>CACRXP010000094.1:1032021-1072999 GCA_902702965.1 Spirometra erinaceieuropaei
ACTACTACTACTACTACTACTACTACTACTACTACTACTACTACTACTACTACTACTACTACTACTACTACTACTACTACTACCACTACTACTACTACTGGTAACAATCTGGAGATGGCACCCAAAAAATCCGTTAAGTAGAAATAATACCTTTAACAGTGGACTCAAACGCCTTCAGGCCATATCAGAGGTTGCAGGTCTACTTTCACGCACTACTTAGACCTTCCCCGACGGCCTAACATGGGCTGGCCGAACGAACATCGCAGGAGGTTACGTGGACGATGGTCGTTGTTACCCAACCTTCCCCATTGTTACACACGTACACATGAATATACGGCATACATTCGCATTATGGCAGTTTATTACAAAACAAAATCACTTTTAAATAGGATAAGTCTGCACAACATGGGACAGGAACAGTTCCCAGGCATCTGTCAAAGACATGGCATTGAGACCAAACCAAAGACGATACTGTACTTCGTCTATGTGAGCCCACACAGGCGGATTTTTTGGGTGCCGTCTCCCGATTGTTACCCTACTACTACTACGACACAGTGCGGGGAATATTTTTAACCTAAACCCGGAAAATTGGACTGCACACCGGATGTCGGGATAAAAATTCAGATTTTCACGGCCTCAGATTAAGACATTACTGGAAGGGAGGTAGCCTCCCACAGATCTGCCTATGCGGAGAAACAAGCTAGTCCCTTTCTATCCCTGAATTGCGTCAAGCTCCTCGCTGGTGATTGCGCACCGAGGCGAAATAGTAGTAGAGGCCGCGCGGACAGGTTCAGGAGAGACCGTGACGGTTGTTTCTGGCTTCTTGGCTATCCTCGGTCAACCACACTTGGGTCCAACATTTAGCTAGCATGGGGTTCAAATCCGGAATTTTTAGTTGTTGGGCATTAAGCCAGATGTCTCACCAGCGAGGATTTGACTGGTTAATGGCGGCCAGGACGCCACGACTAACCGAAAATCCCAAAAAGCCAGCCAAAAACTCTGTTTCTGCCCGGATTTGTCAGCGTCCTACTCCGACTTCCTGCTCTTTTCAGAGAGCTGGCGTGATCCCATAGTTTCGTGCTCACACCGATCACGTCTGCGTGGCAGTTTTTTGATGCACAACGTAGCACATGTCTGTTTGCTTCATGCAAAAAGCGATCACACGCAAACACGCAACAGGTACTTACATGAGCACATGTACACTACGTGATCACACCCGTCACCTACGTTAAACTCGACAGAAGATGAACTTTGATCGGGATCATACTTTTTCATCAAAATGTGACGAAAGTTTTAACAGTGTGAGTAGTGTTCACATTCGCACTAATAAGTGATAATGCAAGACGCCGATTGAGTCACTTTTCGATGCAACGAGGGGAGTGGTCGCACTTGTGGTTACACCCCTCATGAGATCAGAACCTGGTCTGTCGGCGTGCACCCCTTCATGTTGTCGGATTAGTCATCAGTTTGCCAGCTTCGTCATCCGGATGCGCTGACTGGGCGGAGAACTGCCGACATTTTCTACCTCACTTTTATTGCAAGTGTTTCCAGTCAACCGAATTTCCTTCTTCCAATTTCAGGTTGCTTGCTGTCACACCGGTCTTGCCAAAATCCCACAAATCCTGTAAACGCTGCTCAAGGCTACTCTGTATCGATGAACTGATTATTCGCACACCACTACACGTCTTTCATTGTGACTGCTTTCGATGCATTCACTGCAGCTGCGTCCTTAAACCCGGAGATCGATACGTCCTCATCAATGAATTTCCCCTCTGTCTACGAGACCTTTCTCTCAGGAGAAGCATAAACCCCATCCACCAATCGGATGAACCGAAGATATTGAAGTCTGTCGTTCCGAACTCTGGCATCAGCCCACAGACCTCGGAACTCATCGGATTGGAGGCCGAGGTCTCCGTAAACTCACCTCGAAAACTTCCGGAGATGAACGCAACTGAATTTATGCCAGTCCCCCTCGACAATGCTGCCAGTGTCAGGGGACTGCAATTCCCGGTGTTGGGCGACAGTGAGGTCTCCCGGCGAAATTCCCCTAGCTCGCATTTAACTTCCACCCTGAGGTCACAACAGCCGACGCCTCAGCCCCCACCGCCACAAACGCCTTCATACCTGGCCAATGAACCCAGGAGCTACTTTAGGGAGGCCTTCCTTCCAAAATTTCCACCGCCACGACGGAACCGCAAACGTCGCGGAGCCTTCCCCGCCTGTCTCAGTGAGTTTGATTGACTGATTATTACTCCCTGCTTAGCTGCTGCCCATCTCCCAGCGGCTGGGATGATCATTGCGACATCGCTTTCCATCGACGGTTGCAAATGAAGCTAAATGACCGCCTTTTTTGGGTCGCAGCCTGAAGGCCACCCCATAGGGGTCTGGAGGGGAAAGCTGCTAACTTAAATTCACAATGAAGAACGGAGGTCATCAGTGTGATCCGGTCTTTTTGGAGGGATGGAAAATTGGTGCTGCGTTTGCCCCGGACACCGGTCGAGAGCGATCACAGGTTGAGATCTGTTCGGCCTTTTTTCAAAAATTGTCTGATATCATCCGCACGTTGCTGTGTGGCCGCCAGCGTAGACACAAGCCACGAGATCCCATGCGAAACGGTCAGATCGTGCGGCAGTCTGCTGCCGCGCCAGATCGGGGGGTGTCACGCTCGTTAAACTGTGACTAAGTCTAATCGCAGTCGAGGTAATTGTTAAGCCCGACAACCAAATCTCCTATCTGCCCCAACTGAAAGCAGACCATAGTTTTCGTTCGTCGGCAAATAAGTCAGGAGGACCGTTTCAGTCCTGCTAATCCTTGTCGGGGGGTAATTCAGAGTCTCTGACTCACTTTGAATGATGCCCCACTTTTATTGGACAAGGCATACTCATCTGTTCAGAACAATCGCGTTTTATGATTACCAACAAAGACAAGGGAGAGTGGAATGACCATTTCTGGCTTATTAGCCGTCGTCAGCCAGCCATACCCAACGCCGAGGTGTGGAACACCTGGGGCTCGATCTCGCGACCTGTTGGTTAGAAGTCCAACACCCTAACCACTCAACCACGGGCCGGTTGTCCTGTCTCTTACGATGGTAGAAGGGGCGCTCACCGATCGTGTTAAGGAATTCACACGTTCCGTTGCGCCTTGGGCCTCTCTCTCTCTCTCTCTCTCTCTCTCTCTCTCTCTCGAGCCAGCAGCCGCACAGCAGCGCGCAATATAGGCAGAATAACATTACATTTTGGGGGTTGCGGTCGCCTCGCAACCCCCGAAATAGAGTAAGCCCTGTTCTTAACAAAAGTCGGGACAAGATCTTACTACCCGGAGGACCCACAGTCGGGCGGCCATGCGGTGGTTTAACTGGCGAAATGTGTCGGTGCGATGGATCATCGTAGAAGATCTCATGTCAGACAGCAATCAGGGCCTCCAAAATGTCAAAGACAAAAAAGGAGAAGGTGAAAAGGCGAATAAGCACTTCTTGATGGTGGAGTATCCGTCCACATCCTCCACCTGCCTCTCCTCACCCTCTTCGTCACTGCCGAGGGCAAGGGGGCGGGAAGGGGGAAGGGTAGATCACCCTTGCTCTTCTTCTTTCGACGACGTTTCTGTGCGCTAGTCTTCCACTTTCCAGAGGTGTTCTTGTAGAGGAGGAAGTGCGCCAGGGTCGGCCAGTCGGTGTGTTGGGTGCGGAACTGGTTTACAAACGCGACGACTTCCGGACGTGCGGCCATTCTGACCACCAGCCGATCCTGTTTATTCATGTTCTGGCCTGTCTTTTCCATCTAGAGGGGATGGGGCGAAAAGCCAGGGTCGGTGCGAGTCCTTAACAATACTAGAATCAACAAGAAGTGAATCTGTGTCTCTGTGATTGATGCATGGTGCTTTGATTTGCATTGTCACTGCAGATGGTTGGAATCAACTCCCAGCGATAGAAGAGGCCAAAACAGGCATGGGTAAGATGTGGTTATGTAGCCCCACCTAATGAACACAATACTGTTGGGGTTGGGGTTAGGGTTAGGGGCTCTGGATAGGGGTTAGGGCAACTATTTTTTTAACCACTCACAATACAACAGCGCATTCCCAATAGCATTCCTCGGTCCCACTTGTAACCACCACCTATTACCACCGGTCCCCTATTACAGATGGCTGGGGTTTAGTTACTTCAGGTGGGGATACATAACCACATCTGACCATTTCCTCCAATAAAATTACTTAACAGCATGTTTTGTATGAGAAGAAGTGCTACTTCCGGAACGAGTTAGGCCAGCAAGTGTTACGCATAACGATAACGATGCCCCGAGGAAATTAAAAGACTGCAATTTTAAAGTCGGAGAACCTACTCGAAAGCACACGAGAACGCCGGAGGGGACCCATTGGTGAGCCGAACCCCTCGCGGTGGCAAAATATCGGCGAAACACGAGTCTGGGCCTTTAGTTAGCACCTGTGCCGTCAAGTATGCTGTGTCATGCAACCAATGTGTACAGTAATATACAGTAGATGTGCTAACTCGTGAAAGGTTAACCGAAATTTTGGAAATGTGTTTTAAACTCAAAAAGATTACTTAAGCAGTGTCGTAATACTAATCTCCGTGCAGCAGTATCGCAAGATACTTCAGTTACTCTAGGATGCCGGCTTTTGAAAGAACTTATTTTCGGTTGCCTACAGAGAATATATTCGAAAAAAAGACTACTTAAGTAGCATGTATTTTTCTCATTGATTCTTGATACTCCTATAAATCCAAACATATTTCATTGACAGCACGCATAAAAAAATTCAACCCTCTACTAACTTTGTAGAAAATTATGTCTTCAAATTTCATGCCTGAATGAGGAATATAACTCGATCACAAAAAACTTCCTCAATTCCCGAATAATCTTGAGACAAACATGCCGTTAAACTTGCATTTGGGGTTTCCAAGCTATGAGCTTTACATTTTCCGTGTACGGAAAATCATACGTTCCTATACTTTATTAAGGGGAGACCTTTTGGGGTTCATAAAATTTAGCAGTGGGTTTGAGTCAAATTGTAAACTTTACTATCAACAATAGTAGATGCAGAGACAGGATGTTTTATGAACGGGCCATTCATAGTCTTAAAAGGTTTCATAATTAGAAAATTTTAAAACTGAACTGCACTCTTCCTTCCAGCAGCAAAGTTGAATAACGCATAATTTTTACCAAATGAATAAAAGACTGTATTTATAAGAACATCGAAAATCAATGAGAAATTTTCATGCTTCTTAAGTGGTCATTTTTTACCGAGTAAAATCTTTGCTGGAAGTCGGAAAGATACTCGTTGAAAAGCCGGCATCCTGAAGTAACTGAAATATCTTGCTATTGTGCTGCATGATAATTATTATTTAAACCCTGCTCAAGTAGCCTTTTAGAGTCGAAAACAAATTTTAGGACTTCGGTTAACGTTTCGTGATTTAGCACATATACAGTGAGTGACCTATCTCATGAAATGTTGGGTGAAATTCTGAAATGCGTCTTCGATTAGGAAGGATTACTTGGTCGCGGTTGTGATACTGATTATCTCAAGGCAAACTTTTATAACCTTTTAGACTCGGCAGGATGTCGGCTTTAAAATGCACACATTTTCAATCTCCGGTAGAAAGCGTGCTCGGTAAAAAATGTCTACTTATGTAGCATGCATTTTTCCCATTGATTTTCGCTAACTTTGCGTGCGTTTCCAACAACCGCGCGGTAGCACAGTTAGTGACCTGCTTTTTGGTCTATCATTGAAACTGACAGTCGGAGTTGTTATTGTTTAAAGGGACTGTTTTCAAATCTACAGGTCGTGCCTATGACGACGCCGTGGAAGGCCTGTGTCTGAATGCGATGACCCGCCAAAAGCGGATACGCACCTCCTTCAAGCACAGTCAACTTCGTGCCATGAAGGCCTTCTTCGCCATTAACCACAATCCCGATGGGAAAGACCTGAAGGGCCTATCAGAGCGGACCGGTCTTTCGAAGCGTGTGCTCCAGGTGAGTTCCGCAGTCTGGCGAGACAGTAACGTGGCCAGTCCTGTGACGGGAGTTAGAAGTCTTCACTGTGCAGCAATGGGCTAACGCTCACATGCTTGCGTCCCTCTTCTGACGTTCCCAGAGTTCTTCGTTTTTGCCTCTATCATTTATAATTATTTATATACAGCCTCGGTTGCTACTTGCATATTTTATGGCCAATCCAGATCAATCCCATCGCCAATCTAGTGACGTGAATCTACCGTTGCCAAGAAATAGCCTGAACTCGCACCATTCGCCTGTAATGTTTTGAAACAGCCCTCTGCTAAAGAAGGGGTTTCGAAGTCAAGGTCTCAAACAGAACGACTCAGGGTGTCCTGCCTGTATATGTTATTTCAAACTGCTTTTCTAGGGGGGAGTGCAGCTCACTTTTGAATGGTTAAACTCCATCGATGCAAGTCACCAGATCTTGCCATAAATCAGGCGCTACCACACCCATTCCCCACCGCACATATTTTTGATCCGTTTTAGACGGTGTGTTCGAGATCTCGACCCAGTTCGCAGTTGCTCTCCCCAGTCTTACGCTCATCAGATGAAAGTTGCTTTCATGTCGCAAACTTTTAACATCAGTACACCCTGCCTTCATATCCGCAAACTATTTACCAAAATGTTACTGGCATCTTTATTTTTTTGATGAAAATCGTTTCGTCTACTCAATACTTACTGTATATGTGCCTTCACACGAAATGTTGATAGAAATTGTAGGTTTTTTAATTCGTAAAAACTTCCTAAGCAGGATTTCATATTTACTATCGTGCAGTACAATTTTAAGATATTTCGGCCACGTAGGGATGGTGGCAACCTTTCGAATCGCCTACAAAAATAAATTCCGCAAGGGATGACTACTTGTGAAGTGCGAACTTTTCCAGTTGATTTAGGATGCCTAAATGAATTCAAATATATTTTGTAGAAAACGTGCACGAAGTATTCTTTCTTTTGCACATTTGGTAACGAATTACGCCTCTTCAGATTTCCCATTTAGATAAATAGCATCGCCTGGTTCTGGGAAGCTTCCAATTGTGAGATTTTTTAAGACCGTGAAATGTTCAATCATACAAGGTCGCATCAACGCGTCTACTATTGGCACCTATAAAGTGCACAACAATTTTTGCTATTTTCTAAAACATTTTATGAGCCTTGGATGACGTCTTTTTAATAGCGCATGCAAATATATGGCTTCCCATACAAGGAAGGCATACAGCTTATAGTTTGGAAACCCTGAATGAAAGGGCAACAACAGGTCGGATTCAAAATTATTCGGGAATAAGAGAAAGTTTTTAAAACCCAGCGACGATCTTCCTCCAAGCATAAAATTTGAAGGAGACGTAATTTCATACCAAATTTGCAAAAAAGAATGCTTTCATGCATGTTTTCCCTTAAACATGCCTGAATTCATTAGGGCTTCCAAAATCAATGGGAAAGATTCGCACTACAGTAGATGTGCTAACTCATGAAATGTCAACCTAAATTCTAAAATGCGTTTTCGATTCAAAATATTACTTAAGTAGGGCTGCAATATTAGGCAACGTGCAACATAATGCCAAGATAATTCAGTTACTTCAGGCTGCCAGCCTTTGAATGCACTTCTTCTCGGCCGCCTGCAAAGACTCTAGTCTGTAAAAAGTGACTACTTGATTAGTGTGAACTTTGGTCGATCTTATTTCGTAGCCGTGCCTGCAGTGGACAAGCCCAGCCTAACCCCCCTAAGCTTAATCCCTAACAGGTACAGCTACGAAATAGGATCTTGCCTGAACTTTTCCGACTGATTTTAGATATTCTTATAAGTCCGAATATATCTCATAGAAAACATTCATAAAATATCCACTATCTTTTTCGTTTGATAGAAATTTACGTTTTTTCCAATTTTATGCTTGAGGGAAGGATATAATTAAATTTTAAAATAAATTTCCAATTGTGAGATTTTTTAAGGTCAGGAAATGCCAGTTCATAAAACCACGTGTCTCTACATTTACTAATGTTGCTTGCACAGTTTACAATCTGCTGCAAACTGTATAAATCCCACTTGGTCTTCTCTCAATAGAGTATAAAAATGTTTGATTTTCCATACGCGGAAAACACACAACTTGTAGTTTGGAAACCCCGAATGCGAGTAAAACGGTAGGTCGGGTTCAGAATTATTCAGAAATTGAAATTTTTTTAAAAACGCATTATATCCTTCCCTCAAGTAAAAAAAAACTAATGGAAACTTGATTTTCCACCAAATTAGTAAAATAATGAATATTTTAATGCATGTTTTCTAAGAGACATGTTTAAATTTATAAGGGCATCGAAAATCAATGAGAAAAGTTCATACTACTTAAGGAGCCATTTTTTGCAGAGTATAGTTCTTGCAGTCAGTCAAAAAGAAGTTCATTCAAACGCCGGCATCCTGAAGTAACTGAATTGTTGTATGATTATACTGCGGTGTGATTACTATTACAACCCTGCCTAAGTAATCTTTTTGACTCGAAAACGCGTTTCGGAATTTCGATTAACATTTCATGATTTAGCACATCTACTGTGTATAAGTAGTTGCATCTTATGGAGAATAATTTTTGTAGGAGACCGGAAAGGATCGGCTTAAAGGGCCACTGTCCTGACGGGACTTAAAGATCTTGAGATTATGATGCATCATAATAAATATGTCAATCCTACTCAGGCAATGCTTTCAAATCAAAAGTACATTTCAGAATCTCGGTTAACATTTATCGATATGGCTCATCTACTGCGCCCTTGAAGTAGTATATATTTTCCAGTTGACCTAGTGGATAAAGGTGGCCAACACAAGGACAACCCTGAGGCCACAACAAGCTTAAAATTATGCTACGCATCACTCCTTGCTGATAGCAGGCAGGATGGACACCTCAGCAAGGATCCACTTGTAATACGAAAATGGGGATTGTAGGAGATTTTACGGATGAAAGAGGGGAGTTCTGAAGTATGTAAAAGGGGAAAAACGAATTCCTTCTGCATCCTCGTTGTGGTGGGTGTGGAACAATTGTATTGGGAAGCGGGAGGGTGGATCCACTCAACCCTTTTGCATTCCTGTAATATAATAAAGAAGTGCCGAACGGAATCCGATTGGATTAAAAACGTATTTTCTCCGCATCCTCGTCGTGGTGGGTGTGGAGCAGTTGTATTTGAGGGGAAGGGGGTGCAGGTAACCGTTTTCAACCGAACGGAAATCGTCGAAATAAAGTCTTTCATAGGGGAAACGCGCGACCTCGCGGGAAAAATGCAGATGGCCCATTGGTTAAAAGGTAAAATAAAGAGGTAATCCGTAGGAAAATAATCCAAGGGATGGAGGAGGGGGGAGGGGGGTCACACAACTGCTCCCCGCTCTCAAAAGAAAAAGAGAATGACTGGGGAATTTTCTGTCGTTCAGTAGGTGTGTTATCTCGTGAAATGTTATTGGAGATTCCGAAAAGTGTTTTTCATCCGAAAAGATTGTTTAAATGGGGTTGTAATAGTAATTATCATACAACAGGATATTTCAGTTACGTCAGGTTGCTGGCTTTTAAATCGGTTTATTTCCGACCGCCTGAAAAAAATTACACTCAGCAAAAAATAACTACCGAATTGGCATGCAATTCTTCCACATATTTTCGATTTTATATCTAATTTAAATGTATTTTACTGAGAACGTGCACAAAAGTAGTCTTTCTCGTGCTCATTTGGTGACAAATTACGTCTTCTTCAAGCTCTGCCCTAGAAGAAAAATAGTTTCCGGTTTTGAAGAAAATTCTCAATTCCCTGATGATTTGAAACCCAACCGACCGTTACATTTGCATTCAGGACATCCAAAATATAAGCTTGATATTGTCCGTGCAGGGATAATCATAAGCCATCAGAAAGATGTTATATAGCTCTCATGTAATTTCGCAATGGATGTGGAATATGTTGTATATTTGATAAACGCGATGATGTGATGCCGTATGAATGCACATTTCACGATCCTAAAAAATATCTTAATTAAAATCTTATTCTACCAGAAATGTCTTATCTTCAAGTGTAAAATTTAAAGAAGACATAATCTGCCAGCAAACGGAGTACAATAAAGATGGTTTTCGTCCATGTTTTCTGTAAAATAAATTTGAATTTATAAGGACCTAGGAAATAAGTGGGGGAAATTAATGCTACTTAATTAGTAATTTTTTGCGGGCGGCAGTAAATAGGCCTATTAAAAGCCGGCATTCTGATGTGACAACAGCGTCTTAGGATTATGTTGCACGCTAATTAATATTACATCCATACTCCAGTAATCACTCCGAAACAAAAACAAATTTCGGAATTTCGGTCAAAATTTCATGAGATAGCAATCTATTGTACTTTTGCTGGGTCTACAAGTCTCACCCGATGGAGGTAATAGTGGAAACCAGCGTAACGACGTGGCAACGACGCTGCACAGCTGGCTGCAGGCTTGTCCATGTAGGCTCTGCACCTGGTGGAAGACACTGTTACTGGCCTAGCTACGACTACTCTCCCCCGCCCTCGCCTTGAGGCCATGTTTTGACTGACTCCTTTCGGGGCGATGGAGTAATTAGGGTGTATTCCCCCGACTGCATCGACCGCGGGTGCCGCTGCCACCCGTCCAGTATCAAACAGACTACAGGCTCTGCACCTAACCTGGTGCGCAGGGAGTGTGGATTAGATCGTGTGTGCGCGCTTGTGCGCGGCACGCGTAGACGGACTGCTCAGCTCTGCAATCCACCGTACCCACGCTCACTTTAGAGTTCCTTGGCACAATCTTGCCATCGGAACAGAGAGGGCCAGGGAAGAGCGAGTGCGGTAGATACTGTACATGTGCCCCCCCCCCCACCATAAACCACACGACGCTCAGGTCATCGATGCTTCGACACTGAGTGTGGCGCGCGGTGAAAGTCGTAGCGTGTGACGGTCAGGCTTTCAGATGCTGCCTCAATTTAGCACACTGACGAAATTAAGACGTCAACCGACCACAACCGTTGACAGGACTGGCAGTCAGACCTCCCTATCGCCATTAGTGTCACCACAAATTCGAAACCCCAAGTTCGGTAAGTTTGCCGTGGCCGGTACACTTTCCGTTCTGTCAGGAGTGTCTCATGCTGGAGAGGCGGCAACAGAATGAAGAATGCCCACTAGGCGATTCAGAAGACCTGCTTTCTTTAAGTGCTCGTCGGACCAGTGCATTTTTTCTTTTACACCATTTCGACATTAAAAGAAAGCAGGCGCAGACCGTCGCTCCAAGACGTAGCCTTGACACTTTCACGCCTTATGTGCCCGATATGGCGATCGATCTGATATCTTCACGAAAGCACACCAAAACCTTAGAAGGCTTGATTTACATAGCGCGAAATAAAGTAACGCTTCAACTATAGGTGATAATTCATGGCATCGGGATCTCACCGAATTCTATCGCTTCCACTTGAAGAGTTACCCAGTGATAGTGAGCAGTATTCACCTGGTGAGAAGGAGGGGGGGGAGGATGAAGTAGGGTGTTTCATAGTTGTCACCCATCGTCGATGCCCCTCAGCCTCGAGTTTCCCAAACGTCATTCCCATCAGACCTGGTCACCGCGCGCATGTTGATGTCTAAATGAGAACTCTGCTCGATGGTCTCCCACTGACTGAGTATCATGGGTTTCTTGAATAATTTGGGGTGCAGAAAATAGCATTTTATGAAAAAAATCATACTTATACGTTGAGGAGACAGTTCTCCTTGCCAAACAGTGATAAAGCGAATTAATGACTTTTCTGTATCTGTCTGGTTGAGCTGCTGAAGGCATATTTTCACCCCTTTCCTAGTCCGAAAACTGCGAAACGACTATGTTCATCCTGTCGGCCCCTTTCGTCCACTCCTTATGCTTTTTTGTCCACTCCATACACATTGCTGTAGTCCCATAGAGAACGCAGTGCGGCCACGTGTTTTCTTGGTCGTAACTGTTTCTGTCCACGTCTCTTTTAGGTTTGGTTCCAGAATGCCAGAGCCAAATTCAGACGCAGTGTATTGCGACCGGATCAAAACTGCCTTGCCAGTCTAGCCACCACAAACACCAAATGTTCCGACAGCCATCACACCAGCACTGTCATCAGTGAGCCAATCCCAGTGCAGGGTCATGATTCCGGGCTCAACCAATCAGGAGACGACAATCTCAGTTGTGTGCTCTCCGACGAGACGCGGACTATCAACTCAGAAGACCCGGAAGCGCTTGAACGGTTTGCCCTGAATGACTCCTTCCTTGACGCTAGACAGGAGACTTTCCCAAACGGGAACGGGGGCGGGGTGGACCATGACGAGAACTATAGTGATCGCCAGAGAACACAACCAAAGCTGCGAGAGGAGGATGACTCTTCGGATTTTTTTGGCTCATCACCTCTGCCACTGCCAATCATCGGTCAGGGTCGATACTCCTGATTGGGGCTTCGGCCTCCTGACAGAATTAACGTGTACAGCATCGGAGAAATCTTTAAGAAAATAAAACCTCAATTGACCTCTTTGATTCGTTTTCTCGGATTAGTAGACACATTGAATTCTCTGTCGACATCTTAAAGAAACGGCGATTAGTACTGTTGCTGGGTGGGCAATTGTTCCTCTCAAACGTCATTGGTCCTCGGGAAAACCAATCGGAATGCGGGAACAACTGTCTTCCGTCTCCCCCCCCCCCAAATATCCGGTTAAGCCATGATTTGCCAGATAGCGGTCGCATGAAGTAGGTTGCCAACTGTCGGAATAACTCGATCGATCCCAGGACTCAAAGCCCGAATGCAATGGCCCCTATGCGGGATCTGCATCAATCCCTCGCAGCAACCTGGCAAATCCGGGGCAGGAATCAGGCGCTGGGTGCGGTGCCCGTAGACGGACCTTTTTTTACTGTCGGCCACCGCATTCAAGCCCATCCCCGGTCGTTTCGGCTCTGTCTCGCCATCGTATCAATGTGGGTGAGGAAAGATAGATATTACAGAACGGAATTACTGACAAAGACGAGGAAGACTGGAATGGCCGTCGCCAGACAGCCATACCTAACCCCGAGGTGTGGAACACCTGGGGCTCGATCCCGCGACCTGTCGGTCGGAAGTTCAGCGCCCTAGCCACTGAGCCAGGGGCCCGTTGCCCTGCCGGTTGCGATCGTGTATACACAATGATGGATGGGAGCTCACTGAGCGAGCTACAGGACTCACTCATCCCTTTGTGCCTTGAAGTTCTCTCTCTCTCTCTCTGCAGATACTGCAAAAGACCGATATCTAGTCTCAGGCTGGAAGATATAACCGTTGCATGCTCTACGACGGCCTATTCGTCAGACCTGAGAGCCAGACTGTCTTGCAGTCGACTTTCCTCAAAGGTCATTTCATTGTCCCCGCTCGCAAACGCGCCGTGCAACTTACAGCCAGACCATGGTGCATCCTTCGTCTTTCTGGGGATTGCTATCGTCCTCATAGTGACCGACTGGACGTACTTCGGCAATTAACCCTTCTTCGTGTGTGGGACCCAATCTAGAGACGGGCATCCGATATTCAGTAAACTTAGATCAAATGGGTTTGTCCGTGGGTTGTGCTTCGCCGTCAAACCATGCTTTTTTTTCTAAATACAGATTGTATTTCCTGTAACAAAGCAGAGTTGCCAACCCCACAACAGTTCGGTTTCTTCAAATGGAAGGAGTTGAATCGTGCTACCGTCGAGTGCACCACCTGACCCTAGAGTCTAGAAATGTCAACTGCAAGAACGTAAGTATTCCACCTCAAAATGGTGTGCTTGTTGGCCTGTACATTGGAGGTTTCGAAATAAAACGTTCGCGTTCCACTTCATGCTTTTTTGGTCTTCAAGCAACAGTTTCCAGAACGAAAACTAAAATAAATGCTCGACGAGGGGGGAAAAGTGTGTTAGGTATGAATATTTTATGGATGAGTATTATTCACCTAAGGGAGTTTTTCGCGAAAATCAACTTTAGTATTTTAAATGGACAGAAGCACACAAAGCTTACTGGCCTGCATAATATCTGCAAAAGCCAAAGTAAAGAATACGATGGACACTGAAGCTCCTAAAGCCACAGCGGAGATCCTACTATGTGTTTTCACATATAAAAAACAATATGAATGAGACTGCAGCGTTGATTAACAAACATCATTATTTCAAATCATTTCCAACCCGGTGACACAGTGCTATTGAGGCATGTCTACGAAACCGATTGGCGCGAGACGTCGTCCTGAGTTCCTTCGTAAATGGTGGTATACTAGATTTTGGATTGAGCATGTTCCAAACAGCTAGTGTAAATGACATTCAGGATTCATATCATCTACCCGTTGTATAACTTTCAATGAGTAGTCGATGCCTGACAGTACCCTAATGGATCTCCTATGGATGATGAGATGAGTCGTTTATCTACTCGTATACTAGGAGAAAATAGCTCCTAAGTTTTCGCGTCAGAAGGAGATATTATTGTAGGTTTAAACAATGGTAGGGGGCGCTCACCGATCGTTCATACGGAACTCACTCGTTCCGTTGTGCCATAAGGACTCTCTCTCGAGCCCAACCAGCAGCCGCACAGCCGCGCCCCGTATGAACGATCGGTGAGCACCACCTATCATTGTATATTCTCGATCGAAAGCCGACAGGGCAACGGGCTCGTGGCCCGGTGGGTAGAGGCGTGGACTTCTAAACCAACAGGTCGCGAGTTCGAGGCTCCGGTGTTCCACACTTCGGGCTTGGGTATGGCTGGCTGACGACGGCTAATAAGCCAGAAATGGCCATTCCAGTCTCCCCTGTCTTTGTCGGTTATATAATTCTGCCTATATATATCATGCGCCGCTGTGCGGCTGCTGGTTGGGCTCGAGAGAGAGCCCTTAAGGCACAACGGAACGAGTGAGTTCCGTATGAACGATCGGTGAGCGCCCCCTACCATTGTATATTCCCGATCGAAAACCGACAGGGCAACGGGCTCATGGCCCGGTGGGTAGAGGCGTGTACTTCTAAACCAACAGGTCGCGAGTTCGAGGCTCGGGTGTTCCACATTTCGGGCTTGGATATGGCTGGCTGACGACGGTTTAAACAAGTCTACTGATATAAGGCAGTTTGACCGCCGCGAACGACAGAGTCACTCAATGATGGGAGTCGCGCCGCTGACTTGTACATAAAGTAATGCATATTGGAGCGGACTTTCACATCGCCTGCCGCACTCTCTCCTCCCCTACCTGCCTTGATTCGAAGGCAAGACGACGGGGAGGGGGCGGGCTCGGGCGCAGGAACCCACACAGATAAAAGACCCCTCTACGCGTGCTATACACGACCTGGTCACCGCGCCATTCGCAAAAGGCCACATCGGGGGCGGTTATCGGATCCCGCCTCGGTGAAATTGCCACAAAGATTGCATTATGCAGGATTCGTTGCAGCCTAGTGTTCCATCCTGAGTAGGAGCGGGTTGACCTGTCGGCGGGCATCCTATCAAGCCAAGACCGATGGCGTTTTGTAGTATATCTCAGCGTGTCATATTGGGGTGAGGAATGCACTGATCTCCCATGAGGACGAATTCTTCCTCAGTAGCGATTTCGCCATGCACCAATAGAGTAGCCGGTGATGTCATTTGTCGCAGTGGCTGGCGCGGAGGTAAAAAGGTCAGTGGATGTGTTCAGGCAATCTTAGCACACACACCTCCACACAGTAATTTAGTTTCCACTAGCGAGGGCGTCTACCACTGTCTTACAGGATACATGCAGTTTTTACTTCCTCGTAAGTTCATTGATGGAAAGAAGAATTTGCTCTCATCCCACGCCCACCACCCTCTGGTGGCAGGCTAGAGTCCGCAGATCGGAAATGAGCTCAGCCACACAGTGGTTAGGAAACCCCAATGGTTAATCTACACGTGCCACACGCATGATCCGATCCCAAATTCCGCGGGAGCCGAATTTCACCTGAGGTTTCAGGATTCACTTAAATGGGAGTGCAGGAGGCCTCAGCTAGATGGGGCCGTTGCAGTTTGATCCGCGTTTACGGGCAAGACCAACATAAAAGCATTCCAAAGCCCATTGGGTGGTTTATATCGACAAGCCTTGGCGCTGGATGCTAGCTCGCTCGGGCTTGCTTTCTCTCTCTCTCTCTCTCTATTCCTTCCTTCATACGCCGGTCGCCCATTGGGGTCAGTGAGGGTAAGTAAGAAGAGGAGATGTTACGCGTCATCACCGACACTGGAAAACGTCACTGTGGGCTCGAGGGGTGAGTGCGGGGTAGTGTGTCGGGTAAAAAGGTCTAAAAGCGTGTGCTATGCTAGTATCAGTAGACCATGGTCCTTGCATCCTAGGATACGCTGGCAGTTCCCGAACACCTAGTTCCCTGCCGGTAGATGCGCTTGCGCTCCCGCTGGGTATGCAGGTGGTGGGCATGGCTGCCCAGTCATCCTCTTCCCCTTGACCCCTGTTGGGGTGTTGTTGTTGTTGTTTTTATTCAAGTGTATGCTGTGGACCAGGGGGTGTGGTGGCACACCTAGGTGCGGATCCGACCGCGCCAGCCACCTGCTTCCTCCCTCCCGCCCCAGTCTTCTTGGCTCTGTCTTGACACCAGGTGCATGTGGGGAGTGGGGAAGAGATAGAGAGAGAGTGTGGTAGATGCTGCGAAAGTCATCCATCGCTATAAACTAATTCACGCGCAAGTGACCGTGTATACTGCATCTTGTTGCGTAACGCACGCTGAACATCGCTAGAATCGACGGTCGAACTGTCGACTGGCGCGGCGCTAAAGCTCCCGTCTAAGGCGTGCGCATCGCATGTAAACTGACGGTTAACAACTCGTACAGTCTCGCAATTTTTATGACTTTAATATTATGTCACGAAAAGGTCCTCTTTTGCTCATGAAATATTGCAACAGACATAGACTAGGTCCTCTTGTTTGTCAGCAAGCCTAATATACCAGAAGTTGGTGGGCTACGCAACTGGAAATACTGGTGCTGCCGAAGTTCATATACTGTTTCTTTTTAATTACCTTAGAAATTAACTGTTAACCTGATGTAGATCAGTTTATAAATGGGGTCTATAGGCACAGACCGAAGTCTAACGTATGAATATTTGGCCAAATTCCATCAGGCACAGCTGGATGACTGCGTAATATTCATTGACTATTAACAGGTGGTTAGTAGTATATGTTGGCGTTAGACGAAACCATACTAGCAACACTAGTACTAGCTAGTACCTGTGCTACTAGTATGGTACCTTCAAACGCAAAAACTTCGCATAATTACAAGCATTTCCACAGCCAAAGTACTGCATTCTCTGGAAGGGTACATTTGAAGGCGACATAATTTCTTATAAAACCAGTATAAAAAGCTTCTTAGTCCGTGGTGCCTAGAAAATACAGTTGAATTTACATAGGCAATGCAACTCCGCTGAAGAAATGTCCACTACGTAAGTAAAGCAGGAGGGAAATAATTTACGAAGGCAGCCGTGCAGGGACTGGCTTTGGGTTGAAGTTCATGCCACCCGGTACTAGTGTGTTCAAAAGATTTCACAAATTTCTGACACGGCACAGCGCATCCAGTGTGTTCTCTAAACTGCTTTTCAGGATCATAGATGCATCTAAAACGGGCCACAAGGTAAATGAACTGGATCAACAGAGGGGCTAGATCGGAGCCCGGAGCCCTATAATCGGGAATGCTCATTCACAACAAACGTCAGCCTTGGGGGTATGGTGGTAGGCCTAGTTGCAGGATTACGTTGCGCCAATCGAAATCCATGCTACACCCTATTTTTGTAGTTTCATAAAATCCTGATCAGTGTCCGTTGTGGACTAGGGGAGTAGTGGTATGCCTAACTGCGGGTTCTCGTCATGCCAGCCACCCACGCTCTCTCCCGCCTCCAGCTTTCTTGACCATGTCTCGACAGCAGGTCGGGTGGAAGAGAAAGAGCGAGTGAGGTAGCTGCAGCACAAGTCTGCTGCCACCATAAAACACTTCACGCGAAATTCACCGTTCCTGCTCTCTTACCCTGCTACAAATCATATGGTGCACATCGTTGGCCACGACGATCAAACTGTCTGTTAGGATCTTAACTGCGACATCATTAGCAAGATCGTAGGAGAACATCGTCCCGCCTGTTAGAACAAAAACCACAAGCGCCGCTACCTAAACTCCGCGACAGATACTTTTGCTCCAGAATTCAAATCATTCAGTCATGTGTGTGTGTGTGTGTGTGAGAGAGAGAGAGAGATACAACAAACTGGGCGCGCCTTGTTTACGCGACGGGATGCTTTTTTCTCGAATCATTAATATTTTTTCTGCTTGTGCTGCTGTCGCCGCTCTTGTGTCTTCTCAGGAAACTTTTAACCGAATTTCAAACGTCCGCCTTGCACCAGCGTCGCATCTCCATTATTCATTGCCGTCTCGTCTTGATAAAGCATTCGGTATTTTTTCATCGCGCTTCGGAAGTTTGCCAGGGGACCTAAGCAAGAGATCAAACAGACTAACCAAATCCACGTAATAATTAATTCGGTGAACAAGGCAGAGAGAAGGCGTCTTTCAGTCAAACGGTCGATTGTTAGCCAATGAGGAGAGGGCGGCATAAAATCACTTTGGGATGACCTTCACCGATCGGGCGAAATGAGGACGCGCAGTTTGACCTTGGACTGGCCATCTAGGGGCCTTAAAGACGGTCTATGCTTGAGAAGCAACTAATGATTAAAAAAGACTACCGATGAGGCATCAGGCATACGATTATCAGACATGACAGAGTTGTAATCAGAACTCTATAGCTCTGCTCCGGAACATGAACAATGCTCCAAGCCGCTAACAGTTAAGACACCAAACTGACGTCCGTCGACTGTAATTGGTGGAAGTGAAAATCACTGAAGTAACCAATCAACGCGATAGGCTCAGTGACTGCGTTTGTGTCGCAGTCTGCTCAAGGATTTCTCACATTTATATTTGCTTACTTTTGAAATCAATCCAGATCGGCGAACTGGGTTTTCGGTTCCAGCAAGCCTGCGTTAGAGTTTTGTAGAGAAAACTCATTACCTCAACAATCGCAGTGGGCTTTTATTGTCGACTTTTTTTCCCTAAATTACTCATCGTTGAATGATGACTGTTTTTCTATTGTGACTCCTCCAATGGCTGGAATGGATAGCTGTCCTTTGTGTATTTGGGGTTTTCCCACCCGGTAAGCGATCGATTGCTGTACTGCGCCTTTTCAGCAAGCAGCATCTGGATGCGTGAGATCCCTATTTTATCTGATCGGAATTTACGGATTTTCCAATTTCTGGAAGTTAAGACGATGTCAGCGGTCTGAAGACCAGCCTTTTCTTCCATTTATCTGGCCAGGACCCAGGAATGAACCGTTTCCATGGATACCAGCCTCTGCTGACCACCGATAGTCCGGATGACTGGCCTGACCTCGTATCGGTAAGTAAAAATCACCAGCGATTTGCAGAGCTTGTGTGCTATTAATTGACACGTTTATTGCTTCATTAGGTGGCGTACGTAGACAGTGGGGCGAGAGATTAGGCAAGGGTTCTTCTTCGCGCACAAATCGGGTCATGACCCGAGGTGTACCTAGTCATTTGTTTCTTTTCCACCCCCCCCCCTCCCTCCGCCCACAAGAGAGGTGATCTTTTGGTTGCCCATAGTTCCTTCATCGAGAAACGGACCAAACAGTGAAGAGATTTAAGTCTTGGTCTGGCGGTTGCAAATTTTGAGATGTAATTAACTTCACCCGCAAGATGAGACGTCGGGACTGCAAGGTAGTAGGCGGACACGTGTGCTGAAAAGCATCAGCGTCGATGAAAACGCCGAGGATGGGCGCAGAGTACTGTCTCAAGGAGAAGGTGAATCCGGTTCAAGTCTTAGGTATCCCCCCCCCCCGGGGTCGAGCTATGAGTGACTGACGATGATTGGTGCCAGCTTGCGGGGTTCGCCATTCCAGGCCTCCTTCGCGGAAAGCCTCCTACATGTATTGGCTTGTTATGAAACTGAAATAGGCGCATTTCAATGATGGTAGGAAGGCGAACACAGCTTCAGTCTCCTGTAAATGAGAGGGAACGGAGCGGTCAGGAGCAGCTGTCTCCAGTGGAGTTTAATCGGCCGCCAGGCATGCGCATCTGACTCGGCCTCCGGTGGGAGTCCAAACTGACGGTCTGGCCTGACTTAAGAGGCTTCGAGGGATTCTTGCGAAGTGGGTCAAGATGCCGGCTTTTGCATGCGCGTCTTTTTTGCTTGCAGAAATTGCAATCATCAGAAATGAGTGTCTAATTGGTACAACTTTTTTTCACAGATTTTCAGTGTTCTTTTAAGCCCAAATATATTTTGTGGGATGCATGCATAAACCACTTCCGCTTGTACTAGTTCTTCAGTAAATTAGGCCTTATTTGAATTTGTCTGCCTGAAAAAGATATATTTGAGCTTTCAAAATTTGTTTTACTCCGACTTGCTCCTGCATATACGTCTAAGGCTTCCAAACTGCGGCTTGTACACTTGGCCTCTGGTACCAAATGGAACTCGAAACATTTTGTGGTCGAGGGAGATCACGTTGTGCACTTATTAGCAGCCATTAATAAACGTACGGGCAGTATGCTATTTGAATAGACGTTTTACGGTCTTCAAAAATCTTATAATAAGATTCTTTTTTTAAAACGAAAGCTACATTTTCGTCAAGTAAGGCACTTGAAAGTGACGCACCTTAACATAAAATGAGTACAAAATATTTTTGTGCATACTTCCTATAGAGTGGGTTTGAACTTCTATGAACCTCGAAGATCAGTGGTCAGATTTAAGAGGGTGTGATTATTACAGGCAGTCGGAAAGATGCGCATTCTGAAGCCGACTGAAATATCTTGTGATTGTGCTACATGAAAACCACACTACAACCCCACATAGGTAGGTTTAACTAGTTGAAATCATATTTCAGAATTTCGAGTAATGTTTCTTGATTTAAGTTGTCAGGGGGAAGACGTGCGCAGGTGATCGTTTAATGACACCAGTAATCTTGGTTCTTGTCCTAGACCTCAAATGTTCCCCTGCTGCTGGCGACTGTCCGTGAATGTGAAGTGTCTGTCTCTCCTCAGTTTTGACAAAATTTCCGCTGATCTGTGAAGTAACGCGGACTTCAAGAGCAGGCGAGTACGCAAACCGCAGGCCAGAACGACGTATTTCACCCTGCAATCAAACCAGTTCAATTACCACCACATCCTAATGACGTTTGCTGTTCCCCAAGGTAGCTGACATGGCGTGAGTGTTAAATTCCAGGACTAATACTATCCTGGTTCAAATCTCAGTTTGTTTGGACTGGCTTAGATTTGTCTCCCAGGCCACCACATCATCTAATTACTAGCTGATATTGCAGCCTAGTCACCTGGGGTCTACTCATACTGAAGAATAGTGCGTTAGATTCGATGTTCACCTCCGCCTTCTGCTACTCAACCGATGAGCTGACGTTCTGTCAACTCATGTACTCTCCCCCGCCTGTTCTGGTTTGATTAAAAAACCACGTTATTTGTCCGACTAAATGTACGAGAATGCCGGTCTCACGCTCTTCAACGCACCCATGGACCTTTTGAGCATCACCGACATAGTGTGGAAGTCTCCGTCCTCGTATGCGACACGCACATATGGCTCTGGCAAAACCCACCACAGTTCGACTCACGCATGCCATGAGCCGGCTGCCAGTGTTTGGGCTATAAGCGCCCACCGACAGCGAATAAGACAGAAGTGTCCTCATCTGGAAAACCTCTCCATCGGCAGTTTGATCGTCGTTGTCGACGATGCCAACCGTGTGCCCCACAGCAAGGTGTGAGAGAGAGAGAGAGCAAGGACGGTCACTGGAGCTCGATAACACTTGCCGCACTCCGATCTAGGCCCTCTGTTGGTCAAGCACAGCTTTCGCATGACCCGTTGCAGGGGTAGACTTGCCCACCACTGATTTACTGTCAGTTTATAACCCACGCAGTTCTGGGGACAAACGGAGCGCCCCCATTTCCTCCCTGCAGTCGGTCTAGCTCGGTGAGCGACCGACTGCCCGACTGAAGATGAGTACTCCTGTGACGGGACTATATTATACCCGTAAAATGGCTCGATTTTAAGTCGGAGGCCGCTATCTTACGTGGCCGTGATAAGCGCTCCCAAGTAGTAAAACACCGGTTACCGACGCGACCTCAACCGGATGCGCTGAACGCCACCCCCTCCCCCTCCGTTCTCCGGCATCGTCGGGCTAACATCAGGAGGTGGGCTGTGAGGTGTCTGTCGTCTTAAGGGGGGACGGGCCGCGAGAATCGTACACGTGCAACTGCCTGTATTGCTAACTGCTCGCGACTAGGGGGGAGTCAGCGATGGGCGTGGGAGATCGCCTGGTTACGTGGCTGTGCACATCTCTACAGGTGGCCACAGCTGTCGCCATCTTTTCCGGCACTGTCTTTCCAGTTATCCTCGCAGCTGCTGGCGCGGCGCCGTGAGGACGTGGAATTCTGCGGTTGCAAAGAGGGCATCCTCTACCTCCCCCGGAGGGAGGGGAGGGAAGGGAGGGGGACATGGTGGGGACTGAGAACGAGGATGGCACAACACAGTCGGTCGCAGTTTCCAGGAGTACACGGTCGCGTCTTGCCGGGGCTAAGACGAGGGGTACTTGGAGGACAAAGGGAGGGGGGGGGGGTAGATGGCGTGGAATTCTGCGCGACGAGCGGATTGCGCCGATGAGCGTGTTAGGATCCGCTAATGAGGGGTCGGTACCAGTATAGAACGACCTCGTTCCGTAACTACGTTTCACTTTGGTGGACGCAAGCAAGCACCGAAGGGGCAAGGGGAGGGTAGCGGGCGGGAGGGCTGTGTCGACATGAGCTCCAAGGCAAAAAGAAAGGTCCCCAAGCAGGACAGATTAGCAACTGCTAGTTTCAGTCGATTTTGGGTGTTTTCATGCGGACAGAAATTGATTTCATTGTCTAATGGTGGAACACTTGGCATGATAACCAAAGAGGCCAGTTCCGAGCTCTGGCTCTTACCGGCTCGGGCTAACGTTCGATTGTCTGACCGGCTGGCCGATAATCGCGAATAGGTCAGAAACAGCCGTTAAGTGACGTTTATGATCGTCGGTCGCTTTGTTTGCATGCTGAAGTAGGCAAGCAGGACAGGATTTAATGGCACCAAAAAATTTCGCGTCGGCTCGTCAGCTGCGTCCTGTGGCTTCATAACATAGATAACGAGGGGGAAGAATGCAGCAGATTTGAATTCGTGCAGAAAACCAATACAGAAACAGCAAGGTCATGGTTTTGGGTAAAGCGGGCTAATCGATAAAGCTAGTAACCCAGACACCGTATGGAAAGAATAGTTAAAAAGGGGCGGCGTTAACGAGCAAAAAAGTGAGAAGGGAAGGGAAAATCATGGAGCTAGAGGCTACCATGGCAATGTTAGGCTAACCACGTGTTCCAACTGTTTACAAAGATCTGGCTTCACTTGTCGTATATAGGCCGCCTCTAGGTAACGCAATGTCCGAGTTGTTCGTGCCCGAACAAATACTTGGAAGGAAGTTGTGGGGTCGACGGAGTGACCACTACCAAGCAGGTGTTTTGTAAGGGAGGAACACGGGATTTTATTTTCTTGCTTTAGGAGCCATCTGGGCAGGTGCTCAATAGACTTGGCTGTCAACTGCTTTTGCGTTCGCCCAATGTACTTGCATCCGCAAGTGCATGTGAATTTATAAGAACAACTGGAAGTGACGTGCACTGGCAAGGCGTTCTTCGTCCACTGAATCAGAAGAGGCTTAGTAGGACTGCATAATGCAAGTTCGGCTGCATTGTATGTCCTTTCAATGGTGGAACGCAACCGTCGCTTGATAGTATTTAAAATATTGTCGCCCTTCAAGGGCAAGGAAATAAAGACGGGCTTTTTTGGAACTGAATGTTCTGTCAATTTTGGTCGTGCAGAGTCTTGTGGATGAAACGTGCAGAATATCCTCGCTTAAGCAGAGCTTCCTTGAGGCGGGCAAGTTCTGCATCCATTGTGTCATTAGAGCAAATGTTCCTAGCCCTTTGGGAAAGAGCTTGCCTACTTCAGCTTCGTACCGGGGACAAGATGCTTCAAGTTGTTTGCATGACTTTACCTGTGTTATAATGGTGAAATTGGAGTTCAAACGCAAGAAAGAATAACCACAAATTTGCTTTGTTTAATTTCGGAGGAAATTAATGCGCGAACTTGGAGTAAATCCTCCGGAACAGACTTTTCCAGGCACGGTCCGAAGTTTGGTACGAATATTTGAGCTGAAATCCATCAGTTAGTGCGGAATAACCGCACATTATTCACAAACCGTCAATAGACAGCCAGTAGTATGGAACTGTGCAATTATTTACCTTACTGACAACATAGGTAAAAGCTAAAAGCCCAGACACGCGTGTTTCGCCGATGAAGGCAGGGTGAAACTGGAGTTCATGTACCAGAAAACACACGGGGAAGGCTGGGCGACCCACTGATGAGCTGCTTCAGGTAGCTGCATAAGATAAGACGCGTATCCGGGCTTCACCACATCGCCGGCGGCTGTTTTAGGCTGGGATTGGAGGAGGCAAGGCTGAGAGGATAGTCCGCATTTCGAGCAGGCGGGGGGAAGGTCTGTCGGTCGGAAGTGGTCCACATTGGCCCGTGGCAGGTGCGACAGTGCATGCTGCAAGCTGCCGGTGACAGCGGTGACGCACCATCCGGTGGGAGAGCCTGGTGGCTGGAAGTGGTGGCCACTGGGGCAGCGGCATATTTGGAGTTTGCCGATACTCTAGTGCCTGCTGACCGGTCCGAGCTAACATTCGCGCCACTCTCTCGCACACAGCCGATGTGACGGAATAGTGAAACACACTGTTAGCCATCCGCCGAAAAGGACGGGCTTTGGACTTCTAACCAACAGATCGCGGGGTCGGGCCTCAAGGTTCGTCAAACCTGGAGTTGGGTGTGGCCGACTGATGACGGCTAATAAGCCAGAAACGGTCATTCCAGTCTCCCCTGTCTTTGTGGATAATGTGATTCTACATTTACTACTAGCCACTGTTCGGCTGCTGGTGGGGCTAGATATTGAGCCCCAAGGCACGAAGCCGGACGTGATTGGTCAGCCACCCTCCACCATTGTGTGAAACCGATCGCCAGCGACAGGACCACGAGCCCGTTGTCTAGTGGTTAGGATGTTGGAATTTTAACCAACAGGTCGCGGGATCGAGCCCTAGGGGTTGCAAAACCTAGGATCGGGTGCAACCGGTTGATGACGGATAATAAGCCAGAACAAACCTTGTCATCGTCGGTAATGTGACTCTGCCAATACCAAGGGTTACAACCAAACCTACAGTATCACAGCGAGAAAAAAATTGTGCGTCAGGAGGACGCTACAGAAAATCCCAAAATTGGAAACGAAAGTGAGAGACCTAAACATTGTGGAAGCCGCTGGCGAACGGTTATCCATCGTTACTTTGGCCAACTCAACTGGTCCAGCGTGCATCAATTAACCGGACTCCATTACACTCAACTACTGATTACTCTCGACCTCCAGTTCGCAGATCCAAAGCGTAATGGAATAGCCCATAAATCGTCTTGTAATCAAACCAGCTCGGTAAGCAGAACCTTCAGTTGACTTTGGGTGTTCCCCAAAACAGTCGGTAGAGCATGTGTGCGTGGCTCACAAGTGACAGTTCGACCGTCGTTGCCGACAATGTCCAGCGTGTGCTACTTAGCAGGATGAGAACTGGAACGGTGACTTGCACGTGAATTTGGTTATAGTGACAATAGAATTGCGCCGCATCTACCGCCATCTCTCCTCCTCCTCCTCCTCACCCTGAGCCTGGTGTCAAGACATGGTCAAGAAGACTGGAGACAGAAGGGGACGCAGGTGGTTGGCGTGGCCAGACACTCACTTAGGCATACTACCGCACCCTGGCTCACAAGCAGACGACCGGACTCATTCACCTGGTCGTTCGAGGCTTACTGTCGACACTAAGGTCGGGATTGGACAGTCATGGCTGCCCCTGATCAAGACCATGCAATAAATATAAACAGACATCAGAGCTTTGATGCTTCAGGATTTGTTGTCAGATATAGCAAAGTCTACCAAATTAACTTGTGAAGAAAGCCATTCAAGCGAACCCTGTCAGCAGGATGGCTGAATGTGGTATTCGTATGAAAAACGTTTGGTGACAGTCAACCCTGGAATAAAGTTTCAACTACTTGGAGACGACATTTTAAAATGAAGCGGGCTGAGTCGTTTGAATGTTTTGTAAGTCGTTATGCTAGCCGTTACGTCATGTTTTTCTTTTACCTAAACTGACTTTTATGCATGTTTTAGGCTCAGTAAATGGACATGGAAAGATCGGATTTCCGACAACTGAGACCGGTGATCTAAAATCGCTGCACTGTGCAGGTGACAAAACTGAGATCAAAATGATTAGCGGAAGTTGACTGAGACGCTGGGCTTCTAGCTAATGTCCACATCGGCAGTATGAGTAATAAAGGAGTATTTAAGGTATCTCATGAAATGCTAACCGAAGTCCTGATATGTGTTTCAGACTAGTAAGGGTTGCTCAAATGGGATGTTAATACTGGCTGCCTGTAGCGTAGTTCCAAGGTATTTATATCCCGTAAAGATGCCGGGTTTCGGGTGTGTTTTTTTGGCCGGCTGCAAAAATCGCACTCGGCAAAATGGCTATATAAGTAATATGAATTTCTCCCGCTGGTTGTCGATGGTCTTTAAGATTCAAATCTATTTTATAGAAAACATATTTAAATATTCTTCCCTATGCGTGGTTGGTAGTAAATTGTCTTTTTCAAATTTTATGCTTGAAAGAAGGACAGCTTTCTGTCTGGTAAGTTTATTTAGGAGATATTTTAAAACCGCAAAGTGTCCATTCATACAATATCGGAGGTGGCCGTTTACTAGTGCTGCTTACGAAATAGGTAACATACCTGTTAGCACTAGTCCCGTCCGTCCCCGTCAAGCCCCCGGGGCTACTCACGGGCCTATGGACGCGATAGCCCTTTATTGCCCCGTCCTCGATAAAAAAAAAACGATCAGGGTGACGCTATCCCCTCTGTGATATTAATCCCACTTTTACGTTACAGGTATTTTTCGTTACCTAATTCTCCGTACAAGAGGTTATACTATTCTACATTGGAACGCGGAACACCCATACCCCTTACGTTTACTAAATGTAACCCACCCTCATTTACTATAGTGATTGCGCCGACAAATCAAACGTGTGCCGAGGTCTGCAGGAACCAAAACAATGGACAGCGAGTATATGCATGTGGAAGTTAATTGAATATGTAAAATAAAAATGCATGTGCCACTGACTGCTCATTGGATCTTCTAGAAGTCCCCAATTGCTTCCTAGAATATCCTCTAGTTATCAATACTAAAACTTTCGATGTGCTCAAAAACCGATGCTTGGACTTGGAGTAAATTTTTCCCTTCAGGCGACCTTTTTATTTGATCAGAAACATGCCTGGCACACTCATTCTTTTTGGGAAATCCTATTGTTTAGTGCCTGGGTTTTATATTCAGGTCGATAATCTTAACACAAACAATAAGTGTGAAGTACATAACCCGTACTCGCTGATCCTCGATCATAAACAGCGGCAGCGGCAAACTGCCCGCTAGCATTTCAAGGATGCCTGGGAATCCAGCAGCCTCTGCCGTCATGGTAATTTTGGAGAGCCAGTGCGTCTTCAGACAAAAAGCTGGCAAGCGTACGTTGGTCTATACTTAGTGACTGGCCCTGCGATGTATAATGGTAGCGGGGCGCTCACCGATCGTTCTTACGGAACGCACTCCTACCGTTGTGCCTTACGGGCTCCCTCTCTCTCTCTCTCGAGCCCAACCAGCAGCCGCATAGCGGCGCATGATATAGACAGAATGGCAGAGAGACCAGTCTCCCTTGTCTTTGTCGGTAATGTCATTCTGCCTGCGATGTATGTCCATCGACGACTTTTATTTCCGCGACCTTCCAGAATACGATTGTCAAGGTCAACGCGCGCAGCACGATTTTGAATAGATAAGTGAAAGTTATATTTTTGGATTCAATTTCTTAATCCCTTGCACAGTTTTCTAGTGTAGACCTGACGAAATTTTCTATTTTTTGTCATAAGTCTTCTTCGCTTCCTGTCGTGTTTCTGCGATTTGTCATAAAGCAAAAATCTATTGTCGCAGTTTTTCACCCAACGTAGCCTCAATCCTATCAAGTCTTACCTGCATAAACAAAAGGTTTTCCTCGTAAAAATATAGATTAACATTATATTTTAAACGATAAACCGTCTCCACTGACGGCTTTCATCGTCAGTTTATTGAGAATTATACTGTTATCTATTTTATCCTACATAGCCTCATTATCCAATTCAGATTTATACATACTTCTGTTTTACCACCTACGAAATTGTCATCTGCCCGTTTTTTTCTAGTTTGCATTCTGGTATTGAGTAAAACTTGCTTAGTATAAATTGTGCTGTCTGGTCCACCAGTATTTGCAGCTTTCAAAAATCGTTTCATCATACATAGCCTCATCCATATATCCTCGAAGTTTCGGCAGTTATCATCCATATAAATATTTGGACTTAAGTCTTGTATTGCGTTTTCGGCATGAAACCTCAAGCAACCCTTCGTCGAAATCTGAAGGAAACTAAACTTCATCTGAAACCCATTGTTCATATGAAAAAAATTGATCTAGGGGCGCTTGATGATTTTAACAACTTTATGTCTCGTTGCGGATCAATTTTTTCTGTCCTTGGTGCCCTTCTTGACGGAAATTTGCCAACGCTTACGTCTCAGCAGTGTGAGAAGCTCATGCCCCTCATTAACGTGGTTGCGACTGAGACTGAAGACAGGCACAAACGAAGTTTCAACTTTATATTAAAAAACGTTCCCAAGAGTAGACAGCCAATTAATGTTGCCTTTCAATTCCTTTTTTCATGCGGCTTCAACTTTAGGGTCGCGGAAGCCAAAAGGCTTTCATCTAGGAGCAAGAATCCACCCATTCTTGTCAAACTCTTTTCATCGATTGAAGTGGATTTTATTTTCTCCCATTTGGAGCGATCAACTCAATATCTCAGGGCAAATAAACTTTTTATTAGTCGAGACCAGACTCCACTGCAACGAAAAATTTCTCCCACATTACCAAACGTAAAGCCACCCCCGAATTCTACCCAAATGTCTTTTTCCTCTAAAGCAGTTTCTCCATCTGGTGTCGACCAAATCCCGCCACTATCTACAGCGGCCCCAGTTCCATCTAGCTCTTCGACTGATCACATTATCACAGAGACGGTTAAAACTAGCCTCTTTAAAACTCCCCCACGGAGAAAGGATTGTTCAAATGCGGCTCCCAAATTTATAAGGGAGCTTGATCTTAGCAGTAAAGATGAGCTAGTCCTTGAAGCACAACCGGCTCCCAACACGCAGAATAGTGATTTGGTTAATAAACTGACATCGAATCCACCCCGTTCCCACGCCTGGCCACTCAGGTCTGACCTTGCAGTTAGGTCTAATAAGCTAGATGAGAGTTCAGGGAGGTCTTTACCTGTTCCTATCCTGAATTCCCAACTTAACGCCACAGTTGTGAAGCCCTCTTACACATCAGACTGCAAAATGCAAGTATATTGCATTGCTGATAAATTTTCCAATCCCGTTGCTAGCCTGACACCCCAAATAATAAAGCCCTTTCCTGATGTTAACTGTTTCCCGAAACCATTACGTCCGCCACCTAACATAAACTACCCCTCGTATTATGCTAACAATTCCCAAAATCCTATTTTCTTGTCTCCTATTTTTCCAACCCAACAAAATAGTTTTCCTCTTCCTGGGTCCTCCTCAAATGTTTTCCCACCTAATGCTGCATCTCTAACTAGTAATTACCCCATAAATTTTAGACCGCAGCAACTTTGTCCTCCACCAATTGCTCCGTTCCCACAGCTTAATTTTCCACCCCCGGCTCTTCCTTTTTTATAAGTAGCAATGAGCGGAACCTACATATTAGGAATACGCTCAGTATTGTCTCTCTCAACGCAAGATCTGTCGTACAAAAGATGGCACACCTAAGAAGTGTAGCTGTTGAGTTTGACACAGACGTATTGTGCATTACTGAATCTTGGGCCCACTCTCTAATTTCAGACTCGGTACTTCATATAGATAGCCTTAGTTTATACCGCCAGGACCGTGCCGACAGACGCGGCGGTGGATGCCTTCTTTACATAAGAGCATCACTTGCACAATCGCCTTATAACTTGAACATTTCCTCCTTCTCTGGAAATTTATGTTTTGCTTCGGTAATCCTTCCTCAAAATAGGAAAGCCTTAGTCGGATGTGTATATAATCCTCCTTGTTCCTCCGGTAATGAAAGCCAACTTTGTGAACTCTTTGAAAAAATTGCAGAAACTTCTTTCGATGTCAAGATAATCGTAGGCGATTTTAATTTGCCAGAAATTGACTGGCACACACATACTTCTCCTCCTAAATTCCAGAAACTGCTTGACACAATTTACTTTTCAAACCTGACTCAATTAGTTCACTCTTCGACCAGAAACGATAGTGTTTTAGACTTAATTTTTACTAATGGCACCTTCTCTTTATCTATGGATTTTTATCATGACCTCTTTGCAAGTGATCATGCATTAATTCATTGTCGCCTTCCAGTTGCCATTTCCGCAAAGCCAACAGTTCAACGTAGTATTTTTGACTTTGCTAATGTTAATAAGGATTTAGTTAATAACTTTACATGCACTCTTGATTGGCACAATATTTTTTTCAAATAATGATCTAAATTTTTTTAACAATTTATTACAATGCGTAACAGAAGGTCTTCTTGACCTTATTCCTCGGAAGATGTTCAAACCGAGTGCTAATTCCACCGCTATCCCACACTTTCTTAAAAACAGACTTAAAAAGTTACGGAAGCAGTTTAAAGATCCTTCTGTGAGTTCATTATCAGTTCATCTAAGAATCGTTGAAATATTTGAACTAGCTTCGAAAATGAGGCTCGAGCGAGATAGGCGTAGAGAGTCTTTGGCTATTAATGACGTGAATTCTTCTAAATCAGTTGCTCAGATCTTCCGTCAGACATCATCTGCTAAGTCCCACCAAGTCATTCCGCCCTTGCTTAGTGCAAGTGATGCCTTCATTACAGAGGAGTCAGGCAAAGCAGAAATTTTAAATTCGTTCTTCGCCAAGCATTTCACCATTGAAACTGATCCGATCCCTTTAATTCCCTCGTTGTCTGATGCTTCTCTTAGTTTCATTAATTTTTCTCCTGAATGTATTCAAAAACTGATAAGTCATCTTCCTAACTCTCACTCAGTAGGTACGGACAATATCCCAAACTCTTTGATAAAACAACTAAGAGATTTTCCTCCTCTGCTTAGCAAAATCTTTTCAGTTTTTCTCGTAAATGGCTTCTTCCCTGACTATTGGAAAACTTCTATTATTATTCCAGTATTTAAGTCTGGCTGTCGTTCTGACGTACAGAACTATCGAGGTGTCCATAAAACACCCTCTCTCGCTGAAATCTTTGAAAAAATTATCGCCATAAAAATTACCGAATTTTGCATAGCCAATCAAGTTATTAGCCCTTCCCAGCATGGTTTTTTACCAGATCGCTCTTGTGAAACATGTCATCTGTCGTTTCTCGATCTACTTACCTCTCTTCGTAATGATCACCTATCTGTTGTCGTAATTTATTTTGATCTTAGTAAAGCCTTTGATAAAGTGCCACATAAAAGACTCTTGGTTAAATTGGAAGCTATGGGAATTCGCAGTCCACTAATAGACTTTCTCAGGTCATACATGGCTAATCGTAAACAAAAGGTTTTGGTGGGATCTTCACTTTCCAGTGAAAGTCCTATTGTGAGCGGTGTCCTACAAGGTACCGTTTTAGGTCCTCTTTTGTTCTTGCTTTACATAAATGATATTTCAGCAGCAGTTAAACATTCTCAATCATTTATTTATGCCGATGATCTCAAATGTGTATATTCTTTTAAAAAATCTACGAGTCTTCATTGCCTGGAGCAAATCCATGCTGCCTTGCTTGCTCTCTCAGCTTGGAGCTCAAAATGGCTAATGGAATTCTCTCCGTCTAAATGTCGTTATATGTGTTTTGGACCTGATAGGCTACCCCAACCTGTGGTCTTTCAAGGAACACCTATGACTGAATGTACCACCATCAAGGATTTAGGTTTAAGCTACACTAGTAATCTTGATCTCTCGCCGCACGTTGACAGAATTACAGCCAAAGCTGCTCAGATTTGTGGCTTTATTTCTTACAATTTCTATCTTCCTGAAATTAAATTAAGGCTCTATTGTATGTTTGTACTTCCCATTCTCGAGTATTGTTTTTATTTCTTACAATTTCTATCTTCCTGAAATTAAATTAAGGCTCTATCGTATGTTTGTACTTCCCATTCTCGAGTATTGTTGCCCATTCTTTGGTTTGATGAATGAAGCCAGTCGTTTAAAAATTGAAAATGTCCAAAGACGTTTTTCAAAAAAACTTTTGTATAGGGAACATCCCAATATCTCCTACTCAGATAGGTGCCAACTAACTAACCTAAAATTTTTATGGGTTCGAAGACTAGAAGCGGGCTTCTGTCTCCTCTTTCGCATTAATCATAGTTCAAATTTTCCTCGGATTTCAACACTTACCCCTAGTAGTCGCCCATACAATCTTCGCAACTCGTCTCTAATTATACCTCTTCCAGCGTCCTCCACCTCTAAGCGCTCCCTTTTTCTCGCTTCCAGGTATACTTTCCTCTGGAATAACCTTCCAATAAATATAAGATCTTCAGAAAATCTACACACCTTTAAGAGAAGGCTACGCCTTTATCTGAATACTGACTCAATTAAACTTTTATTTTCCTCATCCTTCCCAGACAACTTTTTCTATGACACTGAGAAAGGGCCACCGGGAATTTAGTATGCCGCCATTAAATTTCCGTATCTGTTCGCATTTCCTTCCTTTGTGAGTAGTCTCGCTACCTAAGATCCCTCACCAGAAATGTTAATTATTCCAATTTTTTAGTTCATGCATCGTGCCCTCACAGAATGCACGCCATCGACGCTCTTGGCGAAACCTTCTGTATTCGCCATATACTAGTAGTTTGGTCGCATCTCCCTTCCCCCATCCTCGGTTGGACTCGGATGAATGTAACCGACCGCATCTGGGTTCCTATCGCCTCGAGACTGATCTTCATGATGCCCTCACTGAATGCGCTTCATGGATGCTCTTGGCGAAGCCTTCTGTATTAGCCATATACTAGTAATCTGGTCGCATCTCATTTGCCCTATCCTCGGATGGACTCTGATGAATGTAACAGACCGCATCTGGGTTCTTGTCGCCTCGAGACTGGTTGTCATCATGCCCTTACAGAATGCGCTCCATCGGCGGTCTTGACAAAGCCTTCTATATTCGCCATATACTAGTAGTCTGGTCGCATCTCCCCCCATGCTCGGATGGACTCGGTTGAATGAAACTGACCGCATCTGGGTTCCTATCGGCTTGAGACTGGCTTTCAATTTCGGCACTTATTTTTCTTATTCAAGGCGATACAGGCCAGTCCTGACCGACCCGCCTACGTACCATTTTATGAAATCCGTTACACAATGCCATATACAGCTGAAATCTATTTCGGCCATGTTGATGTCGGGCTTTATTCCATTTTGTACCGCCACATGCAGGCCAGTCCTCCCTTTTTTCTGATGCTATTTTTCTGAGGGGTTTTTTTTTCTCCTGTTAAATTACTACAATCATTTTTAAATTTTGCTTTGGAGTTTTTTTTCACCCCTCGTTTTTTTCATTTTCATTTTGCTTAACGGACTTCTAATCTCAAAAACTATGCATTGCACTTTGTGCAGATTTTGCCTACATCGTCTAAAATTTGCATGTAACTTTATTTTTACTTGCTTTGATGGGACCCCGACGGGTCTTTAATAAAAATAATTGAATTGAATTGAATTGAATAGAAGAATCATCGTTCGCATCCCGTACAATGTACAACTCAGACGTTTTAACTGTAAAAACCTACGCACATCTTTAGACACTTCCCTCTACAACAAGCACCTGGCTGGTTGACATTTTATACGTTACACAGGATGCTTGGAGGGTATTTGAGTCGAGAGTTTTCTAAAGTTATTTTCCAAGAACTGTAGCTCAAATCCAAGCCAACCTATTAATTTTTGCGTTTACAGACATTAGGTTATTCCATAACTACTGTTTTAGCCTTCGAGACGAAATCCCCGTTTTAGGTGGATCCGCCTTTCCAAATGAAAATAAATTTCTAAGTACTAATTTAAGTACTATTTTGTTAATCATTTGCTGAAGGTCATCAATAGACAAGTGAGCCTCTTGACTACTTTTTCAGTCCATATTATGATCTAATCGGTGTTTTCATGAATGTTCACGTGATTTTACCGTTTTCGCCATCCAGCGAAAATGCGCCGAAAGGGGGAACTCTGCGAGAAAGGTTTGCAGAGTTGAAGCTCGGAATGCGAAGCACCCAAGCTACGGACGACCCTCTAGTTCCCTAGACGATTCCCTAAATGAAAACAACGTTAGAAGCCTCTTTCTGTCTGTGTATACGAAGGAGTGTGGAATTCGAATACTAAAAACATTCTTTTTCATAAGGAAGCCATTTTAAAGTAACAAATGAATTTGAGTAAAAGGGCATCTACTGAATCGGATGAGCTTGCAGTAATAACAATCTTCGAACTTGTCTGAGGGCAAGTTAACCCTTTAGAAGATGAAGATGCGATCACTGGAACAAGAATTTTATTTGCCTGACGTTTCGGATTCTCATTCGAATCCATCATCAGAGACATTCACATGCGAATGTTAACCCTTTATAAGCTTTGTTCCGGAATCGTTTCACAGTAGAATGCTTCTCATCGATTAGAAAACAGCGCACCTTACGCCAACTCATAAGAGTCATTGTCAACAAGCTCTCTAAATGGATCAAACATGCTTTCGTCGGCTTTCCAGTGTTGTCTATACGGACTGGTAACGACAAATAGGGGCCGAAATAGAATGCGATGTTTCACACAGCAAAGTGCCGGAATCTACCCTCATGTTTATCAATAACTGTATGCAAGAAAAGGACTGCATGGATAGCATCATTGAGGGACGCATAAACATTTAAAGGGTCGTTCTTAGCGTTGTTGGCGAAGCAGACTTACAATACAATTGTTGTTGACCAGAAGAATCATTGCGTTAATGGCCTAGGTCATTTGATAAGTGAAGGTATACCACGTGACGTATCGAAAATTGGAACTAGGGTTGTAGTACCCACGCCTACTATTTGAACAAAGTGTTGTTCGAGGTAAGAGATACAAATGAAGAATATCGGGGGTTGCATGACGAACACACTCAAAATTCTCACTCATTTCTAAAAGGTAGTTTAAGCCGCAAATCCAATGATCTATGCAATCAAACGGGATTTGGCACTTTTCTATGAAGGCTGTTCATCTAAAGACTTTGAAATACGTATAAGGCCATATGATGAGCATGCGCGTCAGGCCTAGGAATCCTGGGTACAACATGGTTACATCTTACTGGAATACTTTAGAATCCTGTTACCGAATTATTCAGATGCCGGGGAACATTTCCATATGTAGCTTGCCTAAATAACTTTTATGTCATTCTTCGAAGTAATGGACAGTTAGGTTTGGACGTTACATAAACCTTCCGCATCATATGTGGGCGTTTAACCACATCTGTGTACGCGCTGCCACAAGTGACTCCAGCAGGCATCTCCTGAAATCTCGTGTACTATCGGGTTGACTGAGTGTGAGAAAACATCTTTCTCAACCTGGGTGTTGGAGTCCTTGGGTAGTCTGCTTTTCTGCTGAAAACACCAGCAAATGACCCTATGAAGCACAAGTTACCAAAAGGTGGAGCATATTGATTCATAAATCCTGCATGTTCTTTTTTAGTTCCAGTGCTATTTGTTGCCCCCTTTTATTATTATCAATACTTTTAATTCGTGTGCAGTAAATAGAATGTCCGAAGTAACTCATATATTTCTTCTTAATACACTGAAATCAGCACCTATAGAAGTTTACTCGTTTCTTATGACTATAGTAGAGATAACCAGGCCTTATATGTTTGGGATTAGTGCTCCAGATTATCCAAATAAAGTGTTTCTATTTGCCTCACAACCTTTGTTTTAACTTGCCTTCATAGCTCAGACAGAAAGCGATGTTTTTCAGGACTAGAACGCTGTCATGGCAGAACGTCCTTGAACATTTATTGCAATGAGAAAGGCAGAAGGAAATGCCGAATTTGACAAACACATTAGCAAAGTTGTACTTAACGAGAATGACGTCCAGTTCATTAATTCGGGCACCCCATCACCCAAGAGAAATATGAAGTGGACAAAACGGGGTATGTTGTTCGCATGTATTGACTGGAATATGATGACTAGACGATCTGGTTGGGTACGTTCACTAGTCGTGTTATGTAACTCGTTCCCCCCGTTGTGCCTCGGGACTCTCTATTTAGCCAACCAGCAGCCGCATAGCGGCGAGTAAAAAAGGCAGGATAAAAGTACCGAAAAAGACAAGAGAGACTGGAGCGCCCATTTCTGGCTAATTAGCTATCTACAGCGAGCCATATCCAACCCCAGTGTGTGAAACACCTAGGGCTCGATCGGGCAACCTCTTAGTTTGAAGGAAATTGTCCTAAGATAAGTGTGTTTCACTAGACTTCCCAGAGGTCTGAGGTTAAAGAATCCACGCCACTGGCCGCAGAGCAGCGAAACCGCCTAAAACATACCATGAAGAAGTTTTTGAGATCATTGTCACATTGAATATTAGACGACCACGTAACAAGATGCCTCTCACTTCCGGACTATAGGTACTTAGGTTGTAGTGATAACTGTTTTTTCAGCGGCCCTGAAAGCACCTTTGAGAAATAAACCTCAAAGAAATTTTAGATTCAAGAAAAGGTATTTCCTGGTCGTATCAAAGTTTTTTCGTTAACAGTCTGGTAAGTGGTAGGGCACTTAAGCCAATGTGCATGCTAGCAAAATGACTTTGATGCACCACGCCGATCGGATGAGATATGGATATACTCAATCTTCAGATGGTTCACGGTCGGGCCTTCGCTTTTGCAGTTACACCTTGCCTCTCCTCACTGGGTACTCAAATTGATTTTATTAGCAACATTTATGCGTTATCCATCTGTTGCACAATGACCGGAAAGCAACTATTATTATTGCAATGAAAGCCGATTTCACAAATCTGCATGAGGTTATTGTGTGAAGTATAGTTGGGGACTCTGGCACGCTCGGATTCTTATCACACACCTAAACCTGGGAGCTCCAATATACGGCGTATGAAGCCCCCACATTAATCGAATCTATCATTTTTCACGTACCTAGGCAAATACTAATAATAATGTTTGGTATCAATGTAAAGTATTGTTTAACTTTTTGAACCCTTATCACCAGTCCTTAATTCTAACGCAAGTTGAATTGGCGCAACGACTTGTTTTATTGCACCAGGAAAACACTTAGTTTGGTGCAGGGGTTGCACACCGTTTTTTGCGCTTGTGCAGCTCGTGATGGTAATTCCTCTTTTGCTTGATTAGCATGACTCACAGAGTACTCCAGTTTTAATCGGTCTTGGATTGGCTGCCGTCGGGTTTACGGGTATTCATTTTTAGTAAGTTAATTACTCTGTTTGCAGGTAGGTACTTGACTAGACAATTCAAGGCGGCCAAAATTCCCGAACTTCTGCGCCTTGCTGGATTCGTAAGCATTTTATTGGCTTCTGTATTTTCGTTATTTTCTTCTTGGGCATTAGAACCACTGAGCTTTTTCAATTGCAGAACAGCCTAGCCATTTTTCAGCGTATACGCATTCATCTACATAGTAGCAGTTCGTAACCCCAGTGCCTAGGCACTTTGCGTACTGGTCTCATTTGCCACAGCTGCGGGTTCAGACTTAACTTTGTCATTGCCTGGTGTCTTTATCCGTCACATTTAGGTGTGTCACGCAAACAAGTAGTGTTCCTATTAATGGGAACATTTTATTGTAAAGTGAAAAGCTGATTAGTTTATAGTAATGGAAATAGCGTTGCTGTCTGAGGCGTCCTCCCAGACAGTTGTATGAACGGATCTAAATTTGGCTGACAGAAAGCGTGTTTGATGGAAACTCGCAGACGTATCCTTTCAGTAACCCCCTCTGCGCATTCTCAAAACTCCGTTGATTACAGTTGTTTTCCCCCTTACAACCGGTTGCCTTATTGCCTTTGAGCAGATAATTCGGTTTTTGTACGTTTTCTTACGTGTAATTGTCTCATGCATTTCGAGTTGACGGTCTTTTGGTCGTTGTATCCACAGACTTCCTCAAAGTACTATCGCGGAGGTTTCGATGCCAAAATGTCCCGCAGGGAAGCGTGCCTAATTTTGGGCGTTCCGTAAGTACAATTTTTTTGAGGAGAGTTTTGCCTTCCATTGCTTTATTCAATTCGTATTCGAGCAATATGGTGACATAATTAGCTTTTTTAACCAGAGATTGATCACCCCCTCTCTGCCGCTCTTTCTCAGCACCACCCACGTTTAGTAGAAGCCACACTGAGCGTCCAAAGCGTTGATCCACCTTCTTCTATTTGTACAGCCATATTCTTCTCCGTATGCGTTTAGCTAAGGCAGAGTGAATGCGTTGAACGTGAATCTGATCTGTCCTAGACGATTATTTAATGCGTCAGCTCTTGGTATCAGCTCTGATGGATCCGATTGCACGCAGCGCCGGAGTTTTGTGCAGTTGCTGCTCCCGCGCATCTGGCTGACATTCCTCCCTCCTTCCTCCCCCCAAAAATGATGACTCAACTTAGCTTTGGCTGTGGGCTCTACGAGGGCTTGTTCGAGGACCTCCATATCGCTCTCTATTGTTTTACCCACATCTTTAACCATTTGGATGATCTCCACGTCGGTAGCAGGGCTTAAGGGACTGTGGTTCGCACAAAGTCATTGATTTCGAAATTCCACGTGTCCAGCACCTTTTCCTTGGTTATGGCTACTCGCCTATAAAGGCGAATCCCAATCTGAGATTTTTTTGTCCTCAAAGCTCGTATCTTGCAACAACTTGGAGGGATTCTAACTCACGGGTGTCCTTGTGTAGCCAAACGTGCATTCAAGCCCATAGGTAACATCATAATCCTATAAAGGCATTTTAGGTGAAGTTATCTCGATGTAAAACTTATTATTAACTAGGCTTCTGAGAATCATGACCTAGCTATCAGAATGTTCGGACGCGACATCCTCTATGTCCTTTTGCGTTTGCCGCCCTGGTTTACTTCACGAAGCTAAGCAACTCATCTCTGTGACGCCGAATTTAAGGTAGGTTCGTCCCATCGATTCTATAATTTCAGATAACACCCACCGAATTTGTGAGAATCGTGACCATAAACTCATTCAGGGTCATTTCTACTCAGCCGATTGGTTTGCTTAGCCCGTGATGAAGTTTAGTAAATCCAATTGTTGTAGTTGATGGATGTGAAAAGAAACATGGACCACCCCAGACCATGCTTGTATTAAATAAAAATGCGTTCGCCTGTTCATCCTGCATCTCTGTTTGCGCTATCCGGGAGTAAGATTTACAGACTTGTTTTTGGTAACTTTGGAGGCACACTGCCGTTTCTTCGTGGCCTGCGTATCCGTATAGAAGCTTGCCATTGGACCACCAGGATTAAGCAGACTATTCACTGTTGTCTTACCCAATATTACAGTTTCAGCGATAATTGACGCTTGCCGAATTTGCCAGTTTTTCGGATGATGCCTTTACATGCTGACTTGGTTTGAAGGAAGCGGAAATTGCGCATGGCTCGTTAGAGTTCTTTAACTCTTATTTTACCGGCGCCACCATAAGCTAGTGTCAGAAAAAGTTCCTTGAACTATACGATAGACTTGGTTATGACCGCGACACTACGACCCTGACATTCAGGCGGCTTCAGACCTCATCCAGGAAATATCTTTGAAGAGGCAAACAGCTCCTAACCTTGACGTTTCCCTCCACAAGCTTGGCCTGTAGCCGAACGTGAGGAAGACCACAACGCTGCGCGACCTCTTCACACCACATAGATGACTAGATGGTCCAGTCTGTTAGATATTTTGTCTACTTCAATTACCTTTTGCTACCGACAAGTTATCTTTTGGGGAAAGGTCAACCAGTTATGGAAATGTGTCCATTCTCGCCTCGAAGTCTAATGGAAGACAAACATTTTAATAGAGGAGGCTGCAGTCAAAGGCGTCTGCATTACCGTTCACACGAGAGTATTTACGCGTTGTTGATCTCGGATAATGGAGGTCTCTGATAGCGGCTGCCTTTAAAAAATACCGTGCTGTAGGCTAGCAGATTTCAAAAACACTCGGGAAAACTTTCTATTTTTGATGCTGTAAATAATTATTGTTTCAGATGGTTCAGCCGCGCACTTTACTCCATGATAAGGAAACATTGCCCGCTATATCCTATCTCTCCTAATCCCTGTCCGAGTTCCTCACGTCGCCATAATGACCAGATAAAGAGTGGATTGATATATGAATTCAGGCCTGGACGGGATGACGACCTCAGGGCACGGCCGCACTGATTTGTAGTACTGCGGACTACCAGTCAACTAAGCCAACTTAATTGCGGTATTGTCGTTGCTTTCGCGTTATCAAAGTATTTAGCGCAAACAGACACTTCCAGCCCTACAACATTAATGCCCCCGACAGCCATTGTTAGCTTGAGGTTACAGTTATTCTGAATGATGGCAAAAAACTTCGTTTATGTATTCGGAGCCGAGGATTCCATTGGTGCCTCCTCACAGTGCCTTAACGTCTCAACCGTTGCTCTACCCGTCCTAATATTCTTCACTGAGTGGATGCAGAATGCTGCTTTGTGTGCTGGCTTACAGACAGTAATTCGGTGTGCGGAGGTGTGAACCTTGTCACTCCTGGGGCTTGAAAGGCCAGGAGGGGGAAGTGAAGTCTGTCTTGAAGACAGGTATGCCACTTCCGTCGTGCTGGGCCTTTCATTTTCCAAAAATACTTTT
>CACRXP010000094.1:1074199-1100188 GCA_902702965.1 Spirometra erinaceieuropaei
TACTACTACTACTACTACTACTACTACTACTACTACTACTACTACTACTACCACCACTACTACTACTACTACTACTACCACTACTACTACTACTACTACTACTACTACCACTACTACTACTACCTACTACTACTACTAACCACTAACTACTAACTAACTACTACTACTACTACCACTACTAACTACTACTACTACTATTACTACTACTAACTAACCACTAACTACTAACTAACTACTAACTACTACTACTTCTACTGCTACTACTACTACTACCACTAATGACCACCCCACCTTCCTCACTCAATTTCTGCCATTCGCTCTTTCCTCACTTTTGCTAGGTGGCTCACCTTACCTCGCGGCCAAAATTAACGAGGCGAAGGACTATCTGGAAAAGGAGAAGTGACCAAACCCAACGCTCTGCACATCTTTCCTTTGTCTACTTTTTGTACAAATGGTTCCTTTCATTCCCGCCACCCACGGTTCTCCTGCTGGACGATGTCGGTTTTCACCTTTTCCATGTAGTGTCTTGTACATTGTGCTTTCGGCAGTAAAGTAGCTTTCTCTAGGTCCTGTTACATGCCTCTCTCTCTCAATCATACCACATACTATTGGCCTCAGCTCAAACAATGTCTGCTCTTCTCATGTGTACTGTGTCGTGGGATGACAGTTTGACTGTCGCATCCGACGATGTCCACCGTGTACTTCACAGCAAGGTAAAGCAGACACGGCGACTTGCGCTGCGTTTTTTGCACTCTCTCCTCCCCTACCTGAGCCCAGTGTCAAGACAGGGTCAAAAAAGACCAGAGGCGGGGAAGAGCGCAGGTGAATGGGACGGCCGAGCCCGCACCTTGGCGCTCCACCTGATCCACACAACAATCGATCAGGATTTTAACCAACGATAACAACACCACGACGGGTGAGACAGATGACTAGGCAGCCATTCTCACGACCTGTATACCCAACGGGAGTGCAAGCGCATCTACCGGCAGGGAACCGGGTGTCGGAGAACTGCCAACGCATACTAGGCTGCGAGTGCCGTGGTTTGCTGATCCTGGCATAGCAGACGTTTACAGACCTTTTGGCCCGACATGGGATGACAGTTCGACCATCGGTTTCGATGATGTCCACCGTGTGCCCCACAGTTGCAGCAGCAATAAGAGCAGGGACGGTGACTTACGCAGGGGTTTATAGTGCCGGTAGACTTGCGTAGCATCTACCTACACTCTCTCCTCCTCCCCCGCCTGGGCCCGGTGTCAAGACAGATTCAAGAAGACCGGAGACGAGGGAGGCCGCAGGTGGATGGCTCGGACGGATCCTCACCTTGGCGTTCCACCACACCCCCTGGTCCGCACAACAAATAGCCAGGATGTCAACCAACACAAGAGAGATTTGGAGGCTGGCACGGCCGAAGCGGCACCTGGGTGTGCCGCCAACGCCTGGCTCGGATCCCACACTGTGATGGGAGTGCCATAAAGGCCCGACATGGGATAGTGTGTGCAACACGGTCTTAAATGGCCGTGCAGTACTGTTTAGCCCTGGGGAAGTTGTTTCGTCTGCGCGGCTGACAGGTACGTGGGCTGGGGGAGGGGGGCACAATAAGGCCACGCGGGCAGTAGTTGAGTTTACCTGGGTTCGGAAGGTACGGGTATGCTTGCGGCAGACTAGGCAGGTTTTCGCATCCCATTTCCCCCCTCCCCCCGTGTCTTTTACCGCAAGGTCTCGATTTCAGCTTTGTCCATCTGATGTACGTCCTTACTGATTGGTGAATAAAATCCTTCTAGCAGCTGTACAACTCTTTCCTCATCAACGTATGTGCATGCATAGTTTATATTAAACTTCCTTCCACCTCTGCGGACAGGAAGGAGGGTGTCATGCGTTCTCTCCGCACAGCTGTCTGCCTACGCCACCTGCTCCGCCGATTCCACTCGCCAAAAACAGCCTTCTTTGAGGGAGCCTATAAGGTAAGACCTTGCATTTTGCTGCGGGGAAGGGGCAGTGGTTGTTAGGATCAGTGTCTAAAGTCCCTAATCTGCCCAGCCTGGGATGGTGTATGCTTGTCTAATGACACTTCGAACCCAGATTGCCCGTTCCTACCCGATTGTCTGTGTGGATTGTAGATATTAACTCAGAGCGCCTGCACTCTGCCCCTCAATAGATGTGCTAACTCATGAGATGTCAACCGGAATTCTGAGATGCGTTTTCGACTCGAAAAAGATTACTTAGGTAGGGTTGTATTAGTAATTGTCATGCAACATAATCCCGTGATAATTCAGTTACTTCAGGGTGCTGACTCTTGGATGAACTTGTTTCGGCCGCCTGCGGAAGTTGCGCTCTGTAAAAAAATGACTACTTAAGTAGTACGAATTTTTCTCACTGATTTTTGCTGCCCTTATAGATTCAAATATATCTCATAGAAAACATGCATAACAATGCCCATTCTTTTACTTATTTGGTAGAACACCTCTCGTCGAGGGGCGGCATTTGAATGTTGGTGGCCATCGCCGACATTCGCGTCAACTTTAATTGCCGTCCTGGGTTGCTAGTCTTGATTGCGTCCCTCTGGCCACGTTTCTCCCCGTCTGCCGGAGTAGTGGTTGAGGTAGCAGTATTGATGACTGCGTTTTCGTTGGGCCCGACTTGCGGTGTGGCCACGTGTAGGTCCGTCGTAGGTTCTCCCCTGTTGGGATTCACGACTGGCCTAACTTCGCACTTGCCATTTCGTTCGTTGAGCTGCGTCCGGAGGGCTTGGTAGGCTACCTGAAGGGCTGCACAACGGTCTATTGAGGTAGTCTCCGTGTGCCAGGTTTCGATTGTCTCCCTGGCTACGCGGTCATTGTCTCAACCCAGAATTTTGGCGTTCTGGAAGGCGAAAGTGTGTCCAGAGTCCGTGCAGTGTTCCGCCACCAGAGACAATGGGTCCATTCTCCTCTCTGTCCGCATGTGTTCGTTAACACGAGTTTGTAGCCGTTTGCCTTTTTCTCCGACGTAGTTAGCTTCACAAGAGTTACACTGGACCCGGTAGATTACATTTGTCTTCTCACCTCGTGGCAGGGGGGCTTTTGATCTCATAACCAAATGCCGAATGGTTGAGTCTGGTCGATGAGCGATCCCGATCCCCAAGGGCCTTAGGAGGCGGGAAACTGTCTCAGAGACGCCGTCGATATATGGTAATACACGCCAGACTTTTGGCTGTTCTGTCACCCGATTTTGGCCTGGTTTGGACTGCCCGTTGCGCTCGATGAAGTTACGGGGACATCCGTTGGCCATGAAAAAGCGCTGAAGGCAGCGGAGTTCCGTCCTGTCGTCCGCATCTTTTTCCGGCACTTTATGATCGTAAAAAAATCCTTTCATAGGCAAACAAACACACACCGTGTAGCTTGAAAGCCGTGTGGACCTCGTTTGAAAACCATTCAGCAGGTTTTTTGGTGGTGCTGGAAGCGCGTGTTGGTAATGAATTGTCAGTTCTGATCAGCAAAGTTCAGCCTCCACCATTGTCGTATCGAGTGCCAAGCCAGAGCGATCAATGCAGTGCCTGCTTGGATAGTCGTCGTATTCAGTTCAACTATTCCAATCCCTAGCAGCAATCAGCAGATCACGGCGAGGAAGTCTTTTAAGTAACTCTTGCAGCTAGGAGTGGAGGGTTTCTTGATCGTGATATTGGTGCGTACACGGAGACGACAGAGATGTTCGAAAAGTTACCCACCAGTCGTGCGTAAGTCATCCGGTCCTTGACTGGTTTCCATGCAAGTAGCTCATTGTTAGTTTGTTTCGAGAGGACGATCCTCGCACCGTGTCCACCAGAAAAGTCGTATGGACCGGTGTGGTACGGGGTGAAGGAAGAATTGACTCCTGGGGTCTTTATTTCCCGAGACCCCCAGGTTAGGATTCAAACTTTAGACAGGCAGTGTACCTCCACGTACTGATGAGGACTGCGCGCCGTCAGACTTTGGATAGTAGACTTCAGGAACACACTCCAGCATCCAATACCAAGAGTCCGTACTCGATTGAGCAGTCCAGTTCGCACGCTATTCGCCTTCCCCACTGCTGCGCCAGAACTGCGAAGCACGCTGGTTCCAGCAGACTCCGTAGCATTGATCGCAATACTGTGTTGGAACACTTTAGCGAAGTTTCTTGGAGAAATTTGGAGTATAGACCGTTCGCATCGTTTGTTCGATGTTGCCTCCGCTGCAGGCAGCAATGGCAAGCAAACTTCTTTAGCGGCGGTTCGCAGTTGCCATGCAACAGTACCGTCATCGAGACCTGCGGCACTTTCTAACGCATTCAGTGTACCAGTTCTCCTCACCCTGATAAGACTGTCGCTGCTGCTCCAGGGCTGCTTATTCGCCAGACTCGGGAGTGTGCTTAGCTCTCGACTTACCCTCACTGAAGACCCTTCCACTATCCGCCGCCACCTGTAAACGCGCCAGATAGTCAGCAGCTAGGCTAAGGGGTAACCCATCCGCCGACTGGTTGGCGACAGCTAATAAACTAGAAATGCCCACTGCAGTCTCCCCTGCCTTTATCGGTACTCCTTCTTGGCACATATATATATATATATATATTACGACGCAAATGTATCTTTTGCAGGCCAGCGGCGCCCTACACGAGCGACCAATATTGGAGAAGTTTGGCGTCCTCAAGTCCTTAGCGGTTGCGCTGCCCTTTATCTACATCGGAGCAATGATCAGTATGAATGGTGCAGCCTTCCTGGAGGAGCATGACATATTTGTGCCGGAGGATGATGACTGAAAAGCGAACGAGACTTTAGAATTTCATATCACTTTAGGAGAAAAGGCTGTTCTTATGATTTCTGTCTTTGCTTTTATGTTTACACTTTACTTTACTTGACTTCTCTCTCTCTCTCTCTCTACATCCTCTTTTTGGGACTCATTGAGATTTCCATTCGGACGCCTATGAGGCAAACCACCAAGCGGCTTGAATTGTGGGGAACGCGTGAACCAAGTTGACATTAGTCATTTCTTCGGTTCATGCTTGTGATTTGTGTGACGGCTGAAGCGCCGCGGTGGTCGGCATTCTAGTGTGTTCACTGGGCTTGGCCCTGCCATTGGGGGAACGTTGGCGGAAGAGCCCAGTTGAACTGCCACTGCTGTCACCAAAACGGTGTCAGACTGGCTCACGGTGCGCGTCTATCCGGCAGCGCCGAGTCCGTGCGGGCTGGTAATCACTGCTGCGCATACATGTAGGACCATGGCTTCACTCCATTGCGCCCAATCCCATCACCAGCCACCTGACGGTCTCAGACAGCTGACTGACACATGGAGTATCAGATGAGGGTGACACCGGGTAACCATCCTCACTGCGCACTGGCCACACTCCTTGGTACAAAACGCTGTCACACTTGAACTTACCGCCACGCGCTAAGAGTTGTGGCCTGAAGGGGATAACCTGGTCCTCGACAGCAGTTCAGGTCGGAGTGATTGACCTCCGATCGGCGTCCCAACTTCCCGCGCCGTAGTACACCATGCTCTCGCGCGCATCTTCAACCTGCTGCTAAGGGAAATCGCCCAGACCCTAGTCTCTTGAGGGGGCCAGGCCTGTAGCTCTGCGAAGCGTTGCTGGTTCCCCGACAGCCAGGTGATTATAATTGGCAAATACCGTGGCCTCGGCGCTGCGTGACGCCCGACAACTATCCAATGTTTGCGCGCGCACGGAGACGTCCGTTACAGTTTCAGTTTATTAAGGGAAATATAGGCGAGCGCCTTTGAACTCCCTATTGGTTACAAGTCGTTGGAGAAAAACATTGATAGTGGGAAGGTGAAAAAAGGGGTTTTGTACATAATCGCTGACAGCTAGTCGAAAGAGTAATCAATAACGACTACTAATTAACTACAAGTAGTATAAACAAATTAACGTTTGTGCCGGTTATGTGAGTGGATGTAAGGCTGGTAACTGGGAGGCTTGATGCGCGTCAAGTCTACGCTTAAAGGAATTCACACAGGAGGAGGTTGCAACATCGGTGGGCAGGGCGTTCCACGCTGCAACCACTCTGTGACTGAAAAAGAACTTCCATTGATCCTTGCTTTCCCGGCGCGTAGTTTTAGGGGATGACCGCGCAAATTGGGCGTGTTAGCTTCAGTCATGGCGTTGAGTGCGCAGTCATGAGCAGAGGGTCGGGGGGCTTCGAACCTCAGACTTTTGTGTGGGAATTTATTCGTCGAGGGTTGGAGAACTTTTCGATGGTGTCGTGTCTGGTTTTGCTGCCATAGTACGCCGTCTGTGGGATGTATGCGGCGAAGACTGTTCAGTCCTACTTCACCGCACCCATCACAACGAAGGCATCCCTACTGCCGAGAGCGCAGCCCGCATATCTAACCAAATATGTATTCGAACACTGCTCGAGTTGCGAAATTCCTCTTTGTCCTCCAAAGCTCACTTCTACGCACTCTGTTTAAAGCCCATAAGGTTAAACGATCTCGTGAAGAGACCAATCCTCATTTTAGTCGATGGAACCCGCACGTGAGGTAAGGCGATCAAGCAGGATACATGCAAAGAGAACGTTTCACAATTTCGCACTTAACACAAGGACTGCGTTATCGTCCAGAGATTTCCCATTCGAGATTTGCTGGACTGTCTCATGATGGGTTGGAAGGATATCTGATTAATCGGGGATACTAACCTCCGGAAGTCGTCTGATCGCCTTCTGGCAGATCGATGGCAAGCGCGCGCCACTGCCGCTGCGAGCCGTCGGTAGGTTGTTTGTGAACTAATGCTATTCAGCCGGGCGGTCGGACGTAGGCATAGTCCCCCCGGAATTTATATGCGAAAAAATGAAGGAATCGGCCCTTCTGGCTTAATATTAGGCTTAAGCGGGCTGGGATGGCCAGGCTTGGGGTTGTGTTTAGGGCTAAGGTTAGAATACGAGCCCCCTGGAATGGGGTGCGAGGCCACCTGCTGTACTGGGAGATCCATATTTCCGTTTCCGACCGAGCACTCACCCACCCAGCGTTACAATCGGTGTGGGCTGGGTATGTAGTCGGGCATGTTTTACGTACGAGACTTGCTACTGAATTTACATGAGTAGGTGTTATTCGGTTGGTTTCTTCCTCGTATAGCAGTCAAGACCCAGTATACGCTACCTAGGCATTCGCTTATGTTCTTCAGCAGACCTCTTCATTGCAACATAGAGGCCAACAGTACTTTAAACAAGAGCACGACAAAAAAATCGAGTGCTCTGGACAGGCCCAACCCTCATTCGTCATTACTGATTTTAGATCATCCCGGGGTCATAGGGGGAGGGCGCATCATCGACTGCTTCCCACCACAACGGGGGTTGCTAAATCAGGAATCACGGGGATTAGATTGAAAGAACGGTCTTTGTGGAGCGAGAGCGCTGACAAAGAGATGGTGACGAGCGCTGTCACAAGAAAGTGACCGGAGCGGCCCAGATGCACGTGCAGGTCACGATGCTGATTGGCTATCCCGCGAGCACTGTCCGAACCTGCTCAAGGTCAGTCACCAGTGGTGGTGGTGGTGGTGGTGGTGGTGGTGGTGGTGGTGGTGGTGGTGGTGGTGGTGGTGGTGGTGGTGGTGGTGGCAGTGGTGTTGGTGATGGTGGTTTTTGCAAGCAAACTGTTAAAAAAGTGTGGAAACAGGATCTGGTGGGGTATTATCAGAGGGGCGTCCGTAAGTGGGACACTCGGGAATTCATGCGTGCGCTGCAGTGTATTAGTCTCAACAGCTGCTGCCAGTTTATTGTTGGTTCGAAAGGTTGTGACTTCATTTAGCCATATCTGAAGTCTTATTCACGCTCCATTACTCGGATCGAGACTTCTGTCCGTTTGCTGTACCTAGTCTGTTAGCCCAGCTGGTGCATACTCGGCGCGTCCAAGGGCCGACGGACAGTGAAACAACTCTCAACAATGGCTAGCTATCAAGCATTCGGACTTTCTTCTCAACGAATGTGTAAGTGAACGCGAATCGGCAACGGCAAATGGGACAGGGCAGTTGAGAGAAGAGGAAATGTGGTAGCTCTGGTAGTATATATACACGCTGCTACTTTCCTTGAGGCAATGTCAGTACTCTCTGACTTTGTCAGTCAACTATTCAAGTTCGAGTTATGTGAATCAGTTGGTTGGTGGCAAACTGAAGATATGCAATCTGATGCGGTAGCCCGAGAACACGATTAATAATGGCCCTCATCAGAAAGGCGTTTGATCCATGCAACAAAACAAAAGTCTATCATTTCTCCTTCCGAGAAATGCTGAACGCAGATTGGTGAAAAAAAGACAGTCAAAGAAAATAGAAGACGCCGCCAGAATGTTAAATAACATTTATTTGTACGAATTACTTCTCGTAAGTACTCCCTAAAGAACCGTTTTACCAGTTCAAGTCAATCCGAGAGGGGGAGGAATTTGCAGCATACTCGTTATAATAACTACATTTCTGATCAAGATGGATCGGTCACATCAACCGGGAACCCCTCGAAGAGTTCGCTAATAAACTTACAGTCGAGGGGGGATGCAACGGATGGACCCTCCTCAACTCACTAGTGGTCGGATCACCTTCTCCATTTGTGGAGTTCCACCGACCTAAACCAGTCTTCGTGCTTTCCGCGTGCTATGAGTATGCTTTCCCATTTTTACCTGCTTTTCAATATCCATTAGACCGTGCGTGCCAGTTAGCAGGACCCGCATGAATCTATGACGACGTCGTGGCTTGAAAGGTTGCCAAATGGCTAAGTATTTTGTTACTTATGTGTGTATGCCTAGCGGATGGCCCGAGGACTGGGACCCAGGCTCTATGAGGCCTCACTTATGTGGTCTCTATGGGACTCTTACGAGTCCCACGGTTTCTGCAAAAATCTGGCGCATTGCGCGGGGATTAGGTCGTGAGTGGAACGCGTGGGCGGTCCGAACCCACCTCCACCACCTGGCCCGGGACGGGGGGGGGGGTGAGGGCAAAAAGAGGGCGGCCGATGCTGTGCAAGACTGCCATTATCAGGTCACCATCCTGCGCCCACTATGCTGAACATCTTCGTTCGCGAAGATCGAAACGCTGCTATACAGCATACACACATACTACATACGGCAAATCGTGCAACGTGTGTACTACTGCTTGCCTATTGGTATTCCTTGGGTATTTCGGCTCCAAAACTGAGACGAAATTGCGAGACTAAAGGGTAGCAATGGAGATGTGTTATCTGAAAGACCACACAAAGTACAACTACTGTCCCAGTTTTTTGCAGTCAGTGTTTGCGGTGGAACTACCCGGAAATTTTCCTGAATCTGAAATGGGTCATGATACTGCCGTCATTCGAACCGCCGCCTTCTCCGTTAAAAAAAAAGTAAAAGGAGTCCTCAATCAAATTAAGCCAGACAAATCTCCTTGCCTAGATAGGACACCCCCCGGCTAATGCTTAAAAAATTATCAGCATTTCTCTTCGAACTGTCAAGTGGAACAAGTGGCTCGCCAGTGCAGTAGTTTCCTTCTACATGGGGAATAGCCGGATGGTGGTAGACAGTTTTAGGCCACTAGGATTGATTTGCATCTTTTGCAAAACAATGGAAGCAAACTGGTGCAGCATCTACCGAACTCTCTCGTACTCCCCAACCTAGATCCGGGGTTAAGACAGAGTCGAGATGGCCGGAGGCGGAGGGGGGCGTAGATGGCTGGCATGATGCAAACCTGCACCTGGGTTTGCCACCTCATTCCCTCATTCGGTTTTCAAAAACTTTTCCAATTTACGAATAATTTTGAATCGGCTCTACCGTCACACTTGGATTCAGGGTTTCAAAACTACAAGCCATGTATTTTCCGCGTATGGAAAACCACACATTTCTCTACGGTATTAATAGGAAACCATATGGGGTTCATAAAATTTAGTATTGGATTTGATCCATATTGTTAACTCTGCAAGCCCCATTGGTAAATGCAGAGACATGACGTTTTATGAACGGCTATTTCACGGTATTAAAAAGTCTCACAATTACAAACTTTTTTAAAACCGTATTATGTCCCTCCTTCGAGTATAAAATTGAAAGAAGACGTCATTTTCTACCGAATGAGCGAAAGAATGAATATTTTAATGCATGCTTTCCATTACATATAATTGGACTTTTAGAGACATTGAAAATAAATAAGAAAAATGCATGCTACTTAAGTTGTTACTTTTTACAAAGTATGGTTTTCGCATGAAGCCGGAAGGAAGTTTATTCGAAAGCCGGCTGGCAAATCATGCAACGTGTATACTACTGCTTGCCTACTGGTATTCTTGAGATATTACGCAGCTGTCCCACTGAAGCTGATAAAGTTCGGCACAAACACTGGGATGAAATTGTGAGACTAAAGGATAGCAACGGAGACGTGTCATCTGAAGGACCACAAAAGTGTTTACGGTGGAATTACCTGGAAATTATTCTGAGTCTGAAATGGGTCATGATACTGCCGTCTCTTTCATCTCTCTTCGAACTGTCAACGGGAATAAGTAGCTTGCCATTGCAGTGAAAGCAGCCGACGTAGTTGCCTTCTATAAGGGGGATAGTCGGATGGTGGTAGACAGTGTTAGGCCTCTAGGATTGATTTGCATCTTTTACAAAACAATGGAAGCAAACTGGTGCAACATCCACCGCACTCTCTCGTACTCCCCAACCTAGAGCCGGGTTAAGTCAGAGTCGAGATGGCCGGAGGCAGAGGGGGGCGTAGATGGCTGGCATGATGCAAACCTGCACCTAGGCTTGCCACTTCATTCCCTGGAGCACAAAAATTGCTTGACCAATGAAAAAAAAGATAGGAAGAGGTGACGAGGATCCCAATATGCGCGGTGTGAGCTTGCAACTGGACTTCCCACCACACCCGGTGTGTTGGCATTTGTTATTGGGGCACATTTCCTCTGCCAGAATCCGATGTAACCCCCGTGTTGGTCCAGCGCATCTACCTGCGTCCAGCCAAATACCTCCCGAACGGCAGAATGAGGGCATATTATCTCAAAGACGGTCAACCTTTCATGGAATCTTTACAGAAGGATCTCAGCGTTTGGGTACAGAACAATCTGAAACCTTCATTGTCATGAATTAAGCCTGCAAAAAACGCCACGGGAGCACTGAAAGCTCTCCAAAGTGCGTATGAGACCTTTGCCAAAGGCCTATTTTGGGGAAGTTTACGGCACCTTCTTTCGACCCCACCTAGAATATGGCATGCGGGTGTGGAGCAATGGCTGACACAGGACAAAATATTTCTCACAAAAGTGCATCAAAACTAGTAAAGTCTCAAATAAAACGTCCCATATACCAATCTTACCCAGAAATTCCGGAGTGTCCGAATTTCTTCCCTCTGTGGTGCAAACACTAAAGTAATGATGTTAGCTTAATCTGTCAGATAATGCACGGCCTTGAATAGGGAGTACGCTCTCTAATGACATGTTTAATTTGCACCGTTCGCCTCATCTAAAAGCGTTATCACAGCAAAACCTGTTAGTTACGAGGACGAGCCGTGCACTGGATGCTCATTTATTCTGCTGAAAGTCCAAAAACTCGAAAAAGAGTTGACTGCTTTAAGGGAACTCGTGCAAGCGAACGATAATGTGCAAAACGCGGTGAATAGCGCTAAAGTTAGCAAGAAAAAGGGAAAGAGCAAAACTCTAAAACAGCCAAAGAACAAAGCATGTGGAAAACCTCTGTGCAAGAGCGCCGATATCCAGGACGATGGGAAAGTAGCAACGGAGTCTCTTGTTTCTATGGGAGACAACCCAAGCGAGCCATCAACTTCTCTCAGCCATTCCGCGTGTTTAATAGGACCCTCAGTTGGAGGTGAGGAAACAAGCTCATGGCAAGATGGAAAGGGAAAGCGCCACAACGGGAGTATAGAACCCCAGACGACTCCGGCGGATCTTCTGAGACCTTCAGCTGACAAGGCCACCGGAAACAGAAAAAATGAACCTCTTGATCGTCAGCACTGCGTAGTCGTCCAGGGCCTATCGGAGTCGAATGCTCCTACCCCGAAGGAGAGGATCTCCGCTGACCTTAATATGCTTCAACACCTACTGAACAAAATGCTTAATTTGAATGAAAAGATAATCATTCGCGCAGCCTTCTGGATCGGAAAGAAGGTGAGCGAACGATCAGAAACTGTGCGGCCACGACTTCTGAAAATTGTTTTGAACAGTAAAGAGGAAGCTAGCTTACTTCTGTCCAGGAAGAGCAGCCTCCGAAACTCTCACAAGGAAGTTTTTTTAGCTGGACTATTCTCCAGCGGAACGTCTGAAACGCCGCGAATTGGTAACGGAGTTGAAGAGGAGATTTGCAGCGGGAGAGAGCAACTTGGCCATTTTCAGGGGACGAGTAATACATAGGAACGCGATGTTGTTTTGGAACCAGCCAGTCATCATGATGGCGGCAGCAACATAATATTGGCAAACCCGAGACAAACCAAACGAAGCACTGTCGAATGTTGCAAACTAAAATTCTTTTACACCAATGCTCAGAGTCTGTTTTCCAAGCTTGACGAACTGAGAATACAGGTAGCCGATACTCTTCCCGATGTTATAGCAATAACAGAAACGTGGCTGTCGGAGGACGTTGGCGATTGCGAGGTAGCATTAACAGGATACCATTTGTTTAGGAGAGACAGGAGAGGCCGCCGGGGTGGAGGAGTTGCCATGTATGTCAAGAGCAACTTAGCAGTGTGTGAGTGAACCGACAAGATTTCTAACGACACAGAGGCAATTTGGCTGACTATAAAGGCGCGGGGATCTCAGTCCCTCGAAGTCTTAACTATCTACCGGCCCCCGCAGGCGGATCCCTACCCAGATACTTGTCTACTGAAAAGCATAAAAGAGATCGCCAGCCGACCAGACGTTGTTATCATGGGGGATTTTAATGCACCATGCATTCAATGGAGCGATATGCATGCGAAATGCTCGATGAATACCTTCGATTACCATTTACTAAAGACAACTCTAGAAGCTCTACTCACGCAACATGTCCTGTTTCCAACTAGAGCTCGTGGAGGGCAACAGGCCAGTTGTCTGGACCTCGTTTTTACCAAAGATCCTGACAGTATAGACAAGGTGTACTACCTACCCCCGCTCGGTCGAAGTGATCATGTAGTGCTTTTATGCGAATCCCTTATCAAAGCCTAGGACATCCAACCGCCCTCAGTGGCTTACACGAGAACTCAAAAAGGAGATCAACAAGAAAGCTGGGTTATGGAAAAAATTTCGCGAGAACAACAATAATGCAGCGTTTACAGAATACAAAATTCAAAGGAATAAGGTGAAAAGCCTGATTTTCAGGAGGCGACGGGATTTTGAGAGTAATTTGCTCCACCGAGCCGTTAAAAATCCGAAATTGCTCTACAGCTATTTGCGGAAAAGCACACGTAACAGGAATCCCATTCCTGTTATGAGGGGTGATGACGGCTTGGAGATATCGGACAGTACAAATAAGACTGAGCAATATTCTCAATTTTTCCGATCCGTTTTCACAAGAGAAGCGGACTTTACCCCATCTAATTCTGATAACACGAGAGATCCCACTATCGAAAATATAGTGTTTCGAGAAGAAGCTATTTTGGAAGAACTGAAAAGCTTGATGGAATGTAAATCTCCCAGTCCGGACGAGATCCCAGCAAAGCTGCTCTTTGAGCTTGCCCAACAGCTGGCCAAGCCACTATCCTTTCTGCGCCAAAAATCGTTTGATGCTGGAATTCTTCCCACAGACTGGAAGACGGCCCACATTACACCCCTTTACAAAAGTGGTGGTCGTGCTCAGGCGACAAACTACAGACCCGTCAGTCTGACATCAATCTGCTGCAAAGTGATGGAGAAAACCATCAAAAAGGAGTTGATGGCTTACTTGGAAACCCATAACCTCTTGTCCAATGCACAATATGGTTTCCGTAGGGGAAGATCGTGTGTTACGAACTTGCTATACACAATGCAAAGTTGGACACGCGCACTGGACGCAAAACACACAGTGCATGTTGCCTATATTGATTTTCGGAAGGCGTTTGACAGTGTTCCGCACCAGCGTCTCCTACACAAGTTGAGAATTATGGGCATCGGTGGCAAACTTCTCAAATGGATCGAAAATTTCCTTGTCGGCCGCTCCCAAATTGTCTGCGTAGAACAACAGCAATCAAGGTGCACATGCATAGAGAGTGGGGTCCCACAAGGCTCGGTGCTCGGACCAACTCTCTTTCTCTTGTTCATCAATGATTGCGTAGATGGGTTGGACTGTGATTGTGCCATCTTTGCAGATGACATAAAAATCTGGAAAGTCATCCAGAATGCTGCCGATGAGACCAAATTCCAAGAAAATCTTTGTCGGTTGGACGAGTGGTCCCGCAGATGGCTCTTGTTCTTCAATTTGAACAAATGCACCATTCTGCGCCTCGGAAATCAGAGCCCTAGAACGCGGCAATACCATCTGAACGGAATGCCACTCCGAGAAGCAGAAACTTAGAAAGATCTCGGAGTTTGGGTTGCAGACAGCCTAAAGCCTTTTACACAATGCTGTAAGGCGGCCAAGACCGCAACGTCAATGCTCTATGCCATCAAGCGGGCATTCGTAGTTTTCGATGAAGACTGCTTCACCAAAGTCTTTGACCTCTTACTAATTTTGTGGCTCGCCTCTGCACCCTTTCGAGCAGATCGTAATCCTGATGCGTCCACGGTCTCCAGGCCTGAATTGCATATTCGAGATGGGGCCTTATAAACGTGCCAAAGTGCACTGCCATACGAGATCCGCTTAACTAACCTAATATCTATCCTCTGAGTTATAGGCAGTTGCGCGGAGACATGATACAAACTTTCCGTATCGTGCGCGGCTTGGATTGTGCCTTTCGGTGCGATGACTTTTTCCAACTCGCCACTACAACTCACCTCCGGGGACATCCCTTCAAGCTACGTGTGCCACAGGGTAGACTGAATGTGAGAAAATATTTCTTCTCCAACCGTGTCGTGGAACCGTGGAATAACCTGCCCGAGACGGTTGTTATGTCTCAATCTGTGGAGACATTTAAATGTCGCCTTGACAGATATATGCTGCAGCAACAAGCGGACTATGTGACTTTTTAACCATGTGACTAGTGAAATGTGTGAATCAATGTATGCATTCACTTAATGCTGTAATTTCTTCACATTTTTGCTTGTTTATCGATTTTTATGTACAAATAGGGAGTTCAAAGGCGAAAACCTTCGTTGACACTAAATGAAGCTGCGATAAGAAAATGCCCAGGTTGAATCTTCGCTCTTTATCATTTACGTAAGAGGTAATAGAGCAGTGTAATTATCTTTCTCCATCAAGTTTGGAGGCAACGTCCATGTAGATATTCAAGGAACGCTTGGATACTTATATTAGTTTCCTGTTTTTCCCCGGCACTCAGAACCTGAACTAAGCACCACGCCAACTCCATACAACAATTTATTAAAACCATGCTACTTAAATTTTATAAATAACATTTCAATAGTGACAATTTTTCAGAAGGCATGCAGTGCTGTACGTAGCACACACGTACATTTACACGAGCCTCTACCAACACCACTATGAACATAACTGCCTTAAGGTTCCATGCTACGGTGCACTTATTGACTTGACCCATTGAACCGAGGCCTTTTTACATCTGCTGCTTTTAGTGAATTTCAGTTAGGCGAATATCGCTGAGGAAGCCAGATTCACGTTGACCCTTCAGAGTTCAAAAAATCGTCCACCTTTTCTAAATACTGACTTCACGCCTGAAAACCTATCCCATTCCCTTGGACTACTGACAACGGACAAATCCTCACCCTGACAGGAAAGTGTTTGAGGATGAAACAGATGTCTTTTATGTCATAAATGACTACTTAATTAGCACACATTTCTCACATTTACTTTCGATGGTGTTTTAAATTATGTCTTTTATGTCATAAATGCCTCGGTTTGTGTCAAGTTCTGCCGCTGTTGACTCTTGGATTCAACAGGAATGTCCTCCAGGTACTTTAAATTAGTCCTATGTTGGTGGTACGTTTTATGTATGCTCAGTGCCAAACTTAGCCGTTTTGACAGGCCTCTGCATAATATGTTCAAACTTACAAAGACACTAAAATCAATGCTGCATGATAATGAATATTACAATCCAACCTAAACAATCCTTTCTTAGCGGAAGCACATTTCGAAAGTTTGATCAAAATTTTATCAGATACCCTAGTAGCAAGAGTATATCGCCTCGATAGCGGGTAGATAGCGTTTTTTCGATATACGTATATCGAGTGGATGGCGTTTTTGTCCGGCGGTTGTATATCGAGTAGATATCGAATTTTCGATATACTCGAAAAACGACCGCAGCAGCACTTATAGCAATTTACACGACCCCTTTTCCCACGAAATACCTCCGTTTTATACTAAATCGATCTATATTGTTTCTGTCTGCCCTCCCCCTCCTCCTAAACCATCTATCGCAGTCTTAGTCGTGATGACAAACGTATAAAATAGCGCAAAGTACCCACAACACATCAAAGCCGTATGAATTGGTAGGTATATATTAGAAAAACAATAAAATAAATATGTACATTAATTTTTGTAGTCTCAATCGTCCATATTGGCGCTATTCATTGTTGAATTGGTCAAGCTCCCTGTTGAAGATCCCGGTGTTGGATCTACATTAAAGAGTAGTGTTTTATTGGTAATGAAAGAACGCTTATCGTCGGCTTGGGTGTTGTTACTAATCCTTTGCCTTTTTTGACAGTTTCCAGTGACCGTTTAAGCCGCTTTTTAATGGACAACTCCAGATCGGCAATGGCGGCTTTACCGTCGTCATTCCAAATCCCTAAGACCTCTGTGGATAGAGCAGTGATCAATAAGTATTGAGAACGTACCTTGATGACTTCGTTCGTCGCCGAATCGGGTAGTCCACTCATACAACAGAGCAATTGCGTAAAGTGGCTTGTGAGACATTTACAAACAACCGTCGTTTCCGTACCGTTTCTTCAATTTCTCTAAATATTTCGTCACCATATCGCTTAGTTGGACGTCTTCATGCTCTTTCGGACTCTTCCTTAAACATAATGACAATAAGATGTAGCAAATAAGCAGATAGATGACAATGATAACAAAGAACAAGGAGGATGCAACACACTCACCCGCACCACGCTGTCCTCATGAGATAATGGCGTGGAGGCGTAAGGGCACGATTTGGCAACGCGCTAAACGTACGCCAACCAATGACAGACAAGAATACATAGGTGGGGAAACCAATGAAATTACGAGGAGTGGTATATCGAAAAAACGCTATTGGAGTATATCGACTCGATATACCCTTGCTACTAGGGTACCTCACTTACTGAAGTTGTCAAGGTCTAGGTTTAAAGAAAACCTCAGTCATATGTCAGATTATCTTTTGAATACAGGCCAGTAGGTAATAATAGGCATCATACGGGTCCAGATGAACGCTGAGTTGACACAGCACGGTTGAGAGCAGTCGCTTTCAATGTCCTCTCATGTATCACAAAAAATCAGGTAAAATGGCATTTAGACTCCGCACAAATCCTACAGCTTCTACTCACAACTTGCTAAAATGCGTTTGTGAATTTGCCCCCGATTTTTTCCCCCAAGGATCATTCGCATATTATCCAGGTGGCTCAAATCTCCGAGGACTTCAAAACATTTACTTCCACGAAGGTTGGCATGAATGTGGAACAAGAAATTCATGCGAAAAGGTCAAATACTATTGGCACGGAAGAAGGAAAGCTATCGAGCATCGGATCCATTTTGTTTAATATTCCAAGCTTTCGAACTCATGATGGAGACTATCGTCAGAGACAAAAGCTGCAGCAGGACAGTTAGAAGAGGTCATTATTTGATCAACAGCCAGTGCCGCAGGCCTGCAGATAACTGCAGTCTGACCTGTTTAACTTCACGAAAATACTCCCTGGATCTTGGCCGCTTCCCACTTTTCGTGATACTGCAGCGCACGATATTTTTGTGCTCCTGTGCAATTCCAACTCGAAGTTCCACAGCAACGTGCGCGGTCGCCTTTGAAATATCTGTAATGCATGGCAAAGTATGTCATACTCTCGAGGGAGCTGTTTAGGTCCCCCGCGGGAGCCAGCACGTAGGTATCGACTTGCAAAAGCAACTACGCATGACTTGACGCGGAGATGTCCATTTTGTGCTCTTCCAGTAGATGCAGCGTTGATTGATTACCGGGAAAATGCTGTGCAGCAGGATCCCACTGTCGCCGTGTTTCGAGTATCTCGAAAGATCTCCATCCTCTCGATATACCTATACCGAAAATCCGCCATCTATTCCATATCAATACGATATACTCTTGCTACTAGGGCTCCGGGTGGTTATAACCACCTGAAATGCAATTGGGCGGTCATCTACGCAAGTTAATTAATTAATTTCTTGACTCCACTTTGTTTTAACGAAAAGCATAGTTTTTCGAGTGGAGCATTATAAGATTGCGCAACGATCGTTTAGTTTGGCGAATTTCAATAAAAGGGGCCTTATAACTTGGCAAAAGTTGCTCCCCGACCGGGAGTCGAACCCGGGCCGCCTGGGTGAAAGCCAGGAATCCTAACCGCTAGACCATCGGGGAGACGGGTAGCAGCTCATAATTACCTTAATTAAACGTAAAGCCGACTTTTCCATTGAAGTGCAAGTCCCAGACTATTCGAAGGCTGCCAAAAATTTTATCTTGTCCTCATTATTGCCCGTTCAGGCCTGTAATGGGCCTCCTTTTTATTTTCAAAGACCATCATGGATACTTCGGCGAAAGGTATTTCCTCCTGATATGGGATCTGTTGCATCCTGTCAGGACGATAAAACGGGTGACATCTGCCAAAGTAGACCATTGCCACTGCTCAGTCTAGCAACTTGGGATGTTCGTTCATTTATAGACAATCCAATTGCGAAACGTATGGAAAGGAATGCAGTGCTGGTCGCCTGCTAACCGGTTCGCTAAAAAGTTCATGTGAAGTCTCTCGGTGAGACCCGTTTGGCTGGTCAGAGACAACTAAAGGTGAGTGTCGGATACACTCTCTTCTGGAACGGCCGTCCGAGGGCAGAGTGGAGAGATGCTAAAATAGCCTCTCCCATCAGGAACGATTTCGACGGTTGGCTGTCCTGTCTGCCCAAGGCATCAATGACCTGCTCACGACCTCAAGACTGTCCATTCGCGGAAACAAATTCGCCACCATCAGGATTGTCCATGTCCCCTCAATGACTTTATCCGATGGCGTGAAGTCCAAGCCCTCCGAAGATCTGTACGAACTACTAGCGACTGTACCGACAAGGACAAACCGTTCGTCTTTGAAGATCTCAATGCTCACATCATATTAGTGCACGCTGTCGGGAAAGGACCGCCCGGTCGCCACAGGAACAACGGCTGCAACCCTCCTCCTGCAGACCTGTGCAAAAAAAACAATCTTCTCCTGACCAACACTTTCTTCCGTTTGGCGGTTTGTGGGAGTAAGGCATGGGTTTAGCCCCGCTCGTGTAATTGGCACCTGCTTAACTACGTCCTATTTTGAAGACGTGACCAGCGTGACATGTTCGTGACTAAGGAGATGCCTGACGTCAACTATGGACGTACTACCGACCTGTCATCTCCAAGATGAGGCTCCGACTGAAACCGCGCAGGTGACCACAAGATAAGTAAGCTCAAGGCAGTATTACTGGATGCAGCTGAACACCGGGTGACTTTTAACGGTTTCACAAACTCCAATCCGAAATAAATGTACTGGCCGGGGCGCACACCAGTGTCGACACCCTGTGGAGGCAGCTGCACGATACCATCCGGGCCACCTTTATGGAGGTCCCCGATCGCGCATGCCAATCCATGGCGGCATTGGTGTGATTGCGATGGCGGATAAATCCACATTCTTCTCCCCGAAAAACAGGTGACCTGAACCGTAAACATCAACAAAGCCAACACAAACACACACTTCCAACATCGACACCCAGTACAGCGGGAGTTTGAGGGGCATACAGAACGACTGGCTGACCTAAAAAGCTGAGGAGTTCCAGGTCTCTGTCGACCGTGGTGAGATTAATAATTTCTTCGCGGCCATACAAGCAGTTTATGGTCTGCAAGCTAAGAGGACTGCGCCTCTGCTAAGCCAGGATGAAGTTACGGAGAAGTCACAGGTCCTGGAAGTCTGGGTTGAGCAATTCCAGGGCACCTTTACTCACCTGTTGACTTCACTGAAGTCTTTCGAACGTTTAAGCGGCCACATTTGGAATCTGCTATCCAAGATCGGAGACCCTGGACCGTAAAGGACCTCAGCATCCTCGAAAAGGTGCAAACGCGTGAAACAAAACTTGCGAAACACAGTTAGCTAATCTTGATCTTTTTCCCTTGAGTTACAGACAACTACGGGGTGACCTGATATATGCATTCCATATCATGCGCGGTTAGGACTGCCGCCCTGTACTGGAGACTTCATCGAGTTAGCAACAACCACGAACCTAAGAGGTCATCCACTCAAACTACGTGTGGCCGGGAACATGTTGGACACACGAAAGTTCTTTTCCTCTAACAGAGTGCTCGAGGCTTGGAATACTCTGTCGCCGGATGTCGTTATGTCTGCTTCCGTCGGGGTCTTTAAGAGGAAGCTGGACTTGTATAGCTGTGCCCACTATAATACCACCCGACCTGTGTAACCATGACAAATGCGCAAAATCCTATTACTGTAGTGCTACTTGCTATATTTTAGTAACATTTTAAACGAAATTAAATATTACCAAGGATCCATCGCCTGCGCTTACTTGCATGCACGTACGCACTTTTAGCACTTGGGATATTATTTCCTCAATAGTACTTCGAAGTCTACTGCATTATTGGTGTGCCACTCACACTCGAGACAGTTCGCCTACCTGTTTCGAACTGACGCTTTCCCGATTATGTATTACCTTTATGGTACCTCTTTCTATGTTTAAGTTGCTTGTAAACAAATAGAGAGTTCAAAGGTGCAGAACTACATTTTCCTCAAATAAACTTAACTGAACTGAACAAAACCGATCGTTCGCCTCCCCTCTTCGAGGCAATCTGTCCAGGGGAAAAACACCCGGAGCAGGCGCAATTCCCGTCGAATTCTACAAGCGCGGTGACCGAAAACTCATGAAAAAGCATATCTCGATATTTCATGAGATATGGCTATGAGAACAATCCCCAGGCTTCAAAGATATCACTTTCGTATGCACTTGAAAATGCAAAGGGAATCTGTATCTTTATGTTAAAAACAAAGCCATCTCTCTTCCCAAAATCATTGGAAAAGTCTCCACCCGTGCGTCGTACGGGCTACTAAGCTTTGCCAGTCACCACGTTCGAGCCTACTTCTGGTCGTCTTGATATTTTCTTGCCACAGGAGCCTGATTGGTGAGGGAGTCACCCGCACTGTGTCCTCTCCGTGGGGCACATGGTGGACGGCGTCGTTCTCGACGGTTAAAAAACCATGAAGCAGCACCTTCAACCAATCGGACGACGGCCTTGCGCATCCCTTCAAAGTACCTGTGTCGCAATGGCAACCACTACTACACTATCCTCAAAATGTTTCACCGGGCGACCTGAAATGGACCACAGTTCTGTCCTTAACTCACGACACAAAAGTAAACCATCCTCAAATAAATCTACAACTATCTCTTCTCATTCTGGAACGACGTACTGGCTATAAACTAACCGACGGAGTTGCTTCTGAAGTCCGACATGAACGTAATCCCCATCATCCAAGGGGTTTACTTGCAAGGCATAAGATGTTCCCAAAAGTTTCCTGGGATCTGTGGGTGTTTCCGGCACAAGTGATCTAAATACGCCTAGAAGGCTGCGGAGATGACTGTGCGGTATATTGACCTGCAATACCAATTCATACACCCTATCCCTTATACAGACGTGCGTTGGAATGTTCTCATTAAAGATGACGTTATCAGCGTTGGTAAAGCTTTCTTTGCATGAGACACTGTTTGAGGACGATGTCGACGAGCTCATGCTCCCACTACCGCTGGAGTCAAAGTCAAGTAAAAAGTTAGGTGACGACTCCATTTCGGAGTCGGCTGTTTTAGAGCGCTGGTTGCTGGGATTGAGGAGGCTGGACCTAACTAGTGTGGTTACGGTCATGGCCTAGTCCAAGGGACCGTTGCCTTTTAGTTTTAGCCCAATCGAGGGATGTAGACGCAGTTTGCCCGGTTACGGATTGGTTATGCTATACCCCCCCCCTAGCGCGCTGCCGGTTATCAACCGGCACCACAGCGCCGCGCTAGTCACCTCTGGACTTTGATCCTATTGCCAGACAGTCATGTATGGCCGTCTGCGGCCTCGATTAGCCTAGTGGATACTCCTCTGTGCTATCCTACCTTTCATTGTTCATACTTACTCTTGTTTATCAGTCTATTCGTCAAACCTACCCGTTTCGACTGGAGGCCCCATAGAATACCGAGGGCAATTGATGCCCCGGGACCTTGGGCCGGGAACGCCTGTCCGACGCCTCCACACGTCATCGCAGTTTTCGCTTGCCGGATCAACCAAGGACCATCTCCAAGCCAACTAATCCCCACCAAAGAACGTTACCCTGTTCCATAACCCTGTGTGAACTCGAACGCGTCCTCCCATCGTTCTAATTAGTTCCTTATCTTCCTCTTAGGCCACTGCCTTGAGTTCCAATCGACCCCGGGGGTCGAATATTCGACCCTCCTATATAGGAGGGTTTCGACACTTAGCACGGTTAGACTGCTCACAACGTGTGTACGTTCTCTGCGTTGGGCAGGCTAAAGAAAAAAGCCGTAAACGTAAATTGCCTACCGCTGTCTGTTTACGGAGGGCAGTGATGACCCATGGGCCAGCCGTTGAAATCCCAACCGTCAGCTCTGGCGTATGAAGAGGAGCGGGTGGGGCCAAAGTACAAAGCCAACGGCCGTAATTCCAGCAGGTGGTTCAGTCTATCACAGTCATCCAACAGCAAACGGGAGGCCGTCTTCTTCAGGAATCATTGTTTTTAGAATAGTGGGTTCCAGGACATTCAACGCAAAAGTGCTAGCAGAGCGTGGTTTCGATCCACGGACCTCTGGGTTATGGGCCCAGCACGCTTCCACTGCGCCACTCTGCTACGACGGCGGTGCTTATTAATTTTATATACTGTTTAAATTCTAATATTTACTAAAATGGTGCCTTCCAGAGGTCCCCAAAAATTGAAATCACTGTGCATTAGCTTGCGTATTTTACTTAAGAGGAAGTATGCTTTCGTTCTTTTGATACCGCATCCAAAGCACACACCACACAGTAATTTACATGCACTCCAACTTTGAACCCACAGCTTTTCCTCCTACAACGTACACAAAACTCCACCTTCACCAATTAATCCGTCCCAAACGGTGGAGGTGGATAATGTAGTAACCTAGTGTACACTGATCAACGGTGTTGCCCATGTTCCCAGCCCAGCACCACTCAGAAGCTGATTGGGGGAAGACAGACTAAGCATACATCGGCCAATCAACCCTCACGTCCGTGAAATCATCAGCAACCAAATGGGTATCGGGCCGGCCACTGTAGAGAGAGCCGGGCAAATACTGCTTGGAGCCCCTTCTTAAAAAACCCGATACAAATTCAATTGCACTGCTCAGGAATAAACCAGTAAGAAACTGATGTGTTTAATTAAACCTAAGAAGACATCACCATCACTGGGACACAAACTGAGACTATCTTTTGAGTACAAGTTGAAGCTTGCGCCTATCACAAAGACGTCGAAATTATGTGCGCGGATTTACCTCCCACTTTCCTGATATGTTTTTTGTACGGAAATTAATCCAGAAACTGAATTTAGCTTTGTTTGTTTGAATCCATAGGACGAGTTCGTTCGACAAGAGGTCGATGTAGGCATGGATTATCGGGCCATTAAATAACCATAAATTTTGGAAGTCGAAGCATTCTGTTCTAATATTCCACCTACTGACTGGCAGTTAAGAGGCGAGACCATCTGTCTCAAGTAGCCAGGCATACCCTGAATACCAGACACACCTTCGCCTGGAACAAAACTCACATAATCGGCGTCTACTCTACCAAAAATGACAGAGGGTTTCTTGAAACCATGCACTCAGAGTCATTCATCAATCAGCATATTGAGTCAGATGCCATGTACAAAAATCTCGAGGAACGATGGAAGAAACATGAACCAACCGATGCATAGTGACTCATACGGCAGCCGGTTACTAGCGTAAGCACCTAACAAATATCGATTTTTAGGTTAGTTGAAATTTTACCTGTTTTTAACCCATTTTCTCAAAGCCTGACGACTACATGGGTGACCAGTGTCGAAAATGTACAGAATAAAGTTTGCTATCTTTCCTAAAGAACTTATTTCCCTCCAACTGTACTTCTCCAGACGCGCCCTTCAATTTAAATTGCATAGCTAGAACTGGGCCGACTTTTAACACTACCAACCGAAAGCTTAGAACCCAATTTCTACCGGGCCTAACTGGTTAGAATAAAACCTAGGGTTCTGGTTAGCAAAAGTAAGAGATCCGGATCGATACTCTGAGAAAAAGGAAGTGCTCCTCGGATCGAGGGACTTGTCTGGCTGACGTTTCGAAGCGCTTGGTCGGCGCCAGGGTAGGCATTGCCCATCGACCCCAGGCAAAATTTCGTCGCCGTTGGATGCAACCCAAAGACATACTGCCACCCACTGAAACCTCAGCAGTTGTCTATCGAATACGTTGTAACGATGGAGACTGCAACTACTTTAGGGAAACCGGACGGAAGTTGCAGACCCGCCTACATGAGCACAAACTGGCAACTCGGGGACTAGACCCAAACTAACAGCTTGCGGCTCACATCGGGGAAACTGGTCACAGTTTTGATTTTCAATGTGCAGCCGTCTTAGGCTGGGGCACCTCCAGGACAAAACGTCTCACACTTGGGGCTTGGTACTCAGATGCCAAATCTATCAACAGGCATCTAGACCTTCCTTAGGCCTATAAAGTCCTACGTCACTACATATGCCGTGACGAAGACAAGACACTCATACGGAGCCTAAGAATACCCAGAAAACACGGCCTGTCGACCAATTCACCCAAAAGGGGACGCAATCGCAACTAACCCCTTTTGAGGTGACGACACATAAGCGACGGCCAATAGGCCAAGGCAGCGAAAGAAGAAAAAATCGATCAGCCCAAGGCCAACTAATCCGGCTGTTTATTCGAAATTCTGATAGATTTTTGCTCTAGACGCTTTGATAAAGAAGAGTCACCTAAGCTTTTCGAAACGTCAGCCAAACAAGTTCCTTGATCCGGTGAGCACTTCTTTATCCTCAAACCTAGGGTATATATGAAGAAGTAGGATGATCTTTGAAATGCGTTGTCTGTCGGACGTTCGTTGGAAAATCGTGAATTCCCTTGGAGGTCATATGTACTGACGAAAAAACGATGCCGACAACTCCTCAATCGGTACATAATAGCCCTCACAGTCACCGCTTGCTGCGCAAACGAAGAACAGGCATCGATTTTCTAAGCGCTACTTTATGTACATCTGTTCAACGTCTGACGACGACCTGAGGAACCAGCGTTGACAATTTGTCCAGAAAGGTTTTGCCCTTTTCCCAATGAGCGTATCTGCCTTCAACTAATACTTCTTGGGGTGACTGCCTTCCAAAGCAAAGGTAATAGGTACTACAGTCATTCGGCTTAATGTGTCCTTCACTCACTCATTGCGTCTCTGTTTCTCCCGAGTTATGAGACTGCCAGCAGACTTATTTGCCGAGTGATTTGCCCCTAAAACGGGACACGTGATGGACCAACACGGAGGGGGGGTGGCAGATCGGAGTCCCCTAGGCGTAATCGGGAATGCGCACCCATGGCAAACACCATCATTTGGGTGTGGCGGCAGGCCCGGTGGCCGGATCACCTTGCACCCACTGGGATTCATGCCGCCCCCTGTTTTTGTTATGATATAAGGTCCTGGTCTGTGTTTGTTGGGTACCAGGGGGTTACGTGATGGTATGGCTAGGTGCACGTTTGCACCGTACCAACCACCTGCGCACTCACCCATCTCTGGTCTTCATGACTCTGT
>CACRXP010000094.1:1100236-1114700 GCA_902702965.1 Spirometra erinaceieuropaei
GAACAACCTCGAAACTCACGGTCGAACTGTCGTCGACGAGTGAGGAGGCGACCTGGAAAGCGGTTACGGAATCCGTAAAAGATAGTTGCAGTTAAACACTCATATTACGTGTCGCTCTGGGTTTAAAGGCTAGATCGCGGTTGGTAGCCAGGAATGGGGAAGCGAACGGCGACCTTAACCTTACCCCTAACCCTAGCCTCAACCTTGAACGTTAACCCTTAACCCTAACGGCAACCCTAACCTTAACCGAAATCGTAAACGGAACCTTAGTCCTTAGACATAGCCGTAAGTAAAAAACCTGACCTCAATACTGGAGCCTAGTCGTACGCCCAAACCCTAACCGTAATCCGAAAACCTAAGCCAAAAGGCATAACTCTAACCCGAAAATCGGGAACAATTAACCGGTAGCCTAATCCTAACCTCAGACATAAGTCAGAAGCCAAATGGGTTAGATGTGATCATGAAACCCCACAAAACAGCCACGGTAAGCAACACCCCCAGCCACCGGTAATACGGGGCCTGGCTGCCGGATGAAACGTTTCTCAGTTAGTGTCAAAAACGCATTTCCCTAAATTCTGGCCGATCTGGTTAGGTGTCGGGAGGAGGGGGGGGGGATCCCGTTCGCCCAGCAATCGTAGGACTGGTGGTCCGAGAGTGCTCTGTGTGAAACTTAGGACGATCGTGTGTCCACTATGCCCGACAGGCGTTTAAGGGTCAGGGCGTTAAACATTTGTTGAAAATTAAAACTGAAATACAGTACTCAAATCACAGATGGCCTCAGAACAATCTAGGAAATTACACAAGTTTACACCTATAGTAGATGGTTTTCCTCATGGAATGTTGACAAAATCCTCAGATGTATTTTCGATTACAAAAAATTCCTTAGAGAGATGTGTAATGCCAATTAACATCTAGGTATTCCCCTTATTCCATGATGCCGGCTTTCGAACGCCCTCCTTTCTGGCTGTCTACAAAAACCACGTTAGATAAAAGGTGTCTGCCTGAGTAGTATGGGTTTCTTCATTGGGTTTCGATGCCCTTATATACTCAGACACGCCGATAGAAGAGAGTTGTGTAATATCCCCAAATTAGTATGATGCCAGTTCTGTGCGGAATAGAAGACAGAAAGGATAGGAGAGAACAGCTTTACTGCGTCAGTCACCCCGTGTACATCAACTCTAAATCCTTCCGTCCGTGGCTTCGTAAGTAAGGGTTCAGCCTTCGTCTGGTTTGCGTGTTCCTATTGGTCCAGTCCGGAGCGCCCGCATGGGCAGGCCCTCGCTTTTTGCTGACCCCTGGAGGTCGCGCATGACTCAGCGGAGTGCTAATGTCTGGCTCGCATGCGGGCTTCCTAGGCGAGGCTGTGCGGCAAGTTTGCGGTTCTTTGTCAGGCGTGACCTCCGTACGACAGGAACGGTGCGTCGTGTTCTGGGCCGTCCTAACAGTTGAATTACAGGGTAGACATAACGTCACGAATCAACAACGACTCCGGTGCGGACTGACGAGCGGCCGTCGATCCCCAGCAATTAACACAAGAGCTGCTACTAGTCTCAATGCGAGGATTCTATTATGAGCCCCAATGCACAACGGGACGAGCAGGTTCCGTAACCTGATCGGTGATCGCCCATCTGTCATGATTGATATTCCCGATCACAGCCGACAGGACAACGTGTCCGTGGCTGAATGGCAGGGTGTCCAACTCCATGACTAAAGATCACGGGCTCGAATCTCAAGTGATCCACACTTCGGGGGTTGGGCATGGCTGGCTGATGACGGCTAGTAAGCCGGAAATGGCCATTCCGGTCTCCCTCGTCCTTGTCGACACCATCTCACTTATGGTAAACGTGCGTTTGCGCGCCAACTGCATCCTGCAAATACCGCACACTTTGCTCCTCTATCGGCCTTATCTGCGACCGACTCTAATGGTGGTTTCGAATGGGAATCTAAAGCATCAGACCAATGTACTTCTTATTTCAACGTACGATTCTTCTTCTACAGACAAATGTATGCTTTATAAATAATGCATAAAATATTCTTTCTTACATTCACTTGACGGTAAGATATCACATAGGGCTCGTAAAATTTTGCAGTCCACGGTGTACACTTCATCAGATATGATCCATAGTGTGTACTTCACCAACAATTGTGGCATACATACAGATACGATGTTCTAAGAATGGCCATTTCATGGTCAAAAAATTACTCTAAAAACGGATATTTTCAAACCAAAAGATACTTTTTCTGGCATGAAGTTTGAAAAAGGCGTGAATTGCTATCAAATGAGTGCAAGAGCGGATATTTTTACGCATTCATCGTAAATCACGGAAAAAGGCATATGACCTAAGTAGTCACTTATTGATGAGCATGGTCTTTGCATGCGGTCGGAAGGAACCGCATTCGAAAGCTGGCATCCCCGAGTGAGTGAAATATTTTCGGATTGTGCTTCACGACCGTCAGTATCGCAACCCTTAATTTAATTAACCCCTCCAATCGAAAACACATTTCAGAATTTCGGCTAGCATTTCATGAAATGGACTGGCAACTGTATGAGGAGTATGGCAGCTTCTTTGGGAAAAAATTTCTCGATTAGTTTTGGAAAATACCGCGCATGCAAATATACGAGAGCAGTCAAAAATCTCTTCGCGTGTGCTTAATTGTACAAAACACTAAAATTAATATAGGCAGATTAGTATTACCGACAAAGACAAGGGAGACTGGAATGGCCATTTCTGGCTTATTAGCCGTCGTCAGCCAGCCATACCCAAGCCCGAAGTGTGGAACACCCGACCCTCGAACTCGCGACCTGTTGGTTTAGAAGTCAACACCTCTACTCACCGGGCCACGAGCCCGTTGCCTTGTCGGTTTTCGATTGGGAATATGCAATGTTAGGGGGCGCTCACCGATCGTTCATAGGGAACTCACTCGTTCCGTTGTGCCTTATGGACTCTCTCTCGAGCCCAACCAGCAGCCGCATAGAGGCGTTGACTTCTAAACCAACAGGTCGCGAGTTCGAGGCTCGGGTGTTCCACACTTCGGGATTGGGTATGGCTGGCTGACGACGGCTAATAAGCCAGAAATGGCCATTCCAGTCTCCCTTGTCTTTGTCGGTAATACTATTCTGCCTATATATCATGCGCCGCTATGCGGCTGCTGGTTGGGCTCGAGAGAGAGTCCATAAGGCACAACGGAACGAGTGAGTTCCCTATGAACGATCGGTGAGCGCCCCCTAACACTAAAATTAATGTCCACAGGGATAGCTGAAGTGGCTCAAATACACGTTAGGATTTCATTAGAGAGAATCAGTCTCTCTGGCCCATGGAAAACATGAAAAACGACGGCCTCCCTAAAATATTTCGAACCTTCCTGCGGCCGCATCTAAAATGCGCCATACAGGCATAGAGAGGGTCCTAGCACAGGCAACAAAATGGCCAAAGGTCTGGGAACGCCGCCCTATCAAAACAGACTGTCATCCCATAACCAGGTTCCCCTTTTCTACAGGCAACTACGAGGTGATCTCATGCCGACCTTCCGGATTGTGAATAATCTGGAGCGTTGCTTTGTTCCTAGTGATTTTTTTCATTCCGGCTAACACGCCCACTTTGAGCGCTCATCCAGCAAAACTACGCCCAGGTAAAGCAAAGATCAGTGGAGGCGAGTTTTTTTCCAGTAACAGAATGGGCGAAACGTAAAAAGCCCTGCACACTGATGTTGTTCTCTCCTCTTGTGCAAATTAATGTAGGTGCAAACTCAACGCTCATTAAGCTTCTCACTTACCAGCCAAACACACCCCCACACAACCAGTTAACGAACTCGCATAGCACGTGTTTGCCTACTCAAGTTTTTAACTTGCATATCAATATACTACTTGCAATAAGTCAGTAAGCGGTCATGTTTACTTTTTAGACTCTTTGACAACTGATTGTTTTTCGCATGTAGTTTTGTAAACAGTCTCTTTTTCGGTTCTCCCTACTTATCAGTGTTTTTCCTTAGACATCTTGTAACCAACATGAAGTCCAAAGGCGTTCGTTTGCTTTTTCTTAGTAAGACAGAATTGAACGAACACATATTTGTTCTCCAAATCTCAACTTGAGTTTCCGAAAATGCCCTCTCAATTTTCATTCTTAAATATCCAGCCCCATGACGACCATTGCAACCTTCGAATTTTCAAAAAACATAAATTATGCCTTGTAATGTTGGGCGTTCCGAGAAAGGCTTATTGTGTCCTGGCTTCGCCAAACTCTTTCACTCATGTAGATGGTTTCTCTTCTCCTGCTGGGTTGAGAGGCTATCTGAATCTGCTTGTTAGGAGTGTCACAGCCTATTCATCCTACTTGGTAAGATCCTCTGCCAACTCATGCTTAAACTTCCGTGCTATACCTGATTAGTGCTCACACACCAAAAAACATTATTGGCCGTGAGTCGGGTGTCACGTGGGATGACAGACAGATACGTCCACAGTGATTTCTTATCCCTCAGTGTACCCTGAAGCGAGAACTTGGTTCTGACACTCAAATTAACTTGGCGCCCTTTTGTGGCGCCATGAGAATGAAAAAATGCCGTTCGCGCACGTCAAAACAGGTTCGACCATCGGGTATAGTTAGCGATCTAGGTCTTAGGCATTGTTTTGTGAAGACAGATGGCAGCTTGGACAATCCTGCGGATACGCCATACGCCATTTCCGTTTAACAAGGATAAATGGAGAAACCGCATGTGTACACACGCGCTGCGAAGACGAATCAATAACATGGTGTGAACAATTATGGCCTGGCCCCTGTCGTCGCCAATACGCCAAACCTATGGGCCATCCTAATTTATGTAATATACGATATAACTCGCCGATCGTGATAACCGAAGTCAAGATGAGCTTCTTCTAGGCATCTAAAACAGCGTGAACACACCACAGAACCTAACTTTTCGGACAATTGATTAGAAGCACTTAAAACCGAATGTGGCACACAGGTTTGGAGGACAGGGCTTGCGGGGGAAAAAATATGTCTCGAGGAAGTCCGACTTCGCACAACAAAGTTAATGAAAGGTCTAGGATTCCGATTGTGTCTAGAAAGAATGGAGAACCTAAATCTTCTCTCTCTCTGTGTGTTACAGTAGTAAAGGTGTGATCTCATCTTATTCTACGAGCAGGAGTTGCGCTTCATCTCCGTGGGAACTCAATGAAGCAACGCATGGAAATACCCAGGTTGAATCTTCCCTCTAAATTCGGACAGTAAAATGAGCTCTCTCTCAATCATTTTCGGAGGCGACGTCCTGTAGCTCTCCCAGAAATGCTTGGATGATTACATGTGTCGCTTGTTTTCCTCGACATGCAGAATCTTAACTAAACACCCCGGTCAATGCCAGACGGGTGTTTATCCGCAAAATAAATGCTACTTAAATTGTCTGAGTACTATTTAGATAGTGGTAGTATTGCCGGACGCACATAGAGCTGCATTTGGCGCGTGGGTAAGTCAGCAATAAGGCCTTCAAAGACTTTGCTAATTACTCTCAAAAGGATAAACTTGAATAAGCACAAACTGTGGAGTATTCCCCGGCCATTCAAGGACACCCTAAAGACCAGCGGACTCCAACATCGACAAAGATCGTACAGTAATTTTAGTGGAGAAAATCCTCTTGATGCTTACGATACCTTCTACAACGTCTGCTCCAATTTCTTAGTCCCTAACCGTCTTGCAAACACGCGATCTCATGAAAATTTTTATCCTTGTGATGACCCTACCGGTAAACCCAAGCGACATCATGTTTGCCTTAGTCAACCACATCTGGAACAATGCAAAAAATGGAGAAAGTATACCAAATTCACGTGAAACCGTTTTGGAATCCGAGCTCAACGGCCTTGCGGCACATTCCACGAGGCACTTATCCCCGTGCGTTAACTTTGACTCTAAGCATGACCCTAACCGTCAGATGTGATTATGAAGCCGCACCTGAGGTTGGGAAATAGGTGCCTTAACTTCTAACCCTAACCCCTAACAGTATTATGTCCATCAGGTGCGGCTACATGGCCACATCTTATCTTTTCCTTTTGCATACAACAACCTGACCTCGTTACCTGTGCGTTCTCCGGCCCCATCTGTAAAAAGCCCTATTACCACCGGTCCCGTATCACAGGCGGCCGCGGTTTGCTTACCTCAGATGCAGCTACATAACCACATCTGACCATATAACTCTAACATTAACCCCAACACTACACATAGCCCCTGGATTTTGCGCGAAACCACTCGTAATTCGGGACACTCATTCTTATGCCCTACTGAAAATTGTTATTTTCAATCGACTAATAATGCCTAGAATACTTCTTTTATGTTTTCCTTTAACTGAGGGTCATTCATCATTGGTTGGGAGTCTGTTCAATGAGTTTAGGCCGATTTCCGAGTGATTAAAAAGATTGATCGCGAATTTGCGCATATTCAATGAGTTATATTTCCTAGTGCGCTTTAAGTAGTTCTTAAAATTTCCTTATCTGTTCCCTTGTGTGAGATTACGCATCCTAAGCATAATTATTTTGACAACTTCAGACTACAAGTTACTACTTATGGGAATATGCTTCTTTAGCTTGCTACTTACGAGGAACCTCCTCTGAACGTCATCTGCCCATTCGCTGACTGCCTGAGGGGATCGCCATTGTGTACTACTTAATTCATGCGAATGAAACGTCGGAAATGACGTTGAGCGAGTCTGAAACAATTGGTAATGCCGGATGGTTGGCGGATATCACAAACACTATTTTGAGTTCTTATTTGGAGATTCGATCACAGAGGATCGTAAAAGAGGCTACCCGCTATGCGTTACGGCAAGAACATAATGGCGCCGGCTGTTCTTGCAAAGCTGGTTCAACCCTCCAAATGTTGTGAATTTGCATAGTGTCCGCGTTGATTGAGCACGAATGACAGATTAGTGACCTTATTTTTTGTCCGCTACCCAAAAGCATTTTTCAGAGCAGGAAGGGTGAAATTACAGTCACGAATATGGAAGTATAGTGTGTAGTATATTTAGGGTAATAGGCAATGACCTTGACGACCCTATTGGAAACTGAACGTACAACATACATGTTAACTAACCATGTTACTGAAATGTTGCAAGTAACATATTTCTTTACGGATAAAACTGTTTAAAAGTGTGGGGCTTTAACCTGAAAGGCAGCAGTTTTATTTCGGAGGTTAAGGGACGAGCAAACGACTGTCCTTTTCACGAAAAGTCAAAACTATAAATGCAATTATATACAATAAACACAAAATACAGTCATCTGTGTAGTTTGCCGGAGAACGTGCAGGGATGCGTTACATAGAAAGTGAAATCAGGCGATAGTGTTCGTGGCTGACCGCAGATAGTCTTGCAGTGAATCGTCGGTTATCAAAGAGCAAACGAGTAAACTGCCTTTTAAATGCAACCACTGTGTCAGATGTCGTTATTTTACTTGGGAGTGAGTTTCACGGTCAAACCACAAGCTGACTAAATTAAAACTTCCGATGGTCTAGATGTGTACGCTCCCGTTAAGCCTTGTACGGATGGCCGCGCAGGTGACTCATGGTCGTGAAATCCAAGAATTCTTCAGATTTGAGTGAAAAATCATGTCCGCGGATAATACGAGATGTCCCCTGCAGGTTGCACCTCATTTTTCTATAGTATAGGGAGAGCAAATTGATCTGGATCCGTCTTTTGGATATGACAGAGTTCTAAGACCGTCGTCGCACCTGCTCCATGGCATCGCTGTCTTTCTTCAACCAGGGAATCCATGCTGGCATTCCCTGTTCCAAATGCGGTCTGACAAACGTACCAAATATCTGCGCGAAGAGTTCGGTAGGAAAGACCACGAAACCACACCTACTCCAGTGCATAATGCTGGTTGTCTTTTTCACGGCCCTTTTACAGTGCTCGATGGGCAGCAAGTTTGAACTTGTCCAAACACCTAGGTCTTTATGCGTGCCCATGTCTTTTAGTGGAACACCTTTTATGGTGTACTCGTGTTTTGGGAAGCGCCTCCAACCAGATTCTTTTCGCAAGACATCACATTAGGATATAGTCAACGCTAGACGCCACTTGCTGGACCATGCAGCCAACTTATCAACCTCTTCCTGTAGTTTCTGCTCGTCGTCAAGACAGCTGGTTGTTTTTCAGATCTTTGTACCATCTGCACACATGATGGCATCGCATTCAAGATCTGCAGTACAGTCGCTGATATAGATGAGCAAGAGGGGAGGTTCAGGATCGAACTCAGTGGAACGCCGCTTTCTACTGATACCCTTTCGAAAGCCGTGGTACCAACAATTACTCTTTGGAGCCTGGATGACAGGAAGCTTTTAATCCACTTAAAAATGTTGCCCTGTATTCCACAATCCCAAGTCTTCCGTAGGGGTCGTCTATGAGACACGTTATCAAACTTCATTCGTAAGTCGAAGATGACGTCCACTGGACGGTCCGTGCTAAGCTGCACATGGTAGGTTCCTCCGCTCCAGACATGTCACTAAATGTCCCTTAATAAGTCGTTCCATTACTTTACAGGTAAAACTGATAGGACGGTAATTTTCGGACTCCAACACAGGCCCTCCTATGTAGATTGCGAAAATAAAGGCCGTTTTGCATTCCTTCGGCAGTTCACTTTTTTCCATGAACTTTTGAAATATCACGGATACCGGATCGCGCAGGACGTCAACCGATTCTCGAAGGCAAATGGAAAAATTCTATCTGGACCAGGTAATCTTTCAGGCTTCATTCGGTGTAGTTCTGTCATTATCGATGTGGGCGGGAAGTAAAGATGATTTTGTTATTGTTCTGGTTAGGGCAAAGAAGGAGAATTAGTTTTATGAGTAAATATCGACTGAAATAAGCTGGAAAACACTGACGGTTTCATCTGGTCATCCGTCTCCATTTCTCCGTTTTAGGCCCACAGCGCTGGAATCGGGTCGCGATTTCTTTTGCCGCTCCATATGTTACCGTATAGAATTTTAGGATGTTCCAAAGAGTCCTGTTAAATGTATAGCTCATAGTTTCTTCTAAGCGTATTGGTCTCATATTTACATACATCCCGCTTCGCTTGTATTCCTGGTGGTGTTCGGAACACTCTGTTAGTCGAAAGAATCTCCAAATCAACAACACAAGTCGTGATGAGTGGCCTCCCAAAAGACTCAGTCTTAGGCTCCATGTTATTCCTTATGAATGACCGCGTCAAGGACCTAGACTGTGATGCCGCCCTGTTTGCTGACGGCATAAAATCGTGGAAAGTCATTCACAGTGCGACAGCTGCAGACCACCTGCAAGCAAATTTGAACAGGCTCGAGGGCTCGTCGAAGCGCTGCCTTACGCCCTTCAATGTAAGCAAGTGCAACTTTCTTCAACTCGGAAGCTTCAGAGCCTCCAGCCCCAGGGGTTACTTTCTTCACGGCACACCACTGCAACCAGTGGACAGTCAGAAGGACTTAGGTGTGTGGATTACATCTTCAATCAAACCGACACTGAACTGCGCGAAGGCAGCTAAGTCGGCCATGTCTACATTGCAAGTCACTAGGCGAGCCTTTATGGAATTCTACAAAGGCTGCTTTTCAAAAATATCTGATACTGTCGCACAGCCGAATCTAGAATATGCCATGCAGGCATGGAGTCCTTGAACTGTCTAGGACTATACAGTCTTAGAGAAGGTCCAGAGGCGAGCAATAAAAGTGACAAAGTGTCTGGCGGCACTGCCCTACGAAACGGAGCTGTCGACTCTACACCAGTTTCCCTTTCATACAAGCAACTACGCGGTGATCGTACACTAACTCTCCGCATTACGAATGGTCTGGACTGTTGCTTAGTTCCCAGGGATTTTTTCACTCAAGCTAACACGCCCGCTTTGCGCTGTCATCCCCCAAAACTTCGTGTGGGTAAAACAAATATCAGTGGACGAAAGTATTTTTTCAGTAACAGGGTGGTTGCGATGTGGAACGCCTTACCTACTGATGTTGTACTCTCCCCCTGTGTGGGTTCATGTAAGTGCGGACTCGGCGCATAACAGGCTTCCCAATAACTAGCCGCATACGCGCTCACATTGCCAGTCATCAATTTACAAATATGTATGCTACTTATATGTAGCGAGTAGTCGTTTACGTTTTCTATTTTTCGACTAACAGACAGGCGCCCGCTTTTCACATGTATTCACGTAAACAATCTCTCACAATTTCCCACTTATCAGTGGTTTTTCTTATACATTCTGTAACCAAAAGGGAGTTCAGAGGCGTTCGCCTATCTTCCCCTTAATAAAACCGAACTGTACTGAACGGGATCCATATTGTAATGGGTTTGGCCATTGACGCAACCGCAGAAAACCCAAGTATCCCGGTAAAAGCATTGTAGCTCAGTTAGCTTATATTAATCTGTTTTAGAGTTGCGAAAATTCCCATAGCAGTAATCAGAAGACGAGGTGGCGAGCATACGTAGCTTTCGATAAATTCTCGTCGGGCCAGTACAGTTATATAGGAACGGGGTAGAAGTAAAACATGCGAGCGATAAGAGAAGTCGATAAAAGTACTCCTTAAACAAAGGCGGGGTGGAGGACTGTGGGGGAGGGGGTGGGGGTAATGATAGTCATTGTCAGGGGCGGGGTGAGAGCGCAAGTGCGCGGGGGGAGTTGTACCGTTAGTCAGCCGTCGACCACTGTAGGCGCGGAGCCTGAACGTGGTTCTTCTGAGCGCATAAGGTTGGCTTTTGTAACCTAATGGCGGCCGCTTCCGCTGTCGCTAACAGGCGCTGGCCTAGTAGCTTAGGGTAGCTCGATGGGACCTTATAAATCACACGAAAAGCTTCGTTGGGGTCCACACGATATCCGGAATCGACAACGTGCGCGAGAATGGCGCTGCTTATACTCCTCGTTTCGCCTTTTCCTAGCCATGCCGGGAGGTGTTCGCGTATTCTTTTGGATAAGCGCCGACTCGTGCGATCAATATAACCTGCTCCACAGGAGCAAGTGAAGGAATATGTGCACATTGAGGTGGTCTGCGGTGGCAACTTATCCTTACCTTCTCCGCGTAAAATAGGGTTAGTAGAGAATGATATTTGAACCCTTGCTGCTGGGAAGGTTCGCGAGACAGCTTGATCAAGGCGTCTCCTAAGGAGTTCATTCGTCGCGTCCCCTTGGAAAGGGACTTTGAGGAACAAAGTTTTCTTTTCAGCGGTCGGTGTGGCGGGTTTAATTGGTCTTTCGACAATGTTCTTTGCAATGAACCTGTCAGGATACCCGTTTTCTCGAAGGAAGTCCTGGATTTTTTTGAGCTCCTCTTCGATGCTATCTGTTGAGCAAATTTTTCTTGCTCTTTGTGCCAGACATCGGACAAGATTTCGTTTTTTGTTGGAGGGGTACGAAACTGGCAAAGTTCGTGTATTGTCCAGACCAGGTTTTCTTCCGATAGACGCTTCTTCGGACACTGCCGTCAGGTCTCCTGCTTAGAAGAACATCTAAGAAAGGTAGCGAACCGACCGTTTCGATCTCCAGCGTGAATTTGATCGACGGATGTGCCTGATTTGCCGCATCTAAGAGGGTAGCTACGTCGGTTTCTGCAGTGGCAATTGCAAATATATCATCAACGTAGCGACCGTAATGTTTAAGCTTATCGATCTGATCGCTTAGTTGGAATCGCTCTAATTTGCCCATGAAGACATCTGCTAGGAGAGGTCCAAGGGGTGAGCCCATAGCAACGCTGTCTACTTGTCTATAGAGTTGGTTGTCGAACAGGAACTGCACATTTAATGTGCATTTTAGTAACAGTTCCTTGAGTGCCTTCGTCGGGAGTCCTATTTCCTGCTGTCTGGCAGATAGAAAATCACAGATGTAATCAACTGTCTCGGTGACCGGAACGTTTGTAAAAAGTGATGAGACGTCTAGCGAGAACATCACCATGTCATTGACGTTAAGGTCTTTGATGTCGTCAATGAATTCAAAGGTATCTCGGTAGCTGCGTGGTGCTAGCTGACGCTGTACGGGCTTGAGTTTCTCTGCTAGCCACTTTGCTATCGCATGATACGGAGAGTTTCGCATGTCTAGGATTGGACGGACTGGCAGGCCTTCCTTATGGATCTTAGGTAGACCATATAACTGTACTGGCCCGACGAGAATTTATCGAAAGCTACGTATGCTCGCCACCTCGTCTTCTGATTATATTAATCTGTTACAAACATTTGGGACAATTGGAAGTGCGCAGGCAAGTTGTTTGGTTAAAAATCCTATCAAGTGCGCTTTATTTGCCCAACCCGGGCACGCCTCAGTTTCACGCAGATAAGTCAGATTTTACGTTCATATATTAGATAGCTCGAACGTACGAGTGTTAATGCGTATGGCAGACACCGCGGCCATCCACTTTACGGTGACTGATTCCTGAGCATGAAGGAGCTACTTCAGTAACCGTATACCCCCGAGATCAGTAAAGATGCACGCTGAAGCTGAGGTGAAACCGTGCCTGCGAATTTATCCATGACTGTGAATTCATATTCTTTGGATGAAATCTGGTCTCTAAAACGGGTTAGGTGGTGTTTGCACTGGATCAGCACAGGCCAAATTAGGCCATGGCGCCTGTAATAAAGTCTTTGCATGGGAGTATGGTGGCACGCCTGGAAGCCGGTTCACACCGCATCGGGCTTGCATGGCGGATTAGAGAGACTGGAATGGCCATTTCTGGCTTATTAACCGTCGTCAGCCAGTCATACCCAACCCCGAAGTGTGGAACACCCGAGGCTCGAACTCGTGACCTGTTAGTTAGAAGTCCACGCCTCTAGCCACTGGACCACGAGCCCGTTGTCCTGTCGGTATTCGATCGGGAATATACAATGGTCCTCGCAGCCTGGCGTGCACTGGCAGCTCTCTAGCAACTGATTACCTGCCAGTAGATGCGCTTGCGTTCCCGCTGGATATACAGGCTGAGTGCATGGCTGCCCAGTCATCCTCCTCCTTCTTCTAACCCATAATTGTTTTGTTGTTGGTTCAAGTCCTGGTCAGGTGTTTGTTGGTGACTAGGGGGTGTGGTGGTACACCTAGGTGTCGGTCCGACCGTGCCAGTCATCTGCGCTCTCTCCCGCCTTCGATCTTCTAGACTGTGTCTTGACACCGGGCCCAGGTGGAGAAAGTAGAAACGGTGCGGTAGAGACTGCACAAGCCACGAACAGGTCACCGTGCCTGCCCCCACCTTGCTGTGGAGCACACCGTGGACATCACCGGCAACGGCGTTCGGACTGTCGTGTACGTGTTCCCTATCAACAGACGGTCAGGGCTCTCCTCAATAACATAAGTATGCAATAACTTCAATCAGTACCAATCAACCGCTTCCCGCTTACCCTTCTTGTGAATTCTGCATCGCTTGCTGGTAATCCCTGCTCCACACCGTAGCACCAAAATCACCTATCGAGCCAGTTACGGTACCGCAGCCCGCTGACTTCCAACCTCGGCATCGGTGCGACCTCAACCCCCAGGATCGGACCTAACATGTAGCAGACCACATCCGACGACCTAGCTCTGCGAACCCTGTACGTAGAACGCGGGCTAGAAGGCGCTGAAGGGGCTGTGATATTAGCGGACGACCCAACTTGACAGGAATGCCTGTCAAGATCGGTCGACAACGCGGGGTTGACCAATTCAATAGACGGGGTAGACAGAGGTAGTTGGAGAAGCTTTGCTGAGGCTAGATAGCGTATATACGCACCTTGCAGACATTGATAGCAAACTTTGTTTTCAGCCGGGTGCCAGTCGTTTTAAGTTGTTAGCCCCGACACGCAGCGCCTATGTGTAGCTAATCAGCGAAGGGTTCATCGTCGATTGGCGTCGAACTCTAGCCATGTGAGCGGATTACCGTAAGCCGAATGTAACTTGCAGGTTCCCCTAAGGCGGGCTCTCTTAGACAGAAAATAATGAGCCAGGGCATGGTAACATGAGCGTCTCGTATTCATTTGTACAGTACTGTCGCACCGAAGTAACTGATTTCAGTCAGTTACAGCAAAGCTAGTTAAATACTTCTTCAGAAAAGTATTCGATAGAAATTCCGCGGTTAAACAATAGAGCTGAAGAGAACACTGTGTGTACGGTCTTGCAAGCTGCTTTAAACTGATTGAGTGTTTTCAAAGTAATTAGTTTGTATGGGCTTGTGGTGAGGTACCGGAATAATTTCCCTTTGACAAATTAGTCCCATGTTCTTTGACCGGATTGCTTGTTTGAATGTGACGAAAAACGACACACCTGTACAACCTGCCTTGCTAACGTGCTTCGCCGTCGAATTCTGTTGTCAGATTTCTTAACGTTCAACACCTCTATATTATTCACTGCTCAGTTTTACTTGCTGCCTTTAAGACTAGGGGCTCGTGAGGGATAACTCGCGAGTTCGTGAGGACATTACAATTTACGTCAGGCTCAGTGTACTCATGTGAAATACAACGCATCTTGCCCATCTACCAAATCACCTGTCCCCGGAACAATCAACGACCCCTCTGTCACCACCAC
>CACRXP010000094.1:1115013-1127561 GCA_902702965.1 Spirometra erinaceieuropaei
ACCACCACCACCACCACCACTGCAGTCTCCGCTGGCCGGATGGATCCTCGCGTCGACATCGTCGAGACGATGCCCAGCCTGGGCCATCGCAGGAGGCGGCCAGGTAAGTGAATCCTCAGGTAAGCGAAATTCGCTCTGCTTTCCTTTCTTACTTGTTTCAGATCAGATTTATTAAGGGAAAAGTAGGCGAGCGCCTTTGAACTCCCTTTTGGTTACAATAACGTCATAAAAAACAATGTGTAAGACAAGCGTGAAAAAAAAATCGGTAAGTAATTACATAAAACAAGCATTGGTCACTGGTATGAGGTTGTCTGTGAATGCCTTCTATGTCAAAATTGTACAATATCCAATACGGTACTGCATGAACCACGTAATATCAAAGCAAGCGCATATGTGGCGGTCAGGAGATAGCAAAAATTGTAAAACGTAATGTTACTAAAATATAGGGAGTAGCATGATTTGTAACATAAGACGTTGGATGGGGCGGTGGCACAGAGGGGAATTCGTTAGTTTCTGATGCTGTGGAGGTACATATCCCTGTACTGGTCAAGCTTTCTCTTAAATGAGTCCACGGATGAGGACATGACGACGTCCACAGGCAGGGCGTTCCATGCCTTTACCACTCTGTGGCTGAAGAAGGACCTCCTTGCGTCCAGTCTCGCTCCTGTCACACGTAGTTTCAGAGGGTGTCCTCTCAAGCTAGTAGTGGTGGCCAGCTCAAAGAAGTCGCCGGATGCGAGGCAGCAGTCCTGATCCCGTAACATTCTAAACGTTTGAATTAAATCGCCATGGAGATGTCTCTATTCCAGGTGAAAGAGATTAAGATTTGACAGTCTAGTTTCGTAAGGTAGGTTTTTAAATTCCGTGCCTGCTCTCTATCCGTTAGTCTATGCCTCGAAGTTACTGCGCTTGACTTCGACTATCTGTCTGTCAGTCTGTGCTTGGTTTTACTGTGCTTGACTTTGGATGATGCCCTGACAATCCTCCCTGAATGATGACTGTGTCTGCTTGTCCATCCTGGTTGTAAGTCCCATAGCGTTCTGTTGTGTGTATGCTCTCTCCTACTTAAATCCACCTCATCGCCACCAAGGTCCCAGGCTAACTCGGGTAGTTCACTCACTAAAAAAAGTCGTCACCCATAGTGAAGTTCGGTCGCGCCAACAAGGCACATGGGCAGCCTTATTCAGGGGTGGCACTGCCTGCCCTCTCGAGGGCAAGGGCCTAGAAAAGGTGGCCTAGACATTGCTGGGCACCACGCTGTCTGCAGGCTATCCAGGACCGCAGATGTCATAAACATCGTCGAAAAAATCAAAATCAAAACAACAACAATACCTATAACAACATTAAAAATACTCGCTCACCTACTCATCCTACCTCTTCCTCATTTTCCCCGTCTATCCTTCAACTTCGTCACCTTCGTCTACACATCCTTCCCGTCGCCCCACTCATCGCCAGACTAGCAGGGTGAGTCCGCTCACTCTGGCAGCCTGGAATGTTCGTCCCCTTTTAGACAATCCGAGGAACAACCGACCGGAACGGAGGACGGCGCTAGTGGCACGAGAACTGGCGCGCTACAAGGTGGATATCGCCGCACTCAGCGAGACCCGATTCTCCGAACAAGGCCAACTGGAGGAGGTGGGTGCCGGTTACACCTTCTTCTGAAGTGGTCGAGCCAAGGCAGAGCGACGAGACGCGGGTGTCGCCTTTGCCATCCGGACCGACATCGTGGGACGACTACCCTGTTTGCCGCAGGGAATCAACGACCGCCTAATGAGCCTCCGTCTGCCCCTCCGGCGAGGAGGCAAGTTCGCCACCATCATCAGCGCCTACGCTCCGCCGATGACCAGCCCCGACGCCGTCAAAGACAAATTCTACGAGGACCGGCATGCCCTCTTGGCGACTGTGTCGAAGGCGGACAAGTTGATTGTCCTTGGCGACTTCAACGCTCGCGTCGGCACAGGCCATACTGCCTTGAGAGGAGTGCTGGGCCCCCACGGTCTCCGCGGCTCAAACGACAATGGTCTGCTGCTTCTCCGCACCTGCGCAGAACACCGCCTCATTCTGACGAACACGTTCTTCTGTCTGCCGGAGCGAGAGAAGGCCACCTAGAGGCATCCCCGGTCGCGCCAGTGGCACCTGCTGGACTACGTCCTCGTCCGGAGGCTAGATCAGCGGGACGTGCTGGTGACGAAGGCGATCGCGGGTGCTGACGGGTGGACCGACCATCGCCTCGTCATCTCGAAGATGCGTATTCGTCTACAACCTCGCAGACGACCACAAGGTAAGCGACCCCAGGTAAGCTGAATATTGCCTTGTTGTCCTTGCCCGTTCACCAACTTCATTTCAGCAATGAGCTAACTCAACGGCTAGACAACCTCCCCATTGCCGACGCCGCCGCTGCCGAGAACGCCTCCGTGGAGAAACACTGGTGTCAACTGCGAGACACGGTCCAGTCGACGGCGCTAGCCGTCCACGGTCGCGCTCCCCATCAACACCAGGACTGGTTCGACGACAACGACGCCGCCATCAGATATCTGCCTGCTGAGAAGAACCGCCTCCACAAAGCCTACGTAGATCACCCCACTGTGGACAACAAAGCTGCCTTCTACCGCAGTCGCCGACAGCTTCAGCAACGACTGCGCGAGATGCAGGACGCCTGGACTGCTCGCAAAGCTAAGGAGATCCAAGGGTACGCGGACCACAACGAATGGAAGAAATTCTTCTCCGCGATCAAAGCTGTCTACGGTCCGCCGACGAAGGGCACTGCCCCTCTCCTCAACACCGACGAAAGTACCCTCCTGACTGAGAAGACACAAATCCTACAGCGATGGGCCGAGCATTTCCGAGGCGTACTCAACCGCCCTTCCGCCGCCGTCGACCGTCTGCCGCAAGTGGAGACCAACGTGGACCTCGACCTCCCGCCATCTCTCCAGGAGACCATCAGTGCCGTGCAGCAACTCTCCAGCGGGAAAGCACCCGGATCGGACGCAATTCCTGCTGAGGTCTACAAGCACGGAGGTCCCCTACTGATGGATCACCTGACTGCGCTCTTCCAGGAGATGTGGCGTCAAGGTGAAGTCCCGCAAGATTTCAAGGACGCAACTATCGTGCACCTATACAAGTGCAAAGGGAATCGCCAAGTCTGCGACAACCACCGCGGCATCTCCCTACTGAACATCGCCGGGAAGATCTTTGCTCGCATCCTGCTCAACCGCCTCAACAACCATCTGGAACAGGGCCTTCTGCCGGAAAGCCAATGCGGCTTCCGTCGTCATCGTGGGACCACGGATATAATCATCGCTGCCCGCCAACTTCAGGAGAAGTACCAGGAGATGCGGACCCACCTGTACTCTACTTTCGTGGACCTGACGAAAGCCTTCGACACGGTGAATCGTGAAGGACTGTGGAAGATTATGCAGAAATTCGGCTGTCCGGAGCGATTCACTCAGATGGTGCGTCAACTGCACGACGGTATGATGGCACGAGTCACGGACAACGGAGCTATCTCAGAGGCATTCGCAGTGACCAACGGAGTGAAGCAGGGCTGTGTGCTGGCGCCTACCCTCTTTAGTCTCATGTTCTCTGCCATGCTGATGGACGCCTACCGCGACGAACGCCCTGGAATCCGCATCGCCTACAGAACGGACGGTCATCTCCTGAATCACCGGCGCATGAACTTCCAATCGCGTGTATCCACAGCCACCGTGCACGAACTCCTCTTCGCCGACGACTGCGCCCTGAACACCACCTCCGAAGCGGAGATGCAACGGAGCATGGACCTATTCTCCGCCGCCTGCGAGAACTTTGGGCTGGTCATTAACACGCAGAAGACGGTGGTGATGCACCAACCGCCGCCCAACTCAGCCACAGCCCCCAACGCGCCGCCGCAAATCAACGTGAACGGAAATCAACTGCAAGTGGTGGAGAACTTCCCGTATCTGGGCAGTACCCTCTCCCGCAACACCAAGATTGATGACGAAGTCGCCAACAGGATCTCGAAAGCCAGTCAAGCATTCGGACGCCTCCGAAGCACAGTTTGGAATCGCCACGGTCTCCAACTGAGCACGAAGCTGAAGATGTACAAGGCCGTCATCCTGCCGACGTTACTGTACGGAGCAGAGACATGGACGGTGTACACGAGACAGGCACGCCGACTGAACCACTTCCACCTCAGTTGTCTCCGTCGCATCCTGAGGCTGAACTGGCAGGATCGAATCCCCGACACGGAAGTACTGGAACGAACGGGAATCCCCAGCATCTACGCCATACTGAAACAAATGCAGCTGCGCTGGAGCGGCCACCTGGTGCGCATGGACGAAGAGCGACCACCCAAACGACTCTTCTACGAGACGTCGCGACGGGTTCTCGTCGTCAAGGAGGCCAAATTCGCCGTTACAAGGGTACTCTGAAGTCCTCCCTGAAGCGCCTGCAAATAAACCCAACCAACTGGGAAGAGCTCGCTCGCGATCGTCCGACATGGAGGAGAACAGTGAAGACGGGCGCTGCTATCTATGAAGCCAACCGAATCGCCGCCTCCAAAGCGAAACGCGAAGCCCGCAAATCACAGCTTCGCCCAGTCCGCAACGCCGCTGCACAAACTCCCCCTACGTGTCCTCGATGTCAACGGACATTCCGGGCATGAATCGGACTTGTTGGACATCTTTGGATCAACTGCACCTCTCGAACTGCTTCAGCCATCGTCCCCCCGCCCGCCTCTTCCTCCTCTCTTCCGCCAACTAATTCTGACACTCCTTCTGCACCACCACTTCCATCCTCCTCCTTCTCCTCCACTGCCCCAGCGGCGGCCGTTCAGACTGCTGTCTCACACATCACAAACCCCGACACAATAACCGCCACCACCCCCACCTCTCTCGATTCCAGTGATGAGGATCAGGACTACACCTGCTCTCACTGCGACCGCACCTTCGCCTCTCGCATCGGCCTGGTCGGTCACTTGCGAATCCATCGCACAGAGACTGGCGAACCAGTGCCTGGAGCACCAACCTACACCCACCGCACTCGCCTTCACTGCCCACACTGCCCTCGCACCTTCACGCATCGCATGGGTCTATTCGGCCACATGCGCATCCACGACGACCTGTGGTAGACAACCGCCGGTCACACCACACATGCCCTCACTCCCTACCTCCTAACACCATCACCCCACCAGACATCAACACTCACACACCTCATGCACTCAACTGCCGCCTCCCACGCAAGTGGGAAGTGTGCAACTCGACTCGGTCCCCATGCGGCTTCGGCTGCACGGGTGACTTGTGTCCGAGAATATCCCGACACGTCAAGTGTCGTGGATAGGAAGGTTGCTGATTGAGGCCCGCTCTCGGTTCGCGCAGTTCGTCACGTTGTGTGTGTGTGTTGTGTGTAGTGGCGGACTGGTGGGCTGGGGACGGGCTGCAACAGCACCTTCCACGGCCCTCTCACGCAAGTGGGAGACACGCCGTTCAACCCCCGTTGTGTGAAATCCTGATGTTTGTGTGTGTATGGGGGGCCAGGTCGTGCTGTGGCGCGCGCAGGCATGGTCAGTCGACCATGTCAGCCACCGCGCCCATTCCCCACTCCAGTCTGCTGACCGGCTCGGACAGCGGCTGGGGTGTGGGAATGGGAAGGGAGAGTGAGGTCGACGACTAAGCGCATTTTCCTCACTATAATCAATCTGACGCGCTTGAAGCTATCACGGTGCGCTAAAAGCCGTGGCTTGGAAGGTTGCCAACTGACGGGGTACCTTGGACCTCCTCTTTCACGGGAGGCGGTCTGAGAGTCAGGCTGAAATGGCTCCTTTTTAATGTGGCCTTTATGGCACTCTCACCACAGTGTGGGATCCGAGCCAGGCGTTGGCGGCACGCCCAGGTGCGGCTTCGGCCGTGCCAGCCTCCAAATCTCTGTTTTGTTGGTTGAAATCCTGGTTATTGTTGTGTGGACCAGGGGGTGTGGTGGAACGCCAAGGTGAGGATCCGTCCGAGCCATCCACCTGCGGCCTCCCTCGTCTCCGGTCTTCTTGACTCTGTCTTGACACCGGGCCCAGGCGGGGGAGGAGGAGAGAGTGTAGGTAGATGCAGCGCAAGTTTACCCGCACTATAAACCCCCGCTCAAGTCACCGTCCCTGCTCGCGCCGCTGCTGCAGCTGTGGGGCACACGGTGGACATCGTCGAAATCGACGGTCGAACTGTCGTGTGTGTGTCCTGATTTGTCAAGGGGTGGTGTTTAAGTGGCATGTTTTGATTTTTCAGGGGAAGGGGGTGATGTGTTTGAGTAGCGCATGGGTAACTGCGACTCTGTGGACGCATGTGCTTCCGGGTTTAAGTCGGTTGATTGGCTGCAGGTTAGCGCGTCTGGAACCGCTCCATGCGAAGGCGGATGGCCTTGACGCCAGGTTGTCTTGAACAAGGAGGACACAAATGGCCATGATGGCTGTCAGCAACGTCAACATGCACCTCAGAAGAAACTGCGGTCACTGGAACAAGGAGTTTATTGGCCTGACGTTTCGCATTCCCGCTCGAACCCATCCTCAGAGGCGGTCACATATAAGGAAGGTGGAGTCATAAGGAGTGCAGTATTTGTAGGATGTATCTGCCCCGGGACCGAATACGTAGCATAATTACCAGCTCTCGCGATCATCGCTGGGGGCCGTAATTGATTCGATGCTGACTTGTCAGTCCACTTAAGATGGGTCTGAGACTCCAGGCCTGTAAACTTCTTGCTCCAATGATCGCATCTTTTTCTACTAAACTGCTTCCAAGAGCTCGGCCGTTCGCCTCTATCAGCAACAAACATACAAGCGTCGCCATCGTCTTCGCTACCCACATTGTCTTCGCACATTGAGCCGTCGCATGGCCCTATTCGGTCACATGCGCCCCTAATGAAAAGCTCTCGTAGAACGCTGCAGACATTATCATATCGTCACATAAAAACCTCAGCGTCACACATCACTGACACATCTCACGTATGTAGGTGGGAAGTGTGCTTTTGGCTCCTATTACCATTCGCAAGTGAGATCCGAGCGGTCCATACCCTTGTATGTGAAATCCCGGCATGTGCATATAGGGGGACCGCGTCATGTGTGCGGCACGCGTAGACCGCGCACCAGACACCTCTCCCAACCTAAACATCTGTCGGTCAGCCGGTTCGGACAGTCGACTGGCGCACACGATAAGGTAGAGCAAGAAAGGTCGACTCTCAGCGCATAATTCCCCACTGTAAACAACTGGACGCACTTGAGACTATCGCGGTCCACCAAAAACTATTGCTTTGAAGGTTGTCAACTAATGCTTCAACTCATACCACGCAGCCAGTTCGATTGTGTGTTTGCCTATCGAGTGGCGACTAGTGGACTGGGAATCAGGCTGTAAAGGCTGCTTCTTAATAGCACACTGCCACACAAGTAAGATCTCGGCAGTTCCCCCCCCCTTGTGTGTAATCATGGTGTGCACATTTGAGGGGACAGGTCGTGCGTGTGGCGCGCGAAGACCGGCTCTTCTTGGCTCTGTCAGCCGCTGCGCACACTCCAAACACTTAACCGGCTCGGACAGTCAACTGGTGCCTGAGAGTGGGAAAAGAGATCGAGTTCGACGATCTCAGAGCATATTCCTCACAACAAACAATCTGATGCTCTTGAATCTATCACAGTACGCTAAGAGCTGTAGCTTGGAAGGTTACCAACTGGTGGGTAAAGCAGACAATTCAGTGTATGATTGTGTGGATTTGCCGACTTTTGCCCCCAAGACGGGTCATGCGATAGATGCGCTTGTCCAAAACGGGAGCCATATCGGATTCTGGCAAGTGCTATCGGAACGCGCACCATAAAAAATGCCAACACTTAGAGATGCGGTGGCAGACCCGGTTGCCGGCTGGCTGTCGCAGCCCCCATTGTTGTTATGGTTTAAAGTCCTGACCAGGAGTTTGTTGTGTGGACCAGTAGGTATGAAATGCACGCCTGAGCGTTGGTCCGGCCGCGCAACCCACGTGCGCCACTCCCCACCTCTGGTCTTCTTGACTAGACCTCGGCACCTGGGGGAGGAGGAGAGAGTGTGGTAGATGCTTTGCAATTCCACCGCCATTATAAACGAATCTGCGCGCATGTCACCGTGCCTACTTTACCTTGCTGTGGTGCACACACTGGACATCCTCCGGCAGTCCAGTTAGGCTGCAAATGTTCCTTCTAAATGTGACTTTCATGGCACTCCCACTTAGTTGGAAACCGAGCATTGCGTTTCCGAGGCCATCAACACCAACTCTTAAAGAAACAGAGGAATAAGCCGCATGGGCAGGCCACAGTTGTTACAGCGACGCAGCAGATGCATAGCTAATTGCCAGATACCTTCCCCCTCTCTAGGCCCCGAGCAGAGCTAGACGGTGACCCCTGACCTCCGAAAGCCTCTCAACCCTCTCCTCCACACTAGTCTTTTATTGGCTGATTAACTTTTGCTGCTCTACTCTCACTAGTATTACTGTACAGGCCGGCCCAATGATGAATAATCAAAAGCTTACGTTTGCCGGACTCGATTTCTTAAATGCTTACATGGGTATCGTCGCTGGAATCAGCCTTGGAGCATGTTAAAATCAGCTGTTTTAGCCGGCTAATGCAAAAGGTTGCGTGTCGGCACAAGATGGTCACTAGAATTCAACCTCTTTGAACCGCAGCTGATGTACTGTGCGTGACCAATCGCATGAAATGTCAGCCAAAATTCTGGAATGCGTTTCCGATTAGGAAGGAGTACTTAAGTGCGGTTGTTATACTGATTATCATGCAGCATAACCCTATAACACTTCTGACTCGTCTGGATGTTGGCTTTCGAATGCGAGTCTTTTTGACCTCCTGCATAAACCACACTCGGTAATAAATGACTACTTATGTAGCATGCATTTTTCCTATTGACTTTCGATGGTCTTATAAATTCAAATATATTTTATAGAAAACACGCACATTTGGTAGGAAATTACATTCTCTTCATATTTTATACCCGAAGAAAGTTTCTAATTATGAGATTTTTAAGACCGTGCGATGTCTACGCATGCAAGACCGCGCATGTCCGCTTATTAATGCTCCTCATGAAATGTACAAGACAGTCCGAATCCATTGCAAAATTTCATGAACTTTATGTGATTTCTTCTTAAAGACAGAGGAAAATATGATTTTCCCTACGCGGAAAGCAAGCGCCTTGTAGACTGAAATAGCTAAACGCTGATGCAGTGGCAGACCAGACTGAAAACTATTCGGGAATTGAGAAACGCTTTCAAAATCTAAATATACACTTTCTTCGGGCATAAAATATGGAGACAATGTGATTTCCTACCAAATGAGCACGGGAAAGCATATTTTGCGCACATTTTATATACAAAAATATAATCGAATTTATAAGACTGTCGAAAATCTATAAGAAAAAATGCATGCTACATATGCAGTCATGGTTCACCGAGTGTGGCTTCTGCAGGAGGTCAAAAAGACGTGCATTCAAAAGCCAACATCCTGACGAGTCCGAAATGTTATAGGGTTATGCTGCATGATAATCAGTTTAACAACCGCACTTCCTAATCGGAAACGCATTCCAGAGTTTGGCCAACTTTTCATGAGATCGGTCACGCACTGTACATGAAACTGTAGATGTCTGTTCCCACGGTGGCTGGTCATGCGCTAACCCGCGCTGCCTAAACCGTCCGCCTAACACTCCCTGTCAATCGATTGCATTCGCCGCGAGCGTGACTGGGCGACGGTTTGGCGCCACGCCGACTCTGCACCCTTCACTGATTGGCCGCAGATAGGCAGTGCCCGATAGTTCGAGCCTGCCCACAGCAGGGTGAAGCAGGCACGGTGACTTGCGCGTGAATCAGTTTATAGTGAATGTAGACTTGCACAGCGTCTACCGCAACTTCCCCTCCTCTCTCACCTGGACCCGGTGTCAAGACAGAGTCAAGAAAACCGCCTTCTAATGGTCAAACAGCGGAACCAAGAAATTAGGCTGCTGTTCAACTTTTTTGCTGCTTCATTTTTATCCCAAATGAGCAAATGTGTATTTCGCGATCTCCACTAATGTTCAATGTAACCATAAAATGATTCAGCAATGTACAACACATTTTGATGCACAAAAAGCTCATTTGGATTTTTTTACAACACTTCAGGCTTCGCGTAGTTCTGGCACAGTTTTGATTGGTCGGTGAAGTAGTTAAAGTCCTTGAAGGCAGGAGAATTGAAGTTCTCGAAATTCTCGTGCAGAAAGCCACAAAGGCGGCATTCGATCTTCGTACTTTCCTGCAAAAACACATGCACATAGAAGCAAGCATATGTGAATTTGATTGCATTACTTATTCTTGTAGATGCAAAGTCAGTTGCTGACTACTGGCACACATACCATCCACCTTCGTCGCAACCTATGTCTATTTAAATGCTTGCTGTTGAGTAACTGAGCCCACAATTCCCAAACAGACTGATTTACTCTGAGTTAACGATTAATTTCTATGGACATTTAAAAAAAGCCGCGCTTTGGCGACTGGAGTTTCTACCAGAGAAGCAGTCGTAGAACGCCGGTGGACCCACTGATGAGCCCAATCCCTCGCAGCTGCGCCATGAAGCGACAGAACATCGGCAAGACACGTGTCTGGGCTTCAAACTAGTAACTGTGCCCTCAGGTATGGCATATCATTCGGTCTGTGCACAGAGAAGAGTGTCCATTCAAACGGACATACTCAGCTCTTGAAAAAAAGCTTAGTTGGAAGGAAGATAGTATTTTTGTAGAGAGCTGTCGATGCGGATATGAATGTGGTCATTGCAGATGTCCGGCGGGTTGTGCATTTCGTAGGCGACGAAACGTCGTGGATGGAGATTGTTAGCCAGCATGCCCATATCGGGAGCTTCACAGTTTCTGTCCAGAACATTCCACGCCTTGTAACACCCTCGCTAGATCAACAGGCACCGCAGAGATAGACAGTCGGGTGTGGTCTGGGAGTCGTTAGGTCGACTTCTGTGCGGTTGAGACCACGTTGATGCCGAGGTTGGAGCCCACAGAATCGCAGTCAGGGCAGGGTGAAAATAAAGCTGCCCAGCAAGGGTTATGTGTGCTCCCCGACGTGAGTAAACAGTGCACGCGCGTGAAATATGATTGGTTTGGGTCGGCCAGGATCCTCGATATCAGGTCGACGTTACTGCAGTTTCCTACTGTCCTGGTAGATGCCAAAAAGTGCCAAATTATTACCAATAGTCATTAGTGGCCACGGACGGTGTGTCATACACCGGCAACACCCTTCTAATAATTAAACAGCAGGTATTCTGACAGATTTGCATGACTCAGCTAAACCAAGTCGTGAGAACCTCAGCGGTCTCGATGAGATTCAAACCCACGACAGCATGCGTTGGGCCTGCGTACATCCAACACTCTAACCATCTGGGTTATCGGAGCCCGGTAGGGAGCCGTGAGTCTAATCCCAGGTTCGTCAAGCCAACCGCCTAGTCTACAGCAGCGCATGGCATTCACCAGTTCGGATGCAGTATGCTGACTACTCAAACAGGATTTTCCAATTAATTGAACAATCTGGTATTCACCAGATGACTGCCAGGCTCACTGAATTCATTAGTGTTTTGACGGATTTGCATAAGTTACTAATGAGGAACGTACAGTAATCGAGACAGTTGATGTATACAACCAAAAGCCAACAGTTTGACGAAACTGCTATTACGTCTGAACGACGACAACATGAAGACAGTTTGCAAGATACACGTGATGAACACCATTTTCCGGGTCTCGCCATATGCCAATAACTGATCGGCTCTGTAGTACCCTACCAGTTCGCAGAATATCGGTCACTTATCCCCATTTAATGCAACGAATGCGATGTACTAACGCAAACAAAGGCAAATGAAAACCACGCTGGCTGAAGGCGTGCTGAATGACCTTTAAATTCGGCAAAGTTTATCCATGCTCCTGCATCCCGAAACACTTGTTAGACTGCGGAAATACTGTAAGCAGAATGATAGGTTTCCCAGTGCATATTTTTATCCAAAGGGCTCTAACAGTGCGCTTTGCCGAAGCAGCTTACATCTAGAGACTGAAAGCAAATTTGAACGAACTGTTACATACAAAGCGTGCACTCAAACAGACACTGTACTTAAGGACCCACAAACATTATCCGGTCTTAATTTATTTCCGGCTACTGCAAAGTCCTTTTGAAACCAGCTGTTGCCAAATACCGTGGCATTCCCCAAACGGGCCGGGTTTAGTGCTGTAGTTTAAGTTTACGAAAAGGGCTGCATGCATGGATACGGTTAGGGCCAGGTCTAAGAAAGAGAGAAGGGTTAAGGTTGGGAATTGGGGCCAAGGTTTTCTGTCGCATACCGCCTTATCCAACCCAGCCTTCACTAACCACTAACCTTAGATTATTTATTTTCCACCTGTTTGCACCTCTTTCATGCTTTGTGGTCTGTTGCAACACTTTGTTGGAGTAATAAAACAAACATACGGCAATGGGTTTCGGGATATCATGCTGGCAACACGGGTACTAGCCGAAAGCTCAGACATGTGTTTCACAGATGTTCCGTCGCT
>CACRXP010000094.1:1127671-1152860 GCA_902702965.1 Spirometra erinaceieuropaei
CTCACAACCTATCAATCTGGACCTCCCTTGCTAATTTTAGTGTGCTCGACAACCGTGCGAAAGACTTGCATGCTCAATGTCTACAAGATGGACTAGTGGCACAGTGTCGGTATCCCTCAAAGCGCCTACTGCAACACTGCACCTCTCACGCGTACTTGTACGCGCCTATCAGTGGCAGCCAGATTCTCGGCCAATCACAGCTATACTAACCGACCAATCAAATTCAAGGCCGACTCAGACGCCCTCGCTCAATATGCTCTGACTCCCGTCCCTGTGCCATTGATCGCCCGCTCTGGCGACGCCGGACGAGCGTCATAAATCAATTTATGTAGGGTGTTTATAAAAGAATTTTAAAAAGGCAAATAGTCTCACCATCAACTTTCCATAGGCTTTCCAGGCAAAGTACGATGCATAGGCTGTGTCATTTCTGTCCACGGTCGACGTTACTGCAGTTTCCTACTGTCCTGGTGGATGCGAAAATGTGCCAAATTACTAACGATAGTCCTTAGTGGCCGCGGACAGAGTGCCGTACACCGGTAACACCCGTCTATTAGTTAAACAATAGGCATTCTGACTCATTTGCCTGACTCATCTGAACCCAGTCGTGAAAACCTCAGCGGTCTCGATGAGATTCGAACCCACGACAGCATGCGTAAGGCCTGCGTACATCCAACACTCTAACCATCTGGGTTATCGGAGCCCGGTGGGTGCCGTGAGTCTAATCCCAGGTTCGTCAAGCTAACCGCCTAGTCTACAGCAGCGTATGGCACCCACCAGTTCGCATGCAGTATGCTGACTACCCAAACAGGATTTTCCAATAAATTGAACAATCTGGTACTCACCAGATGACTGCAAGGCTCACTGAATTCATTAGTGTTTTGACGGAGTTGCATAAGTTACTAATGAGAAACGTGAAGTAATCGAGACAGTTGACGTATACAACCAAAAGCCATCTGTTTGACGAAACTGCTATGACGTCTGAACGACGACAACATGAAGACAGTTTGCAAGCTACGCGTTATGAACATCATTTTCCGGGTCTCGTCCTATGCCACTAACTGATCGGCTCTGTAGAACCTTTCCAGTTCGCAGAATATCGTTTGCTTATCCCCATTTAATGCAACGAATGCGAATATATTAACGCAGGTAAAGGCAAATGACAACAACGCTGGCTGAAGGCATACTCAATTACCTTTAAATACGGCAAAGTTTATCTTTAGTTCCTGCATCCCGAAACACTTGTTAGACCGTGGAAATACTGTTAGCAGAATGATAGGTTTCCCAGTGCATATTTTTACGAAAACGGCTCTGGTAATGCGCTTTGCCGAAACAGCTTACATCTAGAGACTGAAAGCAAACTTGAACGAACTGTTACATATAAAGCGTGTATTCAAACAGACACCGTACCCAAGGGCCCACAAACATCATCTGGTCTTCCTTTATTTACGTTAAACAGAGAAATTTGACCCTGCAAGTAAATTGTGACCTTACCATCTCTGCGCTTTTATGGTCAAGTTGGCTTTACAAAGTCTTTAAGAAACCAACAGTAGCCAAGAACTGTGACATTTCCAAAATATACGCATCCCTTTTGGAGTACAACTGTTACATCTTTTGCATCAAATATTTCATGACTAAAGATGGAATATGCAACACCGAAACTTTGATAGCTACGTACTTGAATTATGTAGGCATGCAATGTTGGGGCCAGTGTTGCGGTTTGAACTTGCGAAAATGGCTACGTGTACGGTTGAGGTCAAGGCCAGGTCTGAGGTAAGGGTTAAGCGGGAGAGTAGAGTTAGATCCAAGGCCGCCCGCCGTATGCTGCCTCATCCAATCCGGCTTTAAACCAGTGATCGCGAATTGCCTGTCCACCGCCCAAATTACGTCTTTCAAGTTGCACAGTCTGTTCCAGTACCCCTTTCGGCAACGGTATGGAGAAGGACCCCACTTAACTGTCAGCAGACTGTGGATCGTGTCATATGGGGTTTTGTCTTAGCATACATTTGCAGGCTGTTGGAGACATTCCACTGCCAACAACGATTACTTCCCACGACCCCACGCCTTAATTCAAAATCCATTATTTTGTGAAAATTATTTTTCGTTTATGGTTTAATCACTACTCGCATTTCCGTCGTCACACGATAGCGTAGGATAAGACTTTCGGCATAAATCCAGGCAATTTCTGTGTTTTCTTTCATTTTTTCAGCGTACTGTCTAGCGTGCTGCCCCACTCATAAAACCCCCTCTACCATAACTCACGTATGGTACGATCCACAGTCTACTGACAGTTAAGTGGGGTCCTTCTCTATATCGGTGGCCCTCTTTGAAATAAAATAAACACACCCCATTACAGGGTCCTTGTGCTATATTTTCTCTGTGGGCTTACATATTCAATTCTCCCCACTCCATGTCTTGTAGACAACGTTGCCATTATAAGCACCGCAAGAATAGGCAGTCGGGTTCGGTCCCCGGCGTTGCTACGTTGGGTTCTTCGGTGTTGTGATCGCGTTGATGCCGAGGTTAAAGTCCACAGAACTGTGCAACCGTGACTGTCTCTGAATGTAGTATTGCTACAGCAGTCCAACAAGGATGATCCGTGCCCGAGGCGCGAGTGCACAATGCGGGCAGGTTGGGGAAATGTTATTGGTCAAGATTGGCCATGAGTGCACAATGTGGGCTGGCGAGAACTTACTGGTTAGGACTGGTCATGGTACACCGTGAATTGTCGAAGTTATTGCAATTCTCTGTTGTCGCAGTGGATGCGCAGTTACCCCAAGGCACCAACAAGAGCCCTAAGTGTTTGGTAGCCTAGAAGTTACCTAAAAGTGAGCTGTACACCGCCAACACTGTGCTGATGCTTAAAGATTGAGGTGGGCGTGGGCAGCGCCAATCAAAGCAGTCAAGTAATATGCATAACCGAGAGGCTGGAATGAAGACTACGGTCCCAAAAACTAGTATGCTATCCGAACGATATGAAACAAGATCTGCAAGACGTCTGATAGGCACCAAGGTCATGTGAGTCAGGCAACTATGAATTATCGTCTTCCAGGTTTATGGCACAAATTAATCGCCACAGTGTCTTCATCGTTTGATCTGCATTTCCTCCAGAATTTTGGAAGAATATGTACATAGGTGCGTCTTGATTGTCATTTTGCTGTTCTTTTGGTCTCGTTGTCTACTTGGTCGCTGAAAATTTGACGGGAAATCCCCTTCATGATGTATGTTTTCATTAAGTGCACATTGATATAAGGAAATGAAACAGACTTCCTCGGACGGATCAGTTACCATAATTTTTAGACTGCAAACTCTATTTGATATCTGCTGGGGAGTCCATATTCCTGTTTAAACTATTTTTTTCTGACAATTCGTATTTCTCGTCTTTCGACTTGCAATGTAACGCTGTTTTGCAAGATAACCACATCCCTTCAAAATTGGCACTATTCAGTTCTTCGCAAAACTGCGCTAATTCCAAGCTATTTTTAAGCCAGTATTTCTACAAATTTGGAATTAATTTCTACCTAAACAACAATTCATACACCCATAGGAATAAGACTATTACGATGGTATTTCCAATTCGTTCTGAAACACCAGCGTACATTTGTATCCGAAATCAAGATACCAACGTGCTGTCTCGTACTCTAAGGTGAATACCTTATCGTGGCACTTCTTCGCTGTTTCGGACAGCATGCCACATCCCACCTGGAGAGAGGCCTCGTTTCCTTTAGTGTGCTCGATAACCGTGCGAAAGACTTGCATGTTCAATGTGAGCATGATGGACTGGTGTCTCTGTAATGAGCTCACTCCAGACGCCTCCGGCTTGCCTACCAATGGCAGTCTGGTTCTCGGCCAATCACAGCTGTCCAAACCGACCAATCAAACTCAAGGCCGACCCAGGCATGCCTCGATCTAGGCGCTTTGACGATGTGGCACTCGGCCGCTTGCTCAGGCGATACCGGGCGTGTGTACCTGATCAGTTTTCCAGGATGTTTATGAAAGAATTTAAAAAAGACAGATAGTCTCACCACCAAGTGTCCATAGGCTTTCCAGGCAAAGAACGATGCATAGGCTGTGTCATTTCTGTCCAGCCAGTTTAAGTAGTCCGCCAGTTCAGCCGGTGATGAGAAGTCATCCACGTGAATGAATGAGTTCGGTGGTGCCAGGGCACAGTAACTCTCCCTTGGTGCTCCCATCACTACTGGCACCATATCATGCCTTTGAAAATACCAAATTTATAGATATTCAGGAAATGGTTAGGATGTTGTGCTTTAACACGCATGCTTGCTACTGATTTATCGTGACATCCAACAGTCTTCAAAAATGATGCCTTAAATGTCCTGACTATTGTTCATTTATGAAAATTGCAAATTCCCCAGGTCGTCTGCATTAACTAGTCCACTGAAATGTACTCGGGACACTGATAAACTGACGAGGAAAATTTGCTCTGATTGAGGGTCAAGACACATTCGACTGGGAAACGTTTGCATCCGGTGGGGATTAATTGCGTCCAAACGCAATCACCCATGGTTTAATAGGCTCAAACAGTCAACTGGGGCTTGATTCTACCACGACGTGCAGGCAACTGTGACCTGGAGGACTACCAACCGACGGGATAACTCGCCACTTCTTAGGTCTGAGGGCCAGACAACAGTGATGATACGCCTAGGTGCAGGTCCATTTGCCATATCATCCACTTGCACCCTCTCTAGCCTGCGGTCTTCTTGACTATGTCTCGACACCGGGCCCCGGTGGGGGAGGAGGAAAGGGTGCGGTAGAGGCTATGCAAGTCCACTACCAACATAAAATTATTCCCTGTGTCCGTTTTCACCATTCTGAGGAGCACACGGCGGACATCGTCAGTCACGACGGTTGAACTGTCAATTAGAACGTCAAATGTATAGGAAATGGAGCTTCAGGTAACATTATTTGCACTGCGCGTACTCACAGTATGCTTCGAATGTCCGTACGTATTTACTTATGGTCTAGAAGCCATGCACACATAGTATACAGTAGATGTGCTAACTCATGAAATGTCAACCAAACTTTCGAAATGCGTTCTCGTGTCGAAAAGATAGATTAAGTAGTGTTGTAAAACTAATCGGGATGCAGCATAAGTCTATAATGATCCAGTTACCTCAGGGTGTCGGCTTTCGAAAGAGCTTATTTTTGGCTGTATGCAAGATCTATACTTTGCAAAAAATGACTACGTAAGCAGTATGCAATTTTCTCATTGATTTTCGATGCCCTTGAAAATTCAATTACATTTCATGGAATACGTGCATAAAAATGTTCATTCTTTTACTTATTCGGTAGAAAATCACGTCTTCTTCAAATTTCATACTCAAAAGAAGAGTATAATTCGGTTTTAAAAAGTTTCTCATTGTGATATTTCTTAATACCGTTAAATCGCCGTTCATGAAACGTCATGTATCTGCATTTACCAATGCGGCTTGTAAAGTTAACAATATTTCTCAAATTCACTGCTTTATTTTATGAACCTCATATGGTCTCCTCTTAACACCGTAGAGAAATGAATGGTTTTCCGTACACAGAAAATATACAGCTTGTAGTTTCGAAACCCTGAATGCAAGTGTAATAGCAGGTCGGGTTCAAAATTATTCGGAAATCAGAATAGTTTTTTAAAACCAAACTATACTCTTCTTTTGAGTATGACATTGGAAGAAAACGTGATTTTATGCCGAATAAGTAAAAGAATGAATATTTGTATGCATGTTTTCCATGAAAGATAATTGAATTTTCAAGGGCATCGAAAGTCAATGAGAAAATTGCATACTAATTAAGTAGTCATTTTTGCAGAGTATAGATCTTGCATACAGCCGAAAATAAGTTCTTTCGAAAGCCGACACCCTGAGGTAACTGGATCATTATCGATTTATGCTGCATCATGATTAGTTTTACAACACTACCTAATTTATCTTTTCGAAACGAGAACGCATTTCGAAATTTTGGTTGACATTTCATGAGTTAGCACACCTACTGTACTTCTGACATTTGATTGATATGTATTATCATCTCCCAACCAATGCACACGTGAGACAGTAGAACCTAATGCTCACGTACAAAGTTTGAAACTTTCCACTTTAATCATACACACTCGCCACAATCTTTAAGAACAGTGCTCTTGAATAAACAACTACACCTAAGACTTACCCCAGCGCATTGTCGAAGAACTTTTCTGTGATGTAGTCCACACAATTCGAGTTTTCAAATGCCAGATAGAACTTATACTTGAGCGCAAGTTCTCGGAGACAGGCGTCTCCAATGCGCGAACAATTAAGGCGCCCCCTTCCGTAGACATCTACCTACAACGTGCGCAAAAGCAGGCAATTAGCCTCAATTTTCTGGGGCAGTTTAAACTGGACAACTGGAAGAGTCTTGGTCTGGCAATTGTTCTGTTACTTTTGTCTGGTGTCAGCCTTAGATACACCACTTCATGAGTTCCATTCACATCACTTCTGTCCAAATTATTTCCTGCGTTCTACGCCCATAGGCCGTCAGCGAATGACTGCTGCAATGGTTTGAAGTACGTAGCATGCTTGGGGGATGTCGACAGGGAAAGGTTTTTTGAAATGGCAGTTAAAATCTAATCTCAGACGACATGATTACCAGCCTAAAAGGGAACTGTGCCACACAAATCAACGTTCCTCATTTTTCTCACAGAGGGTCATCCACCAATGGAACTCTTTGCCGGCGTATGTTGTTAATTCCCCTACCGGTAGTGTGTTCAAGGGACAACTAGATACTCACCTGCTGAAAGGCAACCCGAACTGCCGAAGCCTGATCTAACGGATTACTGAAATGCCTATAAATATACTACTAACATGATTTCAACAGATCCTTTTTTGCGTCGAACTTTACCCGGATGGAAATTTTCACAGTCCGAATGCGGTGTACAAAGTTTTTCGCAATTATTTGGCGAATACCATGTCCCTTTCGCATTTATTTTCCATTATTAGATTTATGAATTCTCCTTACTAAAACTGCGAGCAAAATTTGTGCAATTTAACTATGGTCCTTTACATCTGTACAGTCTAAATGGAGTTTTCAGGGCTTCTGCCGTTTACTCCAGATATACTGACTGAAACTGACTGACTGAAGTGCTTAGGGGGACTTTTGCAAACTGCGCAACAAAATGGGCAGAATAAACCGGCAAGTACTGCGAAAGAAAGACCGAAGACTTGTTGCACCCTATGCCAACTGTGGATCTTGCAGTCCGGTCAGGTGATAACACATCAGGATCCACCATCCCTCCAGTCAAAAGTACTTGGAATCATCGTGCGCCAAATCTGAACTGCGCTAAACCGGCCAGGAGACCTTGGATCGTCGAAGACTGCACCATCTTAGAGAAGGCCCAGTGCCGGACCAAAAACACGGAAAAGTGTTTAGGGTGTAACGGGCGGCCATCATGACCGGTCTGACGTCATTGTCCAAGACCTCGCTGCCTCAAGGTCATCGACTCTTTTGCAGTGAGCCGTTCCTGACGCGCTGTCCTACAAAAACACACCCTCAACCTTCGACCTTGTTCCCGTTCCCACAAGGAACAACAGTTGAATTATCCCCTACGACTTTTTTCACCCCCTATGCGCTATCATCCCCTTAAAACTACACACGGGGAAAACTAAGATTGAATAGCATTACCGACAAGGGCAAGGCAGACTGGAAGGGACATTTCAGGCTTACTAGCCAGCCAGTCACGCCCAGCCCCGAAGTCTGGAACACCTGGGGCTCGACCATACGACCTGCTGATCAGAAGTCCAACGTCCCTAACAGGTTCAATTAAAGAACATCAACAGCTCTATCCTCGCGCACGTGGTAGACACAGACCACCCTGCATACGCCAGAGAGGCCTTCACAGTGATTTATAAGATCCAGTTGAGCTATCCAAACCTACTTGGGCAGCGCCTGTTGGCTACGGAGGAGGAGGCTGCGAACCGGTCCTATGCGCACAGAAGTACTTCATACAGGTCCCTCATTTGCCGTGGGTCAAATCAACCAAGCCAACCACCCGCATGTAATTACCTTCGTCGGGACCCACCTTCTCGCTGACGCTGACAGGAATTGTGGTGTTCCACTTTCCCCCTTCCCTTTCCAAACTCGAGCTACAGCATAATTATCTACTTGACCGAATCTTTTGATTCATTATTTCAATAGCTATATGAATGTCCAGGCCTGAAGACAGTTTATCTAAAACAGACCTATGCTCGTCAAACTGCCTTTTGAATTTTACAACGGGAATTTTTGCCAGCCAGTCGGGTCTCCCTTTTGTCCAGCCCCTCTGAAACGAAGCTCTTTGCGGGGACCTACAGTAGGTGGGCTAACTCATGAAATGTCAACCGAACTTCCGAAATGCGTTTTCCTTTTAAGAAGATTAATTAAGTAGGATTGTAAAATTAATCATCAAGCAGCATAATTCTACAAAAATTCAGGCACCCCAGGATGCCGGCTCTTGAACAAACTTCTTTCCGGCTGCATGCAAAAATATGCTCTGTAAAAAGGACTATTTAAGCAGCATGCATTTTTATCACTGATTTTCGATGCCAATTATATTTCATGGAAAACATGCATAAAAATATTCATTCTTTTGGTCGTTCGGTAGAAAATAAAGTCTTTTTCGAATTTTATACTCGAAGGTAGCGCATAATTCGATTTTCAAACAACTTTTCCGATTCCCAAACGATTTTGAACCCGACCGGCCGTCACACTTGTATTCGTGGTCTCAAACTAAAAGTCGTATACTTTCCGCGTACGGAAAACCATATACTTCTCTACGGTATTAAGTGGACACCATATGGGGTTTATAAAATTCAGCAGTGGAGTTGAGTCATGTTGTTAACTTTACGAACCACATTGGTAAACGCAGAGACACGACGTTTTATGAACGGCCATTTCACGGTATTAGAAAATCTCACAATTAGTAACTTTTCTAAAACCGACTTATACCCTTCCTTCGAGTATCAAAATTTGAAGAAGACGTAATTTTTTACCGAATGAGTAAGAGAATGAATATTTTTATGCACGTTTTCCACGAAATATAATTGAATTTTTAAAGGGCATTGAAAATCAATACGAAAAATGTCCGCTACTTAAGTAGCCTTTTTTCACAGGGTATAGTTTTTGCAACAACAACAACAACAGTTGTCAGCGTCCGCCTCCGTTACTCAGCAGTTAATGGAAGGAAGCCAATGGCTCCAACTCACGTCAGTGTGCTTTGCCAGCTCTTTTATGTATTCCAGCCTGTTGTTGCGGGCGTTCAGATTAGATATTAAGGCGACTGCCTTCTTTTTGCGTCCAGCATGACATTTTGGCAACCAGTGTGAATTGTTCTCATTCAACATTCGAATTTGCTGCTCCAATGGAATGATCTTCTCCGGCTCCTCATTGGCCACGAAGGCGCCGTAGCTATATGGAATATGGGAGTCGGCTTTGGTCGTCAGGAATAGTTTGAACTACATGGGGTTGGTAACAGATGATTAAGAATGGACGCTGGAGGAGGTGGAGTGTTGCCAAACAAAAGACCACGGCAACTTTTAACAATTTAAGTCACTGACCTGACCCCTGTGTAGACCGCATGGACCTCCCAGCATTCCAAAATAGTACGGAGAGCGGCATTGTTCACGAACTCAATGTCAGTTCTTGTAGAAAAAATCTAAGTACGTTTGGTAGCTTGTTTTATTTGGCTCCTAACAAATATGGCTTCATTTCTCATTACTTAGAGTCAACATACTATCTGGCACTTTCATAGGATAATCCGGAATTTGATTACCAACAAAGGCGTACAATCTATCCCAGTGGGTACTAACAGCAGGTGATCTAAATCATGGAATGTCGTGGTTGAGATTAGAGTGGATAGTACGGTCTGCATTTGGTGTTGCTATGAGGTATTATTCGGATCTGACCCATAGTTATAATCCCCTTTTTCTTAGACCACAACCAGTTTCTCTGCCTGCGACCTACGAAACGTTTTTGTTCCTGCTAACAGACTAGACCTTAATCCACTGGAAAATCTCCTCGTGTTGGTCAGAAGGAATTGAAATAAGACGAAAAGCTCCGTACAATGCGGGGGAAGTTTGATATCATGCTTACTAATTATTGGCAGCATGTTATTACCGGCATACTGGTTGGGCTCGAGAGAGAACCCGTAAGGCACAACAGAACGAGTGAGTTCCGTAAGAGCGATCGGTGAGCGTCCCCTACTATAAATAATTAGTCCATAGATAAGTCCACATAAGACAACTTGACATTTCTTGTGTCTGTTCGAATAACAGCCGTTTTGGATGCAAAAGCGCAATCAACAAAGTACTAATACGTTGAATTTGTGATTGGTATTTATTATTTCTCTGTATTATATTTTCTATCTCCGCAGTCAGTTATATTCCGCCACCAATAATTAGTCCATCATAAAGCTACTACTTGGTCTAATAGTTTTCGACGAAGTAAATTAAGTCTTGACTAATAACTGGTGATTTATAGAACAAAATATGTCTTTTTGAAAACGGTCGTTTTCCCTAACACAGTAGTGTCTTTATTAACGCGGTATGGGCAGGCAGAAAAATCAGACTTTGTGTCGAGAAAAACCAAATAAAGACGCACTGTTTTCAAAAAAAATCAAGGGGCGCAATTGGCTCTACAAATCCTGTTTTACAATCTTCCAAATCCCACTCACGTGGTCATATGTGGGAGAAACTTCAGCCGAGAACGCACTGTGTCGGCAGAAACCCTCCAGAACTGTCGATGCCTAATGCGGAGAGCGACCATTCTGGCGGTCAACAACGAAGACCATCAACAGCAGGGCGTTCAGCGACGTCGTAAAGAATACCTTCGTTTACAACACTGTTCACCGACGTTGACTGGACAGCATAGTGTTGCAGAACACGGCACCGGAGAGGCGACCCACTGTCTCGGGTCGCCACTCACAACCCTAGAGGAAGGCCACGAATTTAACTCCGAAAGTACGCAGATAGTGGCGCGGGCCAGCAATAAGACAGGGCGAGAATCGCTGGGGGCCTGGATGTCTGACACCAACTCTAGCAACAGACATGTTGTGTGTTCATCTTCTTTAAAACAAGGGCCTGGGATTCGCATATTCACTTCCATCCTGTTCACTGCTCAGAGGAGGTATTATTCTAATTTGACCTTGAATTATTCCAATTTTTTTAGATCGCAGTCAGCCCCTGCGCCTACGACCTGCGGAGCGTTAATCAAAAGAAATTGGAATAAGGCGAAAAACTGTGTTCAGTGCGAGGAAGTTGAATTTCGTGCCTAATAAACCCGTCCACAGTAGACAACTTGACAGTTCCCATATCTACCCGGCCTACAGCCGTTTCGCATGCAAAAGAATGGTCAAAAAAATATTCACTGGTTTACTTTGAGATTGGCTTTTATTATTTTCCCGTACTATATTTTCCTTCTCTATTGTCAGTTATATTAGGCCTGATATATTAACCTGTCAAAAAGTCGCCGTTTTGTTTGATGGTTTTCGACAAAATCAATTAATTCTTGGATCATATTTGGTGATTTATAGACCCAAATATGTCTTCTGAAAAAAGGGCCGTTTTCTTTAGCGTAGTAGTACTTTCCATAACGCGGTGTGGGTAGCCCCTGCGATGCAGGAGTTTTCGCATGAAACTCGTGACCTTTATTGCTGTCTGTCAAGAACTGTCTGTCTTGAGACACCTCAATCCTCCATCGGCTCACTGCTAACGCCCTCCCATCTTCATTCATATGGTCAGAGGATCTAGTCACAGTAGGGCTTTGCGACGCACAATGTCTGAAAACCTCAATAAGACCTCCTACTGACAGTCAAAGTGTCTAGACAGTGAGCATCAATCTCTCGTGTGCACCATCTATCTTCACAGCAACACAACAGTTGATCGAATTTCTTGCCAAATACAACTTCGACTGACAACGCAACTTGTGCTCAATAACGGACGTTTATCAGTTAGCATTGTTGTAAAATTACTAAACCTTACATGTTTCTGAAAAGCAGACGAAATGGAAGGCATGTGGAAGGGTGACTCTCCGGTTTCCAGAGCCCATGTCGGCTTGACTTGAGGTAGCAACGCCGCAGGGGGTGGTTCCTGTGTGAACACGGCCAGAACGGCATTGGGGTAATCGGAAAAATCAGTGGAGAATATGCAGGAGTAGTGGCATCCGTCGGAGGATATGGCGTGCCAGAGAAATCTGTCATCGGAGTAGATGAGAGGACCCTGACTTTTCGCCGTCTGTATTCGAATGCGTTGCATGAAATGGGTTAATCGTATTCAAACTAAACAATTCAAGAACTTGCGATGATGAATTCTACCTAAATATCTAAGAAAACAAAAAACTCCCACAACAAGCATCCCTCGGATTTGGAAAACGAGCGAGATCCGATGAGTAATCATCCAGGTGTGAAAATTTATCACTCAATCAATCGGCTGATTTATTAGTTGCAAAATGTTAATGAATAAAAAGATAACAGAAAAATCGTCGTGATTCCCCTCTCCTTCGTATTATGAACGCCGTGATTCGATGCCTGGATAATGCTAAATCAATGAGTTTACCTGGCAATATTGGAAGGTCTTGATGGTGCAATCACAGGCCTATGTTGAGGTACCGCCTTTGTAGGGCAGCGATAGTCGACGCATATTAAAGCGAAACTGGAGCACGAACAGCACAATTCGTAATTTGATAAGCAACAAACGGAAGCGTGGAGAAAGCTGCGTTGATAGTGCTGCAGGGTGCTATATATGCAGGTGTAGTTTCGCACTGCCAAGCACGCCTGGTCGAAATCAAATTTACGACACCTACTGTTCCATTTATCTCTTACTAACCCTGTCTGAAAAACAGGGATCCATTTATGATAAAATGGTTTAAATAGTAAAAACTATGTACAAAGATCTACTAAATAGTTAGATTTCAGTTAATGAATAGGTGCCATATTGTATGTGTCTGTCGCAGAGGCGCTCTCACATTGGCTCTCCACCCGAGGTCATTGGAAACTAAAGTTTCCAAGCGACTGACGACGGAATGCAGCGGACGAAAATATGCAACAGGAGCTAAAAAGTCCCTGTTTTCAGGATAATTCTCACATAGCATTGCTTACTTGCATGATACAGCAGGGTGGATGGCACGGGGATACTGCTACCTCGCGAAACATGAATGGAACCCCTTATGAGTTACCGTCTCTCATGATGAGGGAGAATTTGGCTTGTCAGACGAATAAATGTCTTATTCTTATAAATTAAGTCACCAGATTTTGAAGTAACCTATGCAAATTTACTGGAGTCCCGGCGAGCTTAATAAAATGCTTGAGTTCTGCGTATCTGGGCCCTAAATTAACGGTAGATGAAGCCGTGGTCATTGCGTGTTAGAACAAGTCCGTCGCTGCACTCTGCGTTTGCTCCCATTCAACAACTTTTATTAGTAAAATTTTCCTCCACATTTACAGTTCACTTGACCCTCGGCTGTTCAGGGGCGATTGTCGTCCGCGTTCAGCTGCTCATATACAGTAGGTGGGCTAACTCATGAAATGTCAACAGAAATTCCGAAATGCGTTTCCGTTTCGAAAAGAGTAATTAATTGGGCCGTAAAATCAATCATCGTACAGCATAATTCTATAATAATTCAGTTACCTTCGGACGCCGGCTTTCAAACAAACTTCTTTGCGACTGTGTCTAAAAACCATACGCTGTAAAAAATGACTACTTAAGTAGCACGTATTTTTTCATAGATTTTCAATGCCCTTAAAAATACAATTATATTTCATGGGACACATGCATAAAAATATTAATTCTCTTGCTCATTCGGCAGAAAATTACGCCTTCTTTCAATTTTACACTCGAAAGAAGGGTATAATTCGGTTTTAAAAAAGTTGCTTACCGTGAGATTTTTTAATACCGTGAAATGGCCCTTCATAAAACGTCATGTCTCTGCATTAACCAATGTGGCTTGCAAAGTTAACAACATGGATCAAATCCACTGCTAAATTTTATGAACTCTACATGGTCCCCATTTACTACCATAGAGAAATGTATGGTTTTCCGTACGCGGAAATCATACAGCTTGTAGTCTGGGAACCCTGAATGCAAGTGTAACAGCAGGTTGGGTTCAAAATTATTCGGGAATTGAAAAAATTTTATAAAACCAGATTATACCCTTCCTTCGAGTGTAAAATTTAAAAAGACGTAATTTTCTTCTGAGTGAGCAAAAGAATGAATTTTTTATGCATGTTTTCCATGAAATATAATTGAATCTTTAAGGACATCGAAAATCAATGAAAAAAATCATGCGATATAAGTAGTCCTTTTTACAGAGTATAGTTTTTGCATGCAACCGGAAAGAATTTCGTTCGAGAGCCGGCGTCCTGGGGTAACTGAATTATTATAATTCGTCTGAATCAATCACAACGCGCGGGGGGATTTGGCTTGGAAGGTTCCCAACGGACTGGATAACTCTGTTTTCGTGTATGTGGAGTGTAGCCAACCGAGGTATTATGGCACCTTCACGCATGTGACAGTCGAACCGTCCTCCCATTAAGATCCGGTAGACTGCGTGTGGGCCATCTCGTGCATGGCACGCGTAGACGGTAGATGCGCTGGCGCTCCCGATAGGTACACTGGTAGTGGGCAGGACTGCCCAGTCATCCTCGTCCTTCTGACCCTCCTCCCGTTGGGTGTTGTTGTCGTTGTGAGTGTATGTTGTGGGCCAGGGGATGTGGTGGTACGTCCGGGTGCTGGTCAGGCAGTGCCAGCCACCTGCGCCCTCTCCCGCCCTCGATCTTCTTACCTCTGTCTTGACACCGGATCCCGGTGGGGGTGGGTGGGGTGTGAGAGTGCGGTAGATGCTGCGCAAGCCCACAATCACTATAAACTAATTCACGCGCAAATCACCGTGCCTGTTGCACGTTGGTGTGTGGCACACGGTGGACATCGTCGGAATCGTCGGTTGTATGGCACGCGTAGACGGGCTGCTTAACTTTCCGAACTGCTACGTCCGAGCCCATCTCCGCGGTCGTCCTGTGTCCAGGTGAATGAGGAAGAAGAGCGTGCGGCAAATGCGGCATTTTGTGATACTTGTTATCATGCACAGTAACCCCAAGATACTTCGGTCACGACAGGAAGCCGATTTTTGAATGGGCCTTCCCCAGACCACCTACAAAAACCGCCCTCGATAGAGAAAATTACCAGTTCAAAACATGAATGTTTTCATTAATTTTAGATACGCTTGGACATTCAGGCATATTCTACAGAAAATACGGGTAAAAATATCTTTTCTACAAGCATTCGACAGCAAATTACGTCTTCTTAAAATATGATGCTCCAAGATGAGCTCTGCTTCGGCTAAAAGTTTGTAATTATGGGATTTTTTAAGATCAAGAAATGTCGAATCATACATCCATATTGACCCGGCCCTGAAAATCTGCCAAAACATCTATGAATTACGTAAGCCTGGTAGTCATCTGGTGGATTCTTGGTGAATTACTTAGGAAATCCTGCTTGGGCAGTCAAATTACTGTATCAGTTTTGGTGGATTCCAGACGTCGTAGTAGTTAGGGCGGGTAACTTGACGCAAATGTGATTAAACTCGCGGCGTCCGGCGGAGCCTCATAGCTTTAGTGGTTAAAGCGTTGGCTGTAATAAAGCCTTCTCCTTATTGCGTGGGTTGGAATCCCACCGAGGCGCCGAGTTTTTCACAGTTGGGTCACTATGAGTTATTCAAACTCAACCAAAATACGTATGGATTATGAAGTTTACATTACAGTCCAAATTCATTACAAAATAACTCGAATCAAACATGACCATTTCCAGGCATCGTGGAGGAATGTATCATTTTATCTGCACAGAAAGTATGCAGCTTGTACAAAGTTTGAAAGCCCTAAGCTCAAGTGCAGCTTCAGGTCGGGTTCGAAATTATTAGAGGATGTGAAATTCCTTAGACCTACAGATACCCTTTCTTTAAGTGTGAAATTTAAAGAAGGCGTGACTTCCCTCCTAACGAATTCAAGAAAGGTTATCTCTGTTCATCCTTTCTATAACATTTATTTGAATATATGAGGGCATGGAAACAGATAGGAACAGTTCATAATACTTAAGTAGCCACTTGTTTGTGGGACGTTGTTTTTTTTTCAGGTAGTCGGAAAGAAGCTCATTCATGGGCCGGCATCCTGTTAAAATTCCACCTAAGTAATCCTCTTTAATAGAAAAAAACCATACAGAACTTCGGTCAACATCTAATGAGATGGACCGGACACCATATCATGACGGAGATCGAGTTACCTTTTGAGATCACCAAACCAAAGCCTACTAAATACTGCACAAAGGAAATGCACATGAAGTAATATGAGGATATGTGCATTTGTTTGATCACCGCATACACCAAAACAAAAATGTTTATTTTCTGAACGGCCGGATCTGCTGACGGCTTCTTAACTGCCTCGATGCGCGGCATGCCAGGAATAGCAAATGAAAGACACACGGTCAACATTGCAGCGTTGACCTGCGTGCTGCAAGTCCAAATGCCTTTCATACTCAGCATTCTGAAGCACTCTGAAATTTATTTCATCCACTTAGATGTGCACATAAGGCCATTTGAATCATGATTGTTTAAAATCAGCAGTCGTGCGTGTGTACATCGGCAATTTTTCGAAGGAACTGCACAATCTACACTTCAGCTTACCTCTGAAGTAGTGTTTGAGATCCATCGCATCTGCTGAATGACGGAGGCATAACCATATCTATTATTGCTTCGATTCCGCCGGATGCAGTATCGATTTTGATAAATTTCCTTGTACCTCAGCCAATCAGTGGACGTCTCCGCAGGCGGTTTTAGTAGACTCCAAGAGATTGGCGTTTTCATGGTTGTGATGCTACTCGACAGCCGATAGGTGACAATGAGAAATACTAGGGCGAAAGCGATCACACTGAATGTCTTCGTGCATCTTTTCGCCGTCCTCTGCATTTCTATGTGCCTGCAATTCAAAAGAGGCGGAGATATCGATTGGCGTCGAGGCTCGTCATGCGGCGCTGACGACTGTTTCATTGGCTGTTTGACATTTCTGTATACCATAACTTTTCAGAAAAGCAGTCTGACGTATTTGAGCATCGAGACAAATTGAAGCTGTGAGAAAGCAGATGATTCATTCGCAAAATGGGAAGCGTGAAAAGTTCAGAACAATTCATTGGGTTTAATTTGCACAGGATGATGTGACAGAACCATGGAAACCGGCATTCTGTGCAAGGATTCCGAACAAATCGATTCATAAAGAAAAGAAATAAGGAAAAGTAGTCACTCACTGCCTAACTACTCGTGCAAAATGTCTAACGAGGTTATTTCGTCTGCCAAAGCAAAGTCAAATGAATCTACAAACCCTATTTTACGCGGAGAAGGTAAGGATAAGTTGCCACCCCAGACCACTTCGATGTGCACCTATTCCTTCACTTGCTCCTGTGGAGTATGTTATATTGGTCGCGCGAGTCGGTGCTTATCCAAGAGAATAAGGGAACACCTCCCGGCATGGCTGGAAAAAGGCGAAACGAGGAGCATAAGCAGCGCCATTCTCGCGCATGTTGTCGATTCCGGATATCGTGTGGACCCCAGCGAAGCTTTTCGCGTTATTTATAAGGCCCCAATCGAGCTGCCCTAAGCTACAGGGCTAGCGCCTGTTAACAACAGCAGAGGCGGTCGCAACTAGGTTACGAAAACCGATGTTATGCGCGCGGAAGAACCACGTTCAGGCTCCACACCTAAGGTGGTCAAAAGTCGACTAGCCATGCAACTCTCCGTGCACTTCCGCTCTCACCCCACCCCTGGTATCGACTGTTATTACATCCCCCTGCCCTCCATATTCCTACATCCCGTCTGTGTTCGCGACGAACTTTAATCGATTTTAGAGTTGCGAAAATTACCATAGCAGTAATCAAAAGACGCGGTGGCGAGCATACGTAGTTTTCGATAAGTTCTCGTTGGGCCAGTACAATTATATGGGAAGGGGGTAGAAGAAAAAGCACGCCAGTGATAAGATTAATCGATTAAAGTTCGCTTTAAAAAACAGGTTGGGTGTGGGAATGTGGGCGAGAGGGGAGGGGGGGGGGGAAATAGCAGTCAATGTCAGGGGCGGGGTGCGAGCGGAAGGGCGCGGAGAGTTGCAGCGTTAGTCGACCTTCGACCACTGTAGGTGCAGAGCCTGAACGTGGTTCTTCTGCGCGCATAAGATTGGCTTTCATGAACTGATGGCGGCCGCTTCTGCTGTCAATAACAGGCGCTGGCCCAGTAGCATCGGATGGTTCGATGGGACCTTAAAAATCACACGAAAAGCTTCGCTGGGGTCCACACGGTGTCCGGAATCGACAACATGCGCAAGAATGGCGCTGCTTACGCTCCTCGTTTCGCCTTTTCTCAGCCATACCGGGAGGTGTTCCCGTACTCTCTAGGATAAGCGCCGACTCGTGCGACCAATATAGCCTGCTCCACAGGAGCAAGTGAAGGAATAGATGCACATCGAAGTGGTCTGGGGTGGCAACTTATCCTTACCTTCTCCGCGTAAAATAGGCTTAGTAGAGAAGGATATTTGAACCCTGGCTGCTGGGAAGGTTCGCGAGACTGCTTGATCAAGGCGTCACATTAGGCGTCCCCTTGGAATGGGACTTTGAGGAACAAAGTTTTCATTTCGGCAGTCAGTGTGACGGGTTTTGTCGGTCGTTCGGCAAAGTTCTTTGCAACAAACCCATCAGGATACCCGTTTTCGCGAAAGAAGCCCTGGATTTTTCGGAGTTCCTCCTCGATGCTATCTGTTGGGCAAATTTGTGTAACTCTTTGTGTCAAACATCGAACTATATTTCGTTTTTGGTGGAGGGTTATGAAACTGGCATTTTTTACTTCTATCCCATCCCATATAAACGTACTGACCTGATGAGAATTTATTGAAAGCCAACTTACAGTATGTGACCTATCTCATGAAATGTTGGCTGAAATTCTGAAATGCGTTTTCGATTAGGAAGGATTACTTGGTCGCGGTTGTAATACTGACTATCTTGCGGCATAATCTTATAACATTTCGGACTCGGCAGGATGTCGGCTTTTAAATGCACGGCTTTTCAATCTCCTGTAGAAAGCGTACTCGTTAAAAAAGTGACTACTTAATTAACATGCATTTTTCCCATTGACTTTTGATGGTCTTGCAAATTCTAATATATTTTATAGAAACCATTGATAAAAAATATTCCTTCTTTTAATCAATCAATAAGGAATCACATCTTCTTTATATTTTATACTTGAGGAAGGATTATTATTAGGTTTTAAAAAATCTTCTAATTATGAGACTTTTTAAGACCACGAAATGTCAAGTCACATAGTATCGTACCTGGCCGTTTACCACTGCTCCTCATGTAATGAAAAACATGGTCCGCATCCATTGCAATATTTAATGGACTCTGTATGAAAGCTCTTTAATGGCATAGAAAAGTATGTGATTTTCTTTACGCTGAACACATGCACCTTGCAGACTGAAATTACCAAGCGCTAATGCAACGAATGATCAGACTCCAAATTATTCGGCAATTAAAAAAACTTTTTAAAAACCTAATTATACACCTTCCTTAAGTATAAAATATGAAGAAGATGTGATTCCTTATTGATTGATTAAAAGAAGGAATATTTTTTATCAATGGTTTCTATAAAATATATTAGAATTTGCAAGACCATCAAAAGTCAATGGGAAAAATGCATGTTAATTAAGTAGTCACTTTTTTAACGAGTACGCTTTCTACAGGAGATTGAAAAGCCGTGCATTTAAAAGCCGACATCCTGCCGAGTCCGAAATGTTATAAGATTATGCCGCAAGATAGTCAGTATTACAACCGCGACCAAGTAATCCTTCCTAATCAAAAACGCATTTCAGAATTTCAGCCAACATTTCGTGAGATAGGTCACTCACTGTATGTACGACAAATGTTCTTGTAAATGTAAAAAGTCAAAAAACAAACTATTGATGGTCAGAAGATGTGCGCTGCCCTAAAATGTGGCTTTACCAATGCCACTACATGGCACTGGCGTAACACGCAAGCACCTGTTCCGACTTCCGAACGGCCGATGTTGCGCCGTTAGTGCGTGTCTCATTTGAATAAATCAGAGGATGATAATGTGCGCCAAAACTATCAACACGTGCACAGTCAAATGCAAACAAAAATAGTTATGCAGGAAAAATTTCGCATGATTTTTGCCACAGAGTAGGCATAGCCCATCGACCACAGACAACAATTCGACGCCGCCTGGTGAAACCTAAGGGCGTCGGGGTCACCACTGTGGCGAGCGTTAAAGACAGAACCATCAATCCCAAACTACCTTTCCTTTCCTTACCTGTTCCTCATTCTTGAACTTACTGGTTGTTTAACTGAATGGAATGAACACAACTCGACGCGACGCGCTTGGCATGAGTGGGATTGTCAGGTCGTTTGACTTTTGATTATTAATTCTTCCATAACTCTGGTCTTATCCTGATTTTCATAGTCTGGGATTGACGTTTTGTCTTTAGCGCTCGCTTCAGTGGTGACACTTTGACGTTCACGTTTGTACCTTTAATTAGTGGACTTTCTATTTGCATACCGCCCGTTTGCCTTCCTTCTTTCTACAATCATGACCTCTACAAATTCCAACGATCCCACTTCTTCTCTCAGTGGACTTGTTTCTTCCCTCCCAGACTTTTGGCAACATGCGCCAGAGCTTTATTTTTCCCGTATTGAGGCGATTTTTCACTCCGCCAAGATAACACGTGAAACCGACAAGTTTAATAAGCTGGTCGAGGCTCTCCCTCCCACCATTCTTTCTCAAGTGCAGACGCTTCTGAGAGATCCCCCGACTGATGCTCCTTACACCAAGTTAGAGGCTGAACTTCTTCGCCTGACATCAGTCATCGATCGGCAGCGTTATCACGCACTAGTAAAAGAGGAGGCCTTAGATGATCGCAAGCCGTCGGAACTCTTGCGTCGCATGCGTTCTCTGGTTGGGAACATGAAAATCGACGACAAGTTCTTTAAAGAGATGTTCTTAGAACGTCTGCCGACGTCTGTACAAACAATCCTGGCCTCTGGCTCCGACGACCTAGAAATATCAAAGTTAGCGGAGATGGCTGACCGTATGATGTAGGTTGAGCTTTTGTCATCCCCGACGATTGCTCAGGTGTCCCAGCCTCTCAACGTGTCCACCTCTGACTTGGCTGAACTAAAGACAAAGATTGTCCAGTTGTCAGCGACTGTTGCCGCTTTGCAGCTGCGCCGATCCCCGGTCCCTCTCGACGTTCCTTCGGCCTTGACCGTCGTCGTTCCCGCTCTCGCCCCAGGACCGCCAACCTATGTTGGTATCATGTCAACTATGGCGACAAGGCGCGGCGCTGTGTCCCACCCTGCTCCTTCAAGTCCACGCGGGGAAACTCCTCGGCCGGAGAGTAAATGCGGCCGAGCTCTCTGGCAACTGTACGGGTCGCACATTTTACGTGAGTGATAACACAAGTGGCAGGCATTTTTTATTGATGATGTTCTCGTCGCCAGTCGAGATGTCGAGGAACATCTCCAACACCTTACCCTGCTTTTCGACTGATTTCAGCAATTTGGTGTCATCCTGCATCCTGCCAAATGTGTCCTGGGAGCCACTCCTCTTGAGTTCTTAGGTCACCTGATAGACTCAAACGGCATTCGGCCTCTTCCCTCAAAGGTTGCCGCCATTCGGGACTTTCCACCCCCTACCTCGAGGCGTAAGCTGCATCGCCTCCGGCAGTTTATGCGGGCACTTCCTCTGGTTCCTCCCAGGTCCTCCGCCTCTCCGTCTTATCTCGAGAAGGACTTGGCAACGTGCTCTCACGTCTACCTTCGATGTGATAGAGTTCGCCGTCCTCTGGAACCGCCCTATGACGGCCCATTTCGGGTGCTCTCTCACGGGCCGAAGACTTTCCGCATTCAGCGTGACAATCGTGAAGAGGTCGTGAGTATGGACCGCCTCAAGGCTGCCGTTCCTGACACTCCTCCGGATGAGCCAGGTGGTTCTCAACCTTCTGCTTCCCCCCATGCAGCCTCTATTCCACCGTCCCGTATTTTCCCTCTGCCCTCTTGTCCGCCATCGCCGACAGCCATCACCAACTCCGACACTTCCGCCACCAGATTTATTCACTCTTCTACGGACCCTGTATATATCACTCGCAGTAGTCGTCATGTACACTTTCCTGATCGGTTGGTCACGCATTTCTTTTAGACCTGTACACATCCTTCGGCGTCGTTTTCGCCGGCCTCCGGTCTCGGAGGGGGGTACTGTGCCGAGGCGCCAGACTATCTTGCCTTCCCCTACCTGTTCCTCATTCTTGAACTTACTGGTCGTTTAACTGAATGGAATGAACACAACTCGACGCGACGCGCTTGGCAAGAGTGGGATTGTCAGGTCGTTTGACTTTTGATTATTAATTCTTCCATAACTCTGGTCTTATCCTGATCTTCATAGTCTGGGATTGACGGTTCTGTCTTTAGCGCTCGCTACACCAATGCCATCCGCTGAAACCTCAGCACTCATCTACAAAATAAATTTCAATGAGGACGACTGCAACTATGTGGGAGAAACCGGCGGAAATTTCAGACCCGTCTACAGGAACACAAATCGGCCACTCGGAAGTTAGAACCCTAAATCTCAACTAGAAACACACGGAGAAAGTGGGCCTACTTTCGATCGCCAGAAAGCTAAGATCTTATTCCGGGGCAACGCAAAAGCCGAACGGCTAACCCTCGAGGCGTGGCACTCCGATACCCACTCCATCAACAGGCAGTTGAACCGTCCTGCAGCTTACAAAGTCCTACGTCATCAAAATCGTAGAGCTCAGGACCAAGCAGCCACACCGGAATTAAGGTCATACGGAGACTGTCTGACGACCAGTTTACTCGGTGAGGAAGAACAAGAACCGCCAGACCGACCACCCGACACTGGTTCAATCACCTCCCCCCGACGGAGTGCTGACTCAAAAGCATGTAGACAAAAGGCCCGTCAACCATCCCCCGAGAGGCCGACGCAGCGAGAGGAGAGAAAAATCGATCAACATGAGGCCGACCAACTGACATGCCAATTGTGATTTCTGGTCGATTAAGTGCATTTCATGCTTTGACAATGGAGAGCCGACCGAGCTCTTCGAAACGTCGGCATCTAAGTAAAACCGTTCCGGAGAGCACATCTTTTTTTCTTCAAGAAGATAATTTTATTTCTGCTAAATTAACGATCAGTGAATCAAATCGCTGAGGTGTTAAGACCTAAAGCGTTTACATGTACGGAAAAGTGTTTAACTAATTGTCAGGGTAATTTAAATTTTTTTATTCAAATGTGAGTTCCAACACTGCAACACAATCAACTTCACGTCCGCATAATTATTTTGATTCTAATTTTCAAATACATCTAGATAGCCACTATTTCGAGTCGACTAGATTCCTATTACTACATAAGTCAAAAGGTGCGAGACCCTGGATATGTTTGGAATCTACGTTTTTGGGCAATGAGTTAACGACAGCTCGGAAAGTGGGATTCACTCAAGTTCGACAATCTTCTCCATGACGTGATAACTGCTTTCTTCATGCATACCTTCGTTGTGGACGGAAATGCGTCCACAGAAGTTGGCTGGAAAATATGTGCCAACAACTGTCGCAGAATGGCGAGGACATTACACAACCTTCCATTGATAGCAAACAGGCGGTCGCCTACACATTCCAAATCAAAAAGCTTACATTCGCCGACTACGACTGGACGGCAGGTCTCCTGAACTCGTACGCGAAACTTCCGCCAACTTGGAGAGCCCGGCGTGGGTATCGCTCACCGTCCGACAGCGACCATGCGCAACAAAATACTGCGAGTGGAAGACCGGCTAGACGTGGGAGAAAAATCGGGTGTCGGGACTGCCCTCGCCGCTACACAGGACAGACCGGACGACGACTTAGCTCACGAATAACGGAGCATAAAGGGGTGGTCAGGAGAGGCGACCCGTTGTCTCAGGTCGCCACTCACACCCTGGAGGATGGCCACAAATTCAACTTCGCGAGCACGTGGATAGTAGCGCAGGCCAGCAATAAGACACGGCGAGAAATGTTGGAGACCTGGGTGTCTGACACCATCACTATCAACAGACACGTTGACATGATCCCCCTCTGCTATCACGCGCTCCGTTCTCGCGGCTAAGAGGTGAGACCCAATTTCCAGTCAAGAGACGGCGCGGGACTCAGCTTATCGCGAATACCACCCTCTGCACTCATACTCCCCCCCTTCATGGCTTGACTACAAAAACTGCTCATTTGATGCCGCATTCTCACAGTCTCTGACGATGGCCTCCTGTATGAGACCGAAAGGTCAGACTAATGCACCTACTGTCCCAGAGATCGTGTGTTAGTCTTTACAACTTGGTCCGTCTCTTGTTCGACCCGACAGCTCGACCGTGTCCACAGTGTAACTCACAACAGGGCGAGAATAGTGATGATACGACGAAAACCCGCAACTAGGCGTACAACCACACCCCCTGGTTCACAAATTAAAACTGACCAGGATTTTGCCCATCGAGAGGAGGGGGGGGGGGGACTGGCTCGGATCCAACTAGGTGTGAATGCCAGAGAGGCCACATTGAGAATGGGCCATTGCAGTCTGACTGTCCGTCTACCAGTAAACTACTCCACACGATAGTTCGACCGTCATTTTCGACGATGTCCACCCTATGCCCCACAGCAGATGGTGGAGGCAGGGACGGTGACTTGCGCAGAGGTTTCTAGTGCCAGTATACTTGCGCTGCATCTACCACACTCTCTCCTCCCCCCCCCCCGCCAGAGCCCGGTGTCAAGACAGAGTTAAGAAGACCGGAGACGAGGGAGGCCGCAGGTGGATGGCTTGGACGGATCCTCACCTTGGCGCTCCACCCCACACCCCCTTGTCTGCACAACAAATAACCAGGTCTTATTGAAAACGGTAACACAATATTAATGTCAAATAAGCATGTTTTTAAAATGTTGTCAGTAACATTCGTTTAAAAAAAAGGTTTTATGGCGAGGAACTGCGAAGGTTACGGCATACGATCCTTTCCATATACATTTGAGATTATAAGTGTAAGTATACACAATCAGCATGAAATGTGGTCATTTGCGTGGCTTGTAGGAGGAAGTTTCATCAAACGTGCAGGGATGCGTTACACTGG
>CACRXP010000094.1:1152901-1167855 GCA_902702965.1 Spirometra erinaceieuropaei
GGCCGAAGGTAGTCCTGCAGTGAGTCGTCGTTTGTCGAAGATCAAACTGCCTTTTGAATTCAACGTTGGTGGCTGTTATCGACAACATCAGGGCACCGCGAGTGGGATCATCGGTGGTGGGGGCGGTCGCTATTTTACTTGGTACTGAGTTCCAGAGTCGAACCACACGCTGACTAAATTAAAACTTCCGATGGTCTAGGTGTGAACGCTCCCGTTTGACCTTGTACGGATGAACGCGCAGGGGACTCATGATCGTGAAGTCAAAGAGGTCTTCAGATATGAGCGAACAATCATGTCCCGGATAATGCTGAATGTCCATATCAGGTCACACCTAACTTGTCTAGAGGATGGGGGGAACAACTTAAGCTGAATCAGTCTTTCTAGATTTGAACGAGTCTTGAATCGTCCACCAGTTTTATCGCTCGTCGTTGCACCTGCTCTATGGCATCACTTTCTTTCTACATCCAAGGAATCCATGCCGGCACTCCCTATTCCAAATGCGATCTGACAAACGCACCGAATATCTGCGCGAAGAGTTCGGTAGGAAGGACCACGAAACCACACCTACTCCAGTGCATGATGCTGGTTGTCTTTTTCACGGCCTTTTTACAGCGCTCGGAGGGCAGCAAGTTTGAACTTGTTCAAACACCTAGGTCTTTATGCGTGCCCATGTCTTTTAGTGGAACACCTTTTATGGTGTACTCGTGTTTTGGGAAGCGCCTCCAATCAGATTCTGGGCGCGAGACTACACAATCTGATATATTAAACGCTGGAGGCCACTTGCTGGACCATACAGCCAACTTATATACATCCTCCTGCAATTTCTGCGCATTGTCAACACCGTTGGTTGTTTTCCAGATCTTTGTATCATCTGCACACATGATGGCATCGCAGTCAAGAACTTCAGTACAGTCGTTGATACAGATAAGGAAGAGGAGAGGACCCAAGACCGACCTCTGAGGAACGCCACTTTTTACTGGCACCCATTCGGATGCAGTGGTACCAACAATCACTCTTTGGAGCCCGCATGACAGGAAACCTTTAATCCACTTAAAAATGCCGTCCTGTATTCGACACTCCAAAACTTTCTGCAGAAGTCGTCCATGAGGAAAGTTATCAAATACCTTTTTGAATTCGAAGAAGATGACATCCACTGGACGGCCCTGGTCTGTGGCTTTTGTCCATTTTTGTCCGGGAGTTGAGATTACTCGTAAGACATGAGTGACCACGACGAAATCCGTGCTTAGCAGCACACATCAGGTTCCTCTACTCCAGATACGTTATTAGATGTCTCTTAATAATTTGTTCCATGACCTTGTAAAAAATGCAGGTTAAAGTAATAGGATGGTAGTTTTCGGGCTCCAGCCTGGACCCTCCTTTGTAGGTTGGAGAAATATGGGCCGTTTTCCATTCCTCCGGCAGTTAACCTTCCTTCATGGACTTTTGAAATATCATGGACACCCGCTCGCACAATATGTCAGTCAATTATCGAAGATCAGGAAAAGTAACTGAATGACTTGGAACTCCCTGTTGGTTGCATAAATGTCAAGGAAAAACACTGGAACGCAACCGACGTCACATGCAAGCACAAGCAAGAGCAGTCTGCAGTGCGTATAATATATAAACAACAACCGACACTTAATTATTGTTAGTAGCATGATTATATGCGATGTCGGCAACTGCCTCGTAGGTATGTGCGGTGTCTGGCTGGAAAGTAGAGAATTTGTCTTTGCGCATCGAATTTGGCGTTAAATGAGTCAGCACATGAGGAGAGAGTGACAATAGTGGACGGAGTGCCTCGCTCCGCGACAACTCTGTTGCCGAAGAAAAAGATGCCTCCATCCATCTTAGCTGCCCCGTACGTGGCTTTAGAGGATGATTGCGCAAATTGAATGTGTGTTAGACTAAGCGAAAAAATAATCGGTGATAAGGCAACTGTCCAGGACTGTCGAAAATTGGCATGAGATTCCCTCTCAGCTGTAGGTCCAGGGATCGTCATCTGCCTTTGTAGGGCAGTGCTCCTCATTTGTGGTCCGTCACTGGACCTCCTCTAAAACGGTACAATCTTTGACCTCCTTGCCTGTATAGCGTATTCCAGATTTGGCAGGCGAATATTTCAAATACTTTAGAATACAGGGATAGTGATTTCTAATGTGTTGTCACCTGGCAGGATTGTGAGCATTACATTGACGTGGAGGACTACTCATCACCGGATGAACTGGGAGACTACTCAAATTGGTTGTGCATGAATGGCGCAGCCTCGGCATCGGACTTTGCATGTAAAGCCTATGGAAACTTGGCGATAAGATTATCTACCCTTTTTTAGTTCTTCTGTAAAATCTTGGAAAACTGATCAAGGGTACGCGTCCGACGTCGCCAGAGCAGGCAGTCAAGTGGCACAGGGGCGGGCGTCAGAGCATATCGAGCGGGGGCATGTCTAAGTCGGCCTTGCATTTGATTGGTCGGCTTGGATAGCTGTGATTGGCCGAGAACCAGACTGCCAGTGGTAGGCGCGTGAAAGTGCGCGCGAGAGGCTCAGTGTTGCAGCCGCCGCCAGGAATAGGGTCAATACGGAGGCGCCAGTTCACCTGGCTAACATGGGGCTTGCAAGCCTTTCGTACAGCGATCGAACACAGAGCAAGTAACAGGGGGAGCGTGAATGGTTGGGCTGTTGTAGGTGGTCGTTGGGCGGCACAGCTATCTGTTGAATGCCCTTGACACGGTATTCGACTATTCCTCGCTGTGCGCCTTGCCCTAGATGACATGCATTAATCCGCGCTCTTCGTGGTCTCCTCTTTAGTTATGCAGTCGAACAGTGTTGACGGTGAACGGCTCACTTTTAGGTAACTTTATGGGGTAGCTGCGAATTTCAGGGCTCTTGTTGGCATATTGGGACGATTACAAATCCTCTACGACAAAAGGAGACTGCAACAAAGTCGACAATATGCAGAGTATCTTGGCTAATTTTAAGTAAAAAATTCTCACCAGCCCGTATTGTGCACTCACAAGTCGGGCAGGGATCATCCCTGTTGTGCAGCTTCGCGTGAAGCCAAAACTACCTGATTAATTAGTTCGGAAACTGTGTTTGGGGAGTCAGCATACTGTATCAGAATTGATGGATTCCATTCGCTGCAGTAGACTGGGCGATTAGCTTGGCAAAAATGTGATTAAACTGATGGCTCTCTGTCGGGCCATGGTAGCTCAGTTGACTGAACGCAGGTCTTGCTATTGCCGTCATGGCTCCGAACCCCAACGAGACCGCTGAGGCCTTCACGACTGAGAAAAATGAATCATGCCACTCTGTCAAAGTACCAATTATTTAACTATCATACGGGTACTACCGGTGTATGACACATTCGTAGGTACAGTAGGTTGGCTAACTCATGAAACGTCAACCGAAATTCCGAAATGCGGCTTCGTTTCGAAAAGATTAATTAAGTAGGATTTCAAAACTAATCATCGTACAGAATAATTCTATAGTAATTCAGATATTTGAGGATGTTGGCTTTCGAATAAACTTCTTTCCGGCTGCATGCAAAGACCATACTATGCAAAAAATGACTATTTAAGCAGCATGCATTTTTCACTGATTTTCGATGTCCTTAAATATTCAATTATATTTCGCGAAAAACGTGCATAAAAGTATTCATTCTTTTGCTCATTCGGTAGGAATTGACGTCTTCTTCCAATTTTTTACTCGAAAGGAGGGTATCATTCGGTTTTCAAAAACTTTTCCAATTCCTGAATAATTTTAAACCCGACATGCAGTTACGCTTGCATTCAATGTTTACAAACTATAAACTATATATGTTCTGCATACGAAAAAACCTACATTTCTCTACAGTATTAAGAGAAGACCACATAGGTTCATAAAATTTAGCAGTAAATATGAGCCATATTGTAAACCTTACAAGTCACATTGGTAAATGCAGAGACATGACGTTTTATGAGCGGTCATTTCACGGTATCAAAAATTCTCATAATAAGAAACCATTTGAAAACCGAATTATACCCTTCCTCCGAGTATAAAATTTGAAGGTGTCATTTTCTACCGAATGAATAAGAGAATGAATATTTTTATGCATGTTTTCCATGAAATATAATTGGACTCTTAAGGGCATCTAAAATCAATGAGAAAAATGCATGTTACTTAAGTAAGCATTTTTTGCAGAGTATGGTTTTTGCATGCAGCCGAAAAGAAGTTTGTTCTAAAGCCGACATACCGAAATATTTGAATTACTATAAAATTATTCTGCATGATTATTAGTTTTGAAACCCTACTTTAATAATCTTTTTGAAACGAAGAGGCATTTCGGAATTTCGGTTGACATTTCATGAGTTAGCCCACCTACTCTGGAGTAGCAAACTGTAGCAACGTCTAAAGTACATTAAGTATGCTGGCCGATCTCAACAAATCATTGTTCACCCGTCTGCCCTGCATATTCATATTACGTGCATGGATAAGCCTTTTTGGACAGTTTCGAGTGCGACTTGGCTTGGCCGGTCTTACCGTCTCAGCTGGTTTCCGTACTGCGGCTCAGTAGACTCCAACTTCGGCATCAACCTGATCTCAATCCCACATAACCCCAGACGCCCAGACAACACAAGGCGTGGAATATTCTGTACAGAAAACTCCTGATGCGCACATGCTGGCTTTCAACCTCGATCAACAAAGTTCCATCGCTTACGGCCCCCATACTTTTGTCCAGTCTACCAGCCATCCACAGTGATTGCATTCATATCCGCGTCGATAGATCTCCGAAAAAACAGTGTCGTAGCCTTAACCATGCCTTGCTTCAAGGAATGGATGTGTCCGTTTGTACGAATACGTTTTCTCTGTTATTTAATAGTGAGCCTTTAAACAAACTCAGAGTAGGTGGGCTAACTTATAAAATTTTAACCGAAATTCCGAAATGCGTTTTCGATTGGAAAAGATTAATTAAGTATGGTTGTAATACTAGTCAGCCTGCAACATAATTTTATGACATTTCAGTTACCACAGGATGCCGGCTTTCGGACGAACTTCCTTCCGGCTGCAGGCAAAAACTATACTCTGTAAAAATGACTGCTTATGTAGCATGAATTTTTCTTTTTGATTTTCGATGCCCCTTAAAGTCCAATTATATTTCATGGAAAGCACGCATAAAAATATTTATTTTTTGCTCATTCGGTGGATAAATACGTCTTCTTCTATTTTTTTGCTCGCAGGAGGTTTTAAAAAGTTTTCCACTTCCCAAATAATTTTGAACTCGCCCCACTGCCCCACTTGGATTCAGGATTTCCAAATTACAAGCCGTATATTTTTTGCTTATGAAAACCAATACATTTCTCTACGGTAATCAAGGGGGACCATATAGGGTTCATAAAATTAAGCAGTGTATTTGATCAATACTGCAAACTTTACAAGCCTTATTGATAAATGCAGAGATATGATGATTTATGAACGGCCATTTCACGGTATTTAAAAGTCCCACCATTAAAAACTTTTTTAAAAACCAATTATGTCCCTCCATCGAGTAGAAAATTAGAAGAAAACGTAATTCATATCGAAGTAGCAAATGAATGAATATTTTCATGCATGTTTTCCATGAAATATAACTGGACATATAGGGGCATCGAAAATCAATGACAAAAATTCGTGCTACTTAATTAGTCATTTTTTACAGAGTTTTGTTTTTGCATGCAGACGTAAGGAAGTTCATTCAAAAGCCGGCATCCTGAGGTAACTGAAATATTATAGAATTATGTTGCAGATCGACCAGTTTTGCAACCCTACTTAATTAATCTTTTCGAAATTAAAACGCATTTCGGTTGACATATCATGAGTTAACCCACCCACTGTAGGTTTTGACGGGAGTTTGCGGGGTGTGTGCGAGTAGTCAGCAATGAACTTTTTCATTACAAGAAAAATTAATGCAACTGGCTATTCAAAAACCCGTGTTTATGTGCATATGGTTTTGTAGAAGGGTACAAAGCTCGAATGCCGCCTTTGTGGCTTTCTGCATGAGAATTTTAAACCATCGGATTCTTCTCCCTCCATAAATTTCTACTAATTTACTGACTCATCAGAATTGTGTTAGGCCCACGCGAAACCTGAAGGGGAAGCCGAAGGGGCGTTTTGACATCAAAATGTTGTTCCAAGCCGAATAATTTTACTGTTTTATTAAAAAGCTTGACGATCTCGAAATACAGTTTTTCATTCAGGACAGAATGGAAGGGGCATGATGGTTGGTAAGATCCTATTTCGTAGACACACCTGTTGGGGGTTGGGGTAAGGGGTTAGGGCTTGATGTAAGGGGTGAGGAGTTAGTGTCAAACTACCTACTTCCACCGGTACCGTAGATGGAAAGAATGTACTCTCATAGCAAAAACGTAGTAAATATGAAAGTAAAAATAAAATAGCATCTAATAATATTGTTTTAGTGAAGTCCATATCTAAATATCGTTCAATAATTGGCGTGATTTCCTATATGACGACTTGTTAACTGTCTACATTCTGAGTGTAGATTCCAGAACTGTTTTCCAGGGATTCGTGTTATCCTTAACTCGTTTGAGTTAAATGAGACGGGGTTCAGCGAGAAAAACTGAATTCTGCTTTAATTTCACAGATGGGGACGTAGTAGGAACAAAAGTTTTTAGGTGGTATGCTGTGAGGCCGGTCGGTGCCCAATAAATTTAAATATAACTGACAGGCGTGATCGTAAACGTATCATTTGGTGTTCATAGAGTGGACTTTTCTTCCGTTAAATAAACTTGCACTTTTCGTTCGTCTTTGATTACTTTGAGTTTCAGTTCAGCCTCAAAATGTTGCTGAATACTACATGATTTTCAGTGTTTTCACCCGATTGTCCATAAAGTCAGATTCTGAATTACCTATCTGTGCGTCAGTCGATCATGTCTGAAGCTTAGTCGTAGAAATTTCCACCTACAATTGTTTGCAGGTACACTGGTCCTAATTGTCCTCAAAGGATCATGTATAAAGTACACTCGCGGCGAAAGCAATCGATTGACGAGTAGTGTTCGGCGGACTTGAAGGCAGCATGGGTGAGCGGCGGACTGTAGAGCGAGAGAGCAAACATCCACAGCTTCATGTGTGCCAGCAGCGGGTCAAGGAGATTGAATTTTAGTGGCTGTCTTGTACTGACACACAACTGTTTGCATTATTCGGCTAAAACAGACGGTTTTGTCGTACTTCAAATTTTACCATCAACGACGGCCTGCTCACGCCACTCATATTCGGCTTATCACTTTCTTTCTTGTAGGAGCTTGGGGAACTAGTGCTTACATCGGACCATGCGTCATTTTACCTTCTACAGTATCATCAAAGAGGCATCTAGTGGAATGAATTGAGAGGTCACTATGGATAGACTGAGAGTATACAGTAGGTGGGCTAACTCATGAAATTTCAACCGAAATTCCAAAATGCGTTTTCGTTTCGAAAAGATTAATTAAGTAGTGTTGTAAAACTAATTAGTCTGCAGTGTGATTCTATAATAATTCAGTTACTCCAGGATGCCGGCTTTCCAATGAACTTCATTCTGGCTGCATGCAAAACCGACACTCTCTAAAAAATGACTACTTAAGTAGCATGCATTTTTCTCGTTGATTTTCGATGTCCCTATAAGTCCAATTATAGTTTACGGAAAACATGTATATAAATATTTATTCTTCTGCTCATTCGGTAGGAAATTACGTCTTTTTTCAATTTTATAGCCAAAGGAGGGACATAATTCGGTTTTTAAAAACTTTCTAACTATTAGACTCTTTAATACCGTGAAATGGCTGTTCATGAAACGTTATGTCTCGGCATTTACCAATGTGGCTCGTAAAGACAACAATATGGATCAGATCCAATCATTAATTTTATGAACCTCATATAGTCCCCTCTTAATACCGTATATAAATGTGTGTTTTTCCGTACGCGGAAAATATACGGCTTGTAGTTTCGAAACCCTGAATCCGAGTGTGACGGAAGAGCGGGTGCAAAGTATTCGGGAATTTGAGAGGTTTTTAAAAACCGAATACTACTCTTCCTTCCAGTATGAAATTGGAAGAAGACGTCATTTTCTACCGAATGAACAAAAATTCATGCAAACTAAGTAGTCATTTTTTTGCAGAGTGTAGTTTTTGCCTGCAGCCGGAAAGAAGTTCATTCGAAAGCCGGCATTCTGAGATAACTGAATTATTAAAGAAGCATACTGCAGACTAATTAGTTTTACAAACCTGCTTAATTAATCTTTTCGAAACGAAAACGCATTTCGGAATTTCGGTTGACATTTCATGAGTTATTCGACCAACTGTACTGTGGCCACTGTAAACCATAGCGAGGGCCTCAGGACTTTCAAAGTGCGCAACTAAAAGCCAGAGAGCATTAGGGAATTTCAAGTATCGGGGGGCAACTTGACTTCTGGTCAATTTACATCCATGTCACTTTAGCATAGGGCACAAAGTTCTTCAATATTACACGTTATTGCTATTCTTACAGATAAAAATTTATATTAGTTATTGCATATTTAGTCTGGTCATGTAGCGTCAAATGACTGACTCGATTTTGCATCTGGAAGAGGACAAAGAACAGTGTTTGCTAAAAAACTAGCATAGTTTAGTGTACCGATGTAAAACTACATCCTAAAAAAATTGCCAAGAAATTTAGGTATTGTTGAGTGACGCGTAGTCACCGATATAGATACAACACATGAATGTCATTTAAACGAAAAGATGAAGAGTCGCGGTCCGGAACGTCGGGTTTCTGCGAAAGAGATAAGTGCGGCGTAGAACAGTGATGTGAATAGATTCTCAAGATTGTGCCACGTTGGAGGAAGCTTCGGTACATGAAGTCTGAAGAAGACATACGACAAAATTCAGTGTCCGCCCAAAGCTGGACATCTAATGAAGCTGTTCAAATTTAGTCAAAGGATGCACTAGACCTTTGTTTGAGAGACTTATTACCACATCAAGGGAACCCCAATGGGCTTCCTTATCTTCGATTTAAGAGCAGAATCGGTCCTACAAGAGTTAGAAAAGACTGCCGTCATCCAACAGGAGTCGGTAATTTGGTGCCGTTACGCTGATAAAACGTCTGTTATCATCAGAAAGAACATGCTGCAGAATTCCAACAATATTCTTAGCCCAGTCTTCACGCATATACACTATTTCCAAGGTAGGAAGTAAAGGAGCGGTGAACTAGAGATGACAGTTTACATGAAGGCAGTGTACACCACGCAACTTCTCAGAAACAAAGCTCTGTGAGAACACTCTTCAACAGAGGAAAAATAGCACACAAGGGGAATATCTCGGCAACCAGGTTATGCGGAATGGCTTTCCGAAGGTTTTTGTTAGCCCAGAACTACGTGGTAGTCCATGCACGAACCAATCGGAAATGACAGTTACATTGTCGTGGTCGACGATGTGCGCCGTGTGCCCGGCAGCTAGGTGAGAGCAGGCACGGTGACGAGCGCGTAAATTAGTGGGCTTGCACAGCACCTACTACGCTCTCTCTCCTCCCCAACCTGGGCCCCGTGTCTTGTCAGAGTCAAGAAGACCAGAGATTGGAGAGAGCGCAAGTGGCTGGCACGCAAAAACTCGCATCCGAGTGTACCGTCACTACCCCTCGTCCATAACGTACAGTGACCCGGGGGGAGGGGGGTGCGACTGTTTGGATCCCACTAGGTGGGAGTGCTGTAAAGACCAAATAAAGAAGAAGCCATTGGAACCTGACTTTCAGTCCACCAGTCGACCCCTTAACACAACATCCCACACTGGGCTGACCGCGAGGTCCGAGTTATGTAATCAGTTGGCAGCCCACCAATCCACGGTTTCCAGTGAACTGCGATAGTCTTAAGTGCTTCCAATAGTTTATAGCGATGAATTATGCACTGAGAGGCGACCTGACTCACCCTTCTCTACCCCATTCTCCAGTCGACTGTCCGAACTGGTCAAGCAACTGGTGCTGAGATTAGGGGAGGGATGACTGACAGTGCCACACACACGACCCGACCCGTCCCCCCATATGCTCGAACCACGATCTCGCACGTGAGGGTAAGCAGATAAGATCTCACATGTAACAGAAGAGCCACGTGGGGATGGAGCCAGGTAGCACACTTCCCACTTCAGTTGGCAATCATCGAAGCCATGGCTTTCAGCAAATCGTGATAGTCTCAAACGTGCCATATTGTTTATAGTGAGGAATTATGCTTTGAGAGTCGACATGACTCACCCTACCCTACCCCATCCTCCAGTCGACTGTCCGTGTCGATCAACCAACTGATTGGAAGAGGCGACTGAAAGAGCTAAGAACGGTTCGCCGGCGGGGCCCCATGAACACACCCGCCACGATTTTACGCACAAAGGTATAAACAGTTTGGATCTCATATGCATCAGGGGAGCCGCGCGGAGAAAGGAGCAAAAGAGCACATTTCCCGCTCACGTGAGGTTTGCCGGTGATTTGGGATGTTGGGGGTGTTTATGTGTAGTGTGTGTGTGTGTGTGTGTGTTGTGCCCGGGGTGTAGGGGTGACCAGCGGTGGGTTCACGTGATGGTCGTAGTGGTCGCTCACTTGCTTGCAGGTGAGACTACACCTAGCGTCCATTTGCTGGCACCCAACTCTCACCTGTGGCTCCACGTAGCTGGGCTCTGATCAGCGGCCACACCCCGGGCAACCGTCTCGACCGGCGGGCTAAACCAGGTGAGGGCGCTGTGCACTTGTGCCGAGTGCACAGCGTACCGCGGACTCCGCCGGATGGATGGTCGGATGAAACACTGCGCCGGCATCGTCGAGACGAGGCTCTGCCTGGTACGCCGTTGGATAACTGCTGCCGGGACGGGTCTCTGCATCGCCTTCGCTGAGACGCGCCCACCCCCGCCGACGGAGACCGCGGACTCACGGCACATGCGGTCGTTCTCCACTACGAACATAAAAGTCGTGGCCCCATAGTGGGATTCGGTCGCGCCAACCAGGCACATGGGCAGCCCGATTCAGGGACGGCACTGCCTGCCCCCGCGAGGGGAAGGGCCTAGAAAAGGTGGTCTAAAAAATGCTCGGCACCACGCCGTCTGCAGGCCAGCCAAGGCCGCAGATGCCATCAACACGGTCGAAACAATCAAAATCGAAAAAACAACAATACAAATTAGAACAACCATACTCCTTCTCCTCATCCTACCTCCTCTACCTCTATCTCCGTCTATTCTTCTGCCTATTCTCCTCCTTCGTCATCTTCTTCTCCACCTCCTTCCCGTCGCCCCACTCGTTTTCCCCAGACTGACAGGGTGAGCCCGCTCACTCTGGCAGCCTGGAATGTTCGTTCCCTTTTAGACAATCCGAGGAGCAACCGACCGCAACGGAGGACGGCGCTAGTGGCACGAGAACTGGCGCGCTACAAGGTGCACATCGCCGCACTCAGCGAGACCCGATTCTCCGAACAAGGCCAACTGGAGGAGGTAGGTGCCGGCTACACATTCTTCTGGAGTGCCGACCCAGGGCAGAGCGACGAGACGCAGGTGTCGCCTTTGCCATCCGTACCGACATCGTGGGACGACTGCCCTGTCTGCCGCAGGGAGTCAACGACCGCCTAATGAGCCTCCGTCTGCCCCTCCGGCGAGGAGGCAAGTTCGCCACCATCATCATCAGCGCCTACGCTCCACCGATGACCAGCCCCGACGCCATCAAAGACAAATTCTACGAGGACCTGCATGCCCTCTTGGCGACTGTGTCGAAGGCGGACAAGTTGATTGTCCTTGGCGACTTCAACGCCCGCGTCGGCACAGACCACACTGCCTGGAGGGGAGTGTTGGGCCCCCACGGTCTCCGCGGCTCCAATGACAATGGCCTGCTGCTCCTCCGCACCTGCGCAGAACACCGCCTCACCCTGACGAATACCTTCTTCTGTCTGCCGGAGCGAGAGAAGGCCACCTGGAGGCATCCTCGGTAGCGTCAGTGGCACCTGCTGGACTATGTCCTCGTCCGGAGGCGAGATCAGCGGGACGTGCTGGTGACGAAGGCGATCGCGGGAGCTGACGGGTGGACCGACCATCGCCTCGTCATCTCGAAGATGCGTATTCGTCTACAGCCTCGCAGGAGACCACAAGGTAAGCGACCCCCAGGTAAGCTGAATGTTGCTTTGTTCTCTCTGCCTGCTCACCGTCTCCATTTCAGCAATGAGCTAGCTCAACGGCTAGACAATTTTCCTATCGCTGCCGCCGCCGACGATGCCGCCGCCGCTGCCGAGAACACCTCCGTGGAGAACCGCTGGTGTCAACTTCGAGACACGGTCCAGTCGACGGCGCTCGCCGTCCTCGGTCGCGCTCCCCGCCAACACCAGGACTGGTTCGACGACAACGACGCCGACATCAGAAATCTGCTTGCTGAGAAGAACCGCCTACACAAAGTCTACGTAGATCAACCTACTGAGGACAACAAAGCTGCCTTCTACCGCAGTCGCCGACAGCTTCAGCAACGACTGCGCGTGATGCAGGACGCCTGGACTGCTCGCAAAGCTGAGGAGATCCAAGGCTACGCGGACCGCAACGAATGGAAGAACTTCTTCTACGCGATCAAAGCTGTCTACGGTCCGCCGACGAAGGGCACTGCTCCTCTCCTCAGCGCCGACGGCAGCACTCTCCTGACTGAGAAGACGCAAATCCTACAGCGATGGGCCGAGCATTTCCAGGGCGTCCTCAACCGCCCTTCCGTCATCTCCGACGCCGCCATCGCCCGTTTGCCGCAAGTGGAGACCAACGTGGACCTCGACCTCCCGCCATCTCTCCAGGAGACCATCAGGGCCGTGCAGCAACTCTCCAGCAGGAAAGCACCCGGATCGGACGCAATCCCTGCTGAGGTCTACAAGCACGGGGGTCCCCAACTGATGGATCACCTGACTGCGCTCTTCCAGGAGATGTGGCGTCAAGGTGAAGTCCCGCAAGATTTCAAGGACGCAAATATCGTGCACCTATACAAGCGAAAAGGGAATCGCCAAGTCTGCGACAACCACCGCGGCATCTCCCTGTTGAACATCGCCGGGAAGATCTTCGCTCGCATCCTGCTCAACCGCCTCAACAACCATCTGGAACAGGGCCTTCTGCCGGAAAGCCAATGCGGCTTCCGTCGTCATCGTGGGACCACGGATATGATCTTCGCCGCCCGCCAACTTCAGGAGAAGTGCCAGGAGATGCGAACCCACCTGTACTCTACGTTCGTGGACCTGGCGAAAGCCTTCGACACGGTGAATCGTGAAGGACTGTGGAAGATCATGCAGAAATTCGTCTGTCCGGAGCGATTCACTCAGATGGTGCGTCAGCTGCACGACGGTATGATGGCGCGAGACACGGACAACGGTGCTGACTCAGAGGCATTCGCAGTGACCAACGGAGTGAAGCAGGGCTGCGTGCTGGCGCCTACCCTCATCAGTCTTATGTTCTCTGCCATGCTGATGGACGCCTACCGCGACGAACGCCCTGGAATCCGCATCGCCTACAGAACGGACGGTCATCTACTGAATCAACGGCGCATGAACTTCCAATCGCGTGTATCCACAGCCACCGTGCACGAACTCCTCTTCGCCGACGACTGCGCCCTGAACACCACCTCCGAAGCGGAGATGCAACGGAGCATGGACCTATTCTCCGCCGCCTGCGAGAACTTTGGGCTGGTTATTAACACGCAGAAGACGGTGGTGATGCACCAACCGCCTCCCGACTCAGCCACAGTCCCCAACGCGCCGCCGCAAATCAGCGTGAACGGATATCAACTGCAAGTGGTAGAGAACTTCCCGTACCTGGGCAGTACCCTCTCCCACAACACCAAGATTGATGACGAAGTCGCCAACAGGATCTCGAAAGCCAGTCAACCCTACGGTCGTCTCCGAAACACAGTTTGGAATCGCCACGGTCTCCAACTGAGCACGAAGCTGAAGATGTACAAGGCCGTCATCCTGCCGACGTTACTGTACGGAGCAGAGACATGGACGGTGTACGCAAAGCAGGCACGCCGACTGAACCACTTCCACCTCAGTTGTCTCCGTCGCATCCTGAGGCTGAACTGGCAGGATCGAATCCCCGACACGGAAGTACTGGAACGAACGGGAATCCTCAGCATCTACGCCATACTGAAACAAATGCAGCTGCGCTGGAGCGGCCACCTGGTGCGCATGGACGACGAGCGACTACCCAAACGACTCTTCTACGAAGACGTCGCGACGGGTTCTCGTCGTCAAGGAGGCCAAATTCGCCGTTACAAGGATACTCTAAAGTCCTCCTGAAGCGCCTGCAAATCAACCCGACCAACTGGGAAGAGCTCGCTCGCGATCGTCCGACATGGAGGAGAACAGTGAGGACGGGCGCTGCTATCTATGAAGCCAACCGCATCGCCGCCGCCAAAGCGAAACGCGAAGTCCGCAAATCACAACTTCGCCCAGTCCGCAACGCCGCCGCACAACCTCCACCTACGTGTCCTCGATGTCAACGGACATTCCGGGCACGAATCGGACTTGTTGGACATCTCCGAACCAACTGCACCTCTCGAACTGCTCCAGCCATCGTCCCCCCGCCCGCCTCTTCCTCGTCCTCTGTGTCGCCAACTAACTCTGACACTCCTTCTGCACCACCAATTCCAGCGGCCCCAGCGGCGGCCGTTCAGACTGCCGTCTCACACATCACCAACCCCGACACAATAACCGCCACCACCCCCACCTCTCCCGATACCACTGATGAGGATCAGGACTACACCTGCCCTCACTACGACCGCACCTTCACCTCACACATCGGCCTGGTCGGTCACTTGCGAATCCAGCGCACAGAGACTGGCGAACCAGTGCCTGGAGCACCAACCTACACCCACCGCACTCGCCTCCACTGCCCACAATGCCCTCGCACCTTCACTCATCGCATGGGTCTATTCGGCCACATGCGCATCCACGAGAGCGGAATTGACCACAATTCCGATACAGCCACGACATCCAACA
>CACRXP010000094.1:1169520-1191188 GCA_902702965.1 Spirometra erinaceieuropaei
ATCTAGGGGTGTCAAGACTGTTTCGACAGGTGGTGGGCGTTGGAGCTTTCAAAGGTCGACGCTGCTGCGCTAGTTGTGGCAGGAATGATGTTGGTGGCGGTGATCGACAACGGGGCGGCATCGGTAATGCAATCATCGGTGATGGGGGCGATCGTAGTCGTGGAGTTGCTGCAGGTCTGACGACGGAGGCGGTTGCAGAGGCAGGAGCTGAGATTGTTTGGATGTTCTTGCACTGGGTCCTGAGATGAACGACGAAGTCCATCTGCGCGCGGAATATTCGTTGACAGCGCGGGCATGCTGGGAGGGGTTGGAGGACCAGCGCGCCGGGGACTTGAGAGCAGCTCTTTTCGCTTTAGCAGCGGCGATCCGGCTGGCCTCCCAGATTGCCGCTCCAGTCTTCACTGCTCTTCTCCAGGCCGGAGGGTCATGTGAGAGGTCATCCCGGGCCTTGGGGTTAATTTATAATCACTTCAATGCATTATTCAAGGTATCCTTGTAGCGAGGTGTTTTACCTCCTTGCCCGCCAGCACTCGTAGCAACAACTCCACGGATGAATTGTTTTGGTGGTCGTTCATCATCCGTTCTCATGAGGTGACCTCTCCATCGTAGTTGCAGTTGCCTCAGCATGACGTAGATGCTAAGGATCCCCTTCCGTTCCAAATCTTCCATGTTAGTGAGCATGTCCTGCCACCTCAGTTTTTATATTCGCCGAAGAAAAGTGGGATGGAAATAACTGAGTTTTCACCATCATCAGTAGCTTGAATAAAGACGCCCCTAGTACCTTTCCTACTGAAACATTGCCTTATCGTCTGGATGTCCCCTTCTGAACGCCGCCGCGGTCACGAATCTGAGGCCAATTCTAGGAAATGGCGACCATTCGCCAGCAGTGATCATACCTGATCATACGGAATCAGTTTGATTGATACATTTAAATACGCCACAGCGTAACTTGAGAACTAGGGCCATAATCTTCGGTCAATGTTGGTAACTTTATGCGGACCCCTTGGGCTCCACTGACTTCCGGCTTTCCATAAAATCTACGCGTACTTGTCCACTTCATCTCCGATATTTTGACGTTGCAGTTATCTGCAAAATGAATTGCAACGAGGGCGACTGCAACTACGTGGGAGAAACCGGGCGGAAATTGCAGACACGCCTACAAGAGCACAAATCGGCCACTCAGAGGTTAGACCCCTAAATCTCAACTAGCAACATACGTTGGAGAAACTGAGCCTCCTTTCGATCTCCAGCGAGCTACCATCTTAGGCCGGGGCAACACAAAGGCAGAACAGCTAACTCTCGAGGCGTAGCACTCCGATACCCACTCCATCAACAGGCATCTGAACCTTCCTGCAGCTTACAAAGTCCTACATCATCAAAATCGTAGAGCTCAGGACCAAGCAGCCACACCGGACTTAAGAAGGTCATACGGAGACTGTCCGACGACCAGTTTCCTCGATGAGGAAGAACAAGAGCCGCCAGACCGACCACCCGACAAAGGTTCAATCACCTCCCCCCGACGGAGTGATGTCTCACTAAGCACGCAGACAAAGGGCCCGTCAACCACCCCCCGAGAGGCCGACGCAGCGAGAGGAGAGAAAAATCGATCAACATGAGGCCGACCAACGTGACATGCCACTTAGGTTTTCTGGTCAATTTCTGAGCCGACCATACTCTTCGAAAAGTCAGTATCTAAATAAACCTGTTCCGGTGAACCCATCTTCGTCTTCAAATAATCAACCCGGAACTCTCAACTTTGCCAATCTGAAAACCCCAAAAGGCCTAAGTCAGTAAAGTAGTCGTCCCAGTGATCGGAAATACTGCTTTGTCCTCCGTATAGGAGTAGACTGCATTCCGAATATTTACTTTCATTACAAAGTATTTATCAAGTCGCACGAGAGATAAACCAAGTTGCCGGAAGATTCGCGTACGAGCATAGGAAGTTTTTCGTCCGTCAAATGCAACGTTTTTGGTTTGAAAAACCGTCTCTTCGGTCACCAACGGCAGGTTCTGTCATTTCTACGCAGTCACTGCGGTAGGCACATTTCCGGCCGCAGTAAAAGTATGCATGATACACGCAGTTATTACACAGTGCGGGAGATTACTGAACTGGACTGAGCCCTTCTCATTCAAACTGCTTTAAATTCATTGACGAAAAAATCCTAGATTTCCCCCGTATCGCGCGCCAACTACTTTTGAATTAATGGGATGGATCTAGGCGATCCAAAAGAAAGGCCATGTAGATTTAGTGGAAAATTGAAATCAAAATAATTAACGGGAGCTGAAATAGATTATATTGCAAGATGTTGAAAGTGACAGTTGAATGAAAAATAGTTAAACTGATAATGGGCATTGGTTAGATACAGTACCGAATCTGTAAACTGTGTAGGCCTTAACAATTCGGTGACTTGCCTACAGCGAGTGACCGATCTCATGAAATGTTGGCTGAAATCTTGAAGTGCATTCACGACTAGGAAGTACTACTGAAGCGCGGTTGTAATACTGATTATCTTGCGGCACGATCCTATTATATTTCGGACTCGGCAGGATTCCAGCATTTAAATACATTGCTTTTCAATCTCCTGTAGAAACCGTACTCGGTAAAAAGTGACGGCTTAACTAATATGCATTTTTCCCATTATTTTTTGATAAGCTTGCAAATTAAAATATATTTTATAAAAACCACAAACGAAAATATGCTTCCTTTCAGTCGTTGGATAGAAAATCCCGTCCCCTTTATATTGTATACTCAAAGAAGGAGCATAATTAGGTTTTAAAAAGTTTTATAATTGCCGAAAAATTCGCAACCTGACCGGTCGTCGCATTAGCGCTTAATGATTTCAGTCTGCGAGGTGCATGCGTTCCGCGGAAAGAAAGTCACATATGCTTCTATGCCTTTAAAAAGATATCATATAGAGTCCATAAAATTTTGCAATGGATGCTGATTATGTTGTATATTTCATGAGCAGAAGGGAAAAACGGGCAGGTACGCTGCTATACGGATGGACATTGCGCGGTCATAAAAAATCGCATAATTAGAAACTTCAGTAAAACCATATCACATTCATTTTTCGAGTATAAAGTATAATGGTGTGATTTCATATCCAACGACTGAAAGAAGGCATATTTTTTCGTAGTTTCTATAAAATATATTTGAATTTGCAAGACTTTCAAATATCTTTAGGAAAAATGCATGCTCCTTAAGCAGTCATTTTTTTACCGAACACGGTTTCCACAGGAGATTGAGAAGCAGTGTATTTAAAAGCTGACATTTTGCCGAGTCCGAAATAGTATAGCATCATGCCGAGCTTAAGTAGTCCTTCCTAATCGAAAACAAATTTCTAAATTTCAGTCAACGTTTCATGAGATCGGTCACTCACTTTAATTTAGTCGGTGTTTTGGCCGATTCGCATAATTTATCGAACCCAGCTGCGAAGAATCCGGCATCCTCGGAGGGATTGGTAGCCGTGGCAGGAAGAGCGAGGCTTGTGTACGGCCAACGCTCCAACCAACTGAGCTACGAGATCCTGCTCTGGGGCAAGCTGCCTGCTAAATGTGATTCAATTCACCGTGTCCCCAGAAGAAGCCTCGTTAGTCAGGTAGTCAGAACGTTGATTGTAATATAAACTTTAAGCCTGCTGTCATCGGCTCGAACATCGTCCAGACCGCAGTTTTTCACAACGAAGTTCGATGAATCTACACTTCATGTCAACAAAATTAAGATATAGATGATTAACTGACTTTTGACCTATCAAAAACAAAACTTTTCCTTGACATTTCACCGGATTGTTAAGAGTGCTCAGGGGATATTTCCAAAATGCCTTGGCGATCAGTTATTTTCTGAAAGAAATGCTGCGAGTTGTGCCAGATAGTGTTTTTTCCTTCAAATAGATCGACATCGGATGGCTCTGTGCAGTCATGAAGTTGCCTGTCAGAGAAATTAATCTGCCGTCAACAGTTAGGAGGACATTTTCATTTCGTCTGGGACGAAAATCACTGGAGGCTTTTCTTGCAAAACTTATGACCTTTTTATTCAGTCAGTAGTAAAAATGTGGCCAACGGTAGGGTGTAGGACAACTACTAACTTTAGCTAACGTGAAGACCGTGTCACACGTTGAATGGTGGTAGAGGGATTTTGCGAGTAGGACAACACGCAGGACGGAGAGCAGGTAGAATGGAAGGAGACACAGAAAATAAACAAATTTATTTTGAAAGTTTTGTCGCACGCTGTCATGTGGCAGGGAAGGTAAGCGCGGTGAATGAAGGGTAAACAAAAAACAATTTTCAAAAATAACGGACTTTTAACAAACTGCCGCTGGTGAGTAGGTAAGGAAACCTCAGTCAGTGAAAACGGTGAGAAATAAGTAGTGTTTACAGTCGTACTGAATTTTTGTGCGCCTTTTAGAGCTGTCACGTACGTAGGATCTTACACCCTACCGTTGCCAAAATTCGTCAATCGGAATAAATACCAGCACGCTACGCCAGTACCGTGGAATGCCATTAGTAAACGTGCATTTTAAGACAACGCACATCTAGTAGTCATCGTCGGTCTGGTTGTCCTAAGCATCTACGTTTAGCCTCCTTTTAATTTGCATTGGTAAACGAACTTACCCTGTTGGACCCTTCGTTGCCCGATCAGTTGCGCAGTAAGTGGGAATTTTTCATTATTAATCTCTACGAAGTGATTCGTAGAGAGTTTCTCCTGACTATTTAACCCTTCCTATTCTGCAAGTGAATCACGTGCTTTCAACCGCCTTCAGACTGCCTCAATGTCCCAATGCACAGACATCACATGTGACCTCATACTGCCTGTTAAGAGGATTGTCAGACTGCAATGCTGAATAGTAGTGGCCTACTATGCCTGAAGAAATGCTAATCAGGCACTGGAGGGTCACGGTAACAGACGCAGTCCTCATGTAACATCTGTGTGAACTGAGAGCGGCTGCTGAGTCGCTGCACGAGCGCGCTAACACTTGTTTTGGAAAACCTCCAGAACGGTGACCTTTCAACTGGTCGCACTAGCCCAGTGAGCAGCTATTTGCAGTGCAGACGCTTGGAAGCGCCGAGGATGACGAAAAAATGCCCAAAAACATTCTGTTGTATCGTTTTTGCCCTGTTATTTCTCGCTTTCACGTATCGACTGTTGAGTGATATTACAAGCCTGAGAGCGCCTGTCACTGTGGTTCTGCAAAAACCGCCTGCGGAGACGTCCACTGATTGGCTGAAGTACAAGGACATTTATCAAAATCGATACTGCATCCGGCGGAATCGAAGCAATAATAGATATGGTTATGCGTCCGTCATTCAGCAGATGCGATGGATCTCAAACACTACTTCAGAGGTAAGCTGAAGTGCAGATTGTGCAGTTCCTTCGAAAAATTGCTGATGTACACACGCACGACTGTTGATTTTAAACAATCACGATTCAAATGGCCTTATGTGCACATCTAAGTGGATGAAATAAATTTCAGAGTGCTTCAGAAGGCCGAGTATGAAAGGCATTCGGACTTGCAGCACGCAGGTCAACGCTGCAATGTTGACCGTGCGTCTTTCATTTGCTATTCCTGGCATGCCCCGCATCGAGGCAGTTAAGAAGCCGTCAGCAGATCCGGCCGTTCAGAAAATATACATTTTGGTTTGGCGTATGCGGTGATCAAACAAATGTACATATCCTCATATTACTTCATGTGCATTTCATTTGTGCAGTATTTAGTAGGCTTTGGTTTGGTGATCTCAAAAGTTAACTCGATCTCCGTCATGATATAGTGTCCGGTCCATCTCATTAGATGTTGACCAAAGTTCTGAAAGGTCTTTTCTTTTTAAGGGTATTACTAAGGTAGAAATTTAACATTTATTGCTGCGCGATGTAATCCGGAGATATTGTATTCGGTCTTTGAATGAGCTTCTTTCAACCGCCTGCGAAAGCAACCCTCTGTAAACGACTGACTACTTAAATAGCATGAATTGCTCCCGTCGGTTTTCGATGCACTTATTACTTACATACATTTTATAGAAAAGATGCACATTCATTTCGCCAAGTCATCTGATCAAAAATCACGCCTTATTAAAACGCCATGTTTAAAGGAACGGTATACTGTATTTAAAAACTTCAAACTCTTGAATGATTTTGAATCCAACTTGAAGTTGTACTTGCCTGCATACTCCCCGTGCAAGGGAAATCATAAATTCGTTGTAGAATAAGGAAATAATCATGTGTGACTCCAGTCACTACGAAATGAATGTGAACAATGTTGTAAATTTCATAATCAGTATTAATGAACTCCAGGTCCGATACTGTATGGACGGAAATTTCGCCGACCTGAAACCTCTCATAACCAAAGGCACTTTAAACCGAAAGAAAACCTTTCTTGCAGTATAAAATTTTGAAATTAGGTAGTTTTCTACCAAATGATTACAAAAAGCATATTTTCAAATATATTTTCTAAAAAGTATATCTGACTGTCCATGCGCATCGATGGGAATATTCATTTCGGCTACAATAGAAGTGCTGACTTTTGAAACATAAACCAAAATTCTGAAATGCGTTTTCGACTTGAAAAGATTACTTAACTAGGGTTGTAATATCAATCACCGTGCAGCATAATCCCGTAATAATTCAGTTACTGCAGGATGCCGGATTCCGAATGAATCCAGATGCGGACTTCCCACTTGCGTGGGAGGCGGCAGTTGAGTGCAACGTCATGCACACACACACAAACACACACACACCGGCAGCGCAACCTTGTACGTCCACTACCCTGTCACCCCGATATTAACTGGCGACCTCCAACCCCGTCGCCGTCCATTGTACATACGCACACAAGAGAATGACAACCACAACCAGAAGGAAGGAAGGAAGAATGTGAGCATTCCTGACGGGCAACCGGCAGTTCAGCCACCCCGTGGCAATTATGTCGGTCTGTCATGACCGACAGATCCGGTCTTGCATACCACCACACCCATACTCCCCAATCCTACCATCATCACCGATTTGGAAGAAGCAGGGAAGCAGCAATATGGCAGCATGTTGGCCACCCTGTTGGAAATCACACTCATCTCCAGATAGTGAGGGATTGCCTGGACCACGTCTTTTCATGCTAGTTGAAAGGTGGTCTTCTGTCCAGCGAGGAGAAATCTGTTTATTTCATCTGTACCAACCTGTTTAATACAGCCGACGCTTGCGTCTCTATCACACACACACTCCGGACAATGATCTGACGCTTAATAGACACCTGCATTCTCCACCTTGTATGAATGAATTTGAAATCCTTTCCGGTGAATTATCATATTTCCGATATCGTAGCGTTACTCTGCCCCCAAATTTCCCGCTCCCTCCCACACTGAAGTCTTTTTCACTCGAATCAGCAAACTTATTCACCGCATTCGCAGCTTACGTTCCTATCACACACAACAATCCCTAATCTGAAGAGTAATGGGTGATGGCATTCTTCATCTCATTCTTCATTGTTCTCCGGCTATATTTACTACCTTGCTTAAAACAGATAGGTTCATTTTAAAGAATGTCCTCCAAGTGCTTGTGTCTTTCTTGCCTAATATCTTAATATAACGACATTTCTCGACGGTTGAGCAATCTGCTAATGGAATTCTGTATGATGATGATGATGATGATGAAGATGATCATGTTCATCCTCTTCGACCAGAATTAGAGCACGCAAAGTCTCACCGCCCATGCGCCCTGCCATCCCGCATATCTCATGCTTTTTCGATTCGAAAGGATTACTAAAGTAGGATTGTAATATTAAACATCGTGCAGCACAATCTCAAGATAGTTCCCTTACTTAGGAATGGCGGTTTTTAATCGAACTTCTTCCCGATCGTCCGAAGAAGCAGCCCTCTGTAAAAAGTGGCTTTATAAGTAGCGTAAACTCTTCTTTTTTCAGCAACTCACAGTAGATGTGCCAACTCGTAAAATTTTAGCTGAAATTCTGAAATGCGTTTCCGAATCGAAGGGATTACTTGGGCAGGGCTGTAATATTAATCACAGTGCAGTATAATACCATAGTAATTTAGTTACTGCAGGATGCCGGGTTTTGGACAAACTTCTTTCCGGCCGCCTGTAGAAACCTGTTAAGAAGACTGTTTAAGTAGCATGAACGTTTCTCATGAATTTTCGATGCCCTTAAAAATTCACTTATACTACACGGAAAACATGCATAAAATGTCCATTCTTTTACCTATTTGATAAAATATTATGTACGTTTTCTTCAAATTTTACCCCTGACGAAAGGATATAATTTGGTTTTAAAAACCTTTCTAATTCCCGAATATTTTCGAACCCGACCTGCCATTGCACTTGAATTCAGGGTTTTCAAACTAAAAGTTGTATATTTTTCGTTCACAGAAAGCCATACATTTCTCTATGCTATTAAGAGGAGATCATGTGGGATTCATGAAATTTAGCAGTGGAGTTGTGCCATATTATAAACTTTAAAAGCAACTTTAGGGTAAGGTGATACCATACTAACAGCACAGGTACTAGCCAAAAGTCCATACACGCGTGTTTCGCCGATATTCTGCCGCTGCATGGCGCAGCGGTGAGGGGTTCGGCTCGTCAGTGGATCCCCCAGCATTCGGTCTAAATATTCATTCATAAAATTTTCGGTCTGAGCCTACAGTCCTTGAATAAACTGATCTATTCCAAGTTCGTAGATATTTTCTAAGAAAATTAAAAAACGAAAATTTACAAGCCACATCATTAAATGCAGAAAGACGAGGTTTCACGAGATGACATTTCACGGTCTTGGAAAGTAGTACCATTAGAAACTTTTTGTAAACCGAATTATACCCTCCATTTAAGTATAGATTTTAGAGAAGACTTAATCTTCTACCGAATGAGTAAAAGAATGAATAATTCTATGTATGTTTTGTAATGAGATATATTTGAATTTATAAGGACACTGAAAATCAATAAGAAAAAATCATGACGCTTAAGTGGCCTTTTTCACAGAATGCTGTTTTTGCAGACGACTAGACAGACGTTCGTTCAAAAGCCGGCACCCTGAAATAATTGAATTAGTATGGAATTATGCTGCCCAGCGATTGATATTACAACCCTAGTCAAGTAATCTTCTCGAGATACAGATACTCCAGATACACTAACTTATTGAGTGATTTTTTTTCAGACGTTGGTGATAAACCATTAGAGTTCGGTTGTTCTGGAACTCTAAATTATATTTGCCTTTGAATTTTCCCTTTCCTCGAATATCTGAACAGAATTTATCATACCACGTTTTTGAATTGTTTAGTATTAATGCGTTTGACGAATCTCACACACGTCGCATTCGAATGTAGGCGGCGAAACGTCATGGTCCTCTCATCTACTACGACGACAGATTTCTCTGGCATACCTTATCCTCCGACGGCTGTCAGTACTCCTGCAGATTCTCCACTAATTTTTCCGATTACCCCAATGCCGTTCTGGCCGTGTTCACACAGAACCCTCCCAATGAGGCTTCGCTAAATCTCGTCAACCAGACATGGGCTCTGGAAACTGGGGAGTCACCCTTCCACATGCCTTCAATTTCGCCTGCTTTTCGGGAACATGTAAGCGTCAATAATTTTGAAACAGTGCTAAATGATAAATGTCCGTTAATATGTACACGTTGAGTTGTCAATTTTGGCAGGAAATTCAATCAGCTGTCGCGTTGCTGTGAGGATAGATGATGCACACGAGAGATTGATGTTCACTGTCTAGACACCTTGACTGTCAGTAGGATGCCTTAGTGAAATTAGGGTAAGATGGGGTTTGGTAACCCCACTTGATAGACACAATACTGTTTGGGCCGAGGTTAAGGTCTAAGGTTAGGGGTTAGAGTTAGGGGTTATGATTAGGGGGTAGGGTTCAAGATTAGGGGTCATAGTTAGGAGTTAGAGTTAGGGGTTAGCACAGCTATTTCTCAACCATTCAAAGTACAACCGCACATCCCCAGTAGCTTTTCTTTTGCATACAATTGATTGACGTCATCGCCTGTGCATTCTCCGACCCCACTTGTAAAAACCCTTATGACCACCGCTCCCGTATTACAGGTGATTGGGATTTGTTCACTCCAGGTGAGGTTACATAACCACATTTGGCCGGATGGTCTAGCCTATCATGGGCGATATCCTGAAAGTTTGTTTTCAGTTCGCAATATTTTGCCCAATCGACAAGACTTGTTTGATTTTTTCCAGTCGGGAAAATGTCCTAAAATATCCGGCAGGTAGATGACACATAAAAAACACTAAACAATTTTTAGTTTAAGTACGCCACAGTGCTCCCTAAGGAGAATTTTGGTGCGGTTAAAACGGGATATTTCGCCTCTTCGTGTATTCTCTTCAGTTTCCTTTCTCACAAGAATTCGGAATGATTGTTGGCACCCTGTAGAGGTCAGACCGAAATCATTGCCGTCAACCCGTACTTTTATAATGTGCTCGTTCATTGTTGAGACGAAGGAGCAGTGGAGATCATGTAAAAGGTAAGATGCGGGTGTGTGGCCCCACTGGACACAATAATGTTGGGACTGGCGTTAGAGGCTGGGGTTAGGGATTATAATTAGGGTTGGGTTTATGGTTAGGGGCTAGGGTTAGAGGTTAGGCTTAGGGTTTAGGAGTAAGTGCAACTATTTCTCAACCACTCAAAGTACAGCCGTACATTCCCAGTAACTTTTCTTTTGCGTACAGCTAATTGACCTCGTCTCCTGCGCGTTCCCCGGCCCCACCTTTAAAAGCCCCTATTACCATCGGTCCTGTATTACAGGTGACCGGGGTTTGTTTACTTTAGGTGGGGCTACCAAGCCACATCCGACCGAACTTTGCAGACCTCATGCGTCGCAAAACTCTTCTGTGACGAGATTCTCTGACCTCATCATGAATGAAGATCGAAGGAGGTCATTAGTGAGACAATGGAGGATTCAGATGTCCCAAGATAGACAGTTCGTGACAAAAACCCTTGCAACACATGAGCCGCACAGCCTCAAAGAAACGACAGTTCATCAAAAGAGGCCATACTTTACTTCATAAATTACTAGTTATTGGGCAAGTATTAATTTATTTTGTCGCTAACCATAAAACCACAAAGCGAATTTATGACAGGTCAATTGTATAAGTCCCAAAATAACTGATAATAGTGAAGGATAATATAAAACAGGAAAGTAGTGAGAAACAATAACGAATACAATGCATTAGTGCTTTGTTGATTGTTTCTTTGTGTGTTAAACCTCTGCAAGTCGGGCAGACATACGAACCGTCTAGTCTACTATTGTGGACTTATCTGTAAAAAACTTATCAGGCACGAGATCCTTCTTTCCCGGCTCGTTCCAATTCCTTTTGATCAAAGCGAAAAGATTTTCCTTCGAGGTGGGGTCCGGGCTGTTAGTAAGAGTAAAACTGCTTCCCAGGTCGCAGGCGGAGAAGATAGGTATGGTTTAAAAAAATTAGATTATGAGGTCGGATCTTATTTCGCAGCTGCACCAGCAGTAGACTATCCCCAGCCTCACTCCTAACCCCAACCCCTAACCTTAACCCCTAAACCTGACCCTTATTTCCAACCCCCAACCTTAACCGCTAACCCTAACAGGTACGGCGACAAAATAGGATCTCGCCGATTATGATCCTAATTTAAATTAAAATCATATCTCCTGCGAGCATAATCCTGCTGAAAGAATGAATCGCTACGAACTAGTCCTAGAATCCATAATTAAGAACAGAATCTGGTAAAGTACAAAGGTCAGAACATTCTGCCCTCTGCGCCTGGATAAAGTGGGCCCGAATGACCGCACAGATTCTCCAGTCGGAGTTATACACGCATCTCGAATGAACTCCAGACTCACATTCAACACACAAAGTGTGCTCTCCAAAACGGATAAACTCTGAATCCATGTCTCTGAGTCCTTTCCAGACACTACCACAATAAGAGAAACACAGTTTTCGAAACAGGCTGATGATAGGGGGCATGTACCTCCTGGGTTTAAACTGTTCCACAGACACAGAAAAAACCGAAAGGGTGGAGGTATCACGACACTTATAAAGCGTGGCTTGTATGCTTCAGACAAAACTGCTCAATCGACTTGTTATACGTAAGCAGTATGGTTAATCATAATAGCACTGGGCTCTCAAAGCCTCGATATTTGGGCGGTTTCCCGAGAAATAACCCTAACGTTGATGTCCAGCTGCTGGATGAACCCAAATTCATTTCTACACGGTCGAATACTCTTGACATAGGGGACTTTAATGCACATTACTCCAACTGGAACTCGACCTTCGCCGATTAGCGGCTTCTGCCTTTTGCTGGCGATTTCCCCCTTTTCCCAAGCGTCATGTTTTTTGACGAGAGTTCGTTAGAACCAGCAGATAAACAGTCACGACCCTGTGTTCACGGAGTCGCCTGGCAACATCGATGCCGCGAATTCCCCCCCCCCCCCCCATTAAGTCGGAATGACCATGTATTTATCATGTGGGAATACATCTTATATCCTTTGCCTGCCTAATCGCTTGATCCCCGACCCAGTGTTTGGCGTAGCGATTTCGAACAGGTGGAGAATGATCCTCGTCCTGTTCACTGGGCACCCACACTCTCCGGCGATGTCGCCGAGGTGTAAGGTCCGTTCAGAGAGAGCCCAAAACCACATTTTCGACCACTGCTCAATCATCTGAATAAGGCTAACGAACAGACCTCACTGGTTGACTCCATCCTCAAGGAAGGAAATTAACAAGAGGAGGAAACGGTTAGATCGCAGGCACTGTACGTTGATACTGTCGACGTATTTACTTTTATCGGTAGGTGTGTTTACCTTGTCTAGGGAACTGGTTATAAGTAGGTGTGCTTCTACTGCATGAGGTGGGTCAGCCGTTTCGGTCAGGCTATTGGGTTTAGTGAGGGTTACGGTTAGGTGTAAGTTAGGTTTGAGGATTAGGATTTGCGTTATAGGGTCCGACTTCACTGTTAGGATTAGGGTTTAGGTTTATGATTATGGTTTGGATTCAGGGTTGGGTTTCGGCTTCAGGGTTAGGGTTAACGGTTAATGCAAGCGTTACGGTTATGTTTGAGGTTATGGTTAGGGTTTAGTTTTGAGGTAAGGGTAGGGGTTAGGGTTAGACTTAATGCTTTTCAGTAAAGTTTTAGAACCTAGGAGTTAGGTTTTCCGTATGAGGTTTCGTCGGGATTTAGCTTTACGGCTTACCTTACTAAGACTTCCCTACACTCCATTTCTTAACTACTTTTTCCCAGAAACTCCAGCATTCCTCCACCAGCACTTGCGTCTGCCCCCATTCCCGTAAAACAGGGACCACGCTGTCTGCCTCCCCATTCCTGGCTACCAACTGCGATCCAACTGAGGAAACTATGGAAAAGATCCGTTGTTGATCGGATGCCTAAAGCTCTCAGCAGTTACAGACTGCAGACAAACTGGGTCAAAATTCTCATCGTCAGAAACCGACAGGTCTTCGAAAAGGGTTTTCTGAACCGTTTCGTGGTTAATTCCAAGGTCCTTTACAGTTATATAAGGCAGAGTACGCGGAACAAGGACCCTATCCCATTGTTACGAATGGTCGAGGGGGAGGAAATCTTAAAGGGCAAGGGCAGGGCCGAACATTTCAATCGGTTCTGCTGGCCCGTCGTTACAAGAGAACGCGACTTTTCCCCATCCGCTTGTGGAGATGAGGAGATGCCTACTATTGAAACAGTTCCTTACACCGAAGCAGGCGTCCAGGAAGAGTTGCTAGACTTGAGAAAATCGACTTCCTCAGGCTCTGAGGCAGTCTAGGCCATCTGGTATACTGCTTTCAATACTCCTACTACTACAACAACAACTACTACTACTACTTCTACTACTACTACTACTACTACTACTACTACTACTACTACTACTACTACTACTACTACGACGACGACGACGACGACGACGACGACGACGACGACGTTTTGTTTCTCACATGAGTCGCGCTTAGGTCCTGCGCGTGAGGTGGGAGCGTACTAATCGCAAACGCGTCCCCACAGCACCTGGTATACTACTACTAATTCCACTACCACAACTACTATTACTACTACTACTGCTTCTGAAATGGTCAAGCAGCTGGCCTTGCTCTTTCAGACGTCATTGGTTACTGGGTGTCTACCCTCTGACTGGAGGTCTACAACCACCGCACCGCTACTTAATAGTGGAAGTCGAGCGCCTGGGGCTGACTACAGACCAGTGGGTCTTGTTACAAAATCGTGAAGAAATTCACTAAGTAGGCATTGATGTAGTTTCTCGAGCAGAACCACCTCTTCCCCTGTGCGCAACATGACCGTCGCAACCTTGAACGTTGTATCAAGGCACGCGGCGGGGCAATACGGTACACGCTATCTACATTTACTTAAAAAGTCCTTCGACAGCCTTACCCATCAACGCCTCCTACACAAACTGCTCAGTGCCGGAGTTTGTGGAAGTCTCCTTGTATTCATCCAGACTGGACGGTCCGAAAGAGTGCGGGTCGGGCACCAGCGGTCCTCGGAGGCAACCATGGGGAATGGCGTCGCACAGGGCTTAGTATTAGGGCTTACGTAATTCCCTATTTTCATCAATGGCTGCGCCGGGGACCTGTACTGTTCTGTCCAAAAATTGGCCAGGAAGCATTGCCCTATGAAAACAGACTTCCCATCTTTAACCTAGTTCTCCTTTCCTACAGACGTTTACAAGGTGATCTCCTTCTAGCCTTCCGCATTGTGAACGACCTTAACTGTTGCTTTGTTCGAAGTGGTTCTTTCCCTCCAGCGAACACTACCAAGCATCAAGCAGCTCTCACCAATCACACACACACACCCACACAATCAGCCGCCGAAAGTGTTTATGTATGTACTACTTGCAAATAGTTAGTAGATGTTAATGTTTACATTTTTAGACCAGCGAACAGGTGCTTGCTTATTGCATGTAATTAATTAGATGATTTTTATTTCATTTTTTTATTTGACTGTGCTTTTTCCTGGACAATTTGTAACTAATAGGGAGTTCAAAGACATTCGCTTATCATTTCCCTAATAAAAATGGATCAAAATAAACCATTCGTAAGTAAAAAGCTTTCTGTTGACAAATATATGCAAAAAACAAAATTAGCGACACCGTACTACTCATTCAAACTTCGATCTACTGAATGTTCTGACCGAGATAAACCCTCTGGTAGGATGCTTTTAATGATGGTCGATCGTTTTCCTGGAGTCCCCGAATCATCCTATGAATGTACCATGTAGTATGTTGACTCTGAGTAATAAGAACTGAAATCATGTTTATTGGAAGTCACATAAAACACTCTAAAGAAATTAAAGCAACCCTCCGAACGTAATATGCTTTGATTGACAATCGATTTTGCAGACACAGATGCTCTCTGCGCCATTTGGAATGCTGAGAGATCCTTCAGGTCTACATAGTAATCAGGTCAGTGCCCTGAATGGTTAACACTTTGAGGTTGTTCACTAGTGTACCCCACTTCTTATATTCCTGATCACACTTAATTTCGCATGCGTATTCAGCTAAAATCTTGTTACCGTGGTCTTTTTGGGCATCCTTCAGTCCCCGGAATCAGTTCTTACTCATCTTTTACCGGTCCCATTTAGTTCAAACTATTCCTGACAACCAAAGCTGACTCTCATGTTCCCTGGATCTACGGTGTCTTCGCGGCCAATGAGGAGCCGGAGAAGATCATTCCACTGGATCAGCAAGTTCAAATGTTGAATAAAAACAATTCGAAGTGGTTGCCAAAATGTCATGCTGGACGCAAAAAGAAGGCATTTGCCTTAATATCTAATTTGAACGCCCGCAACAACAGGCTGGAATACATAAAAGAGCTGGCAAAGCACATGGATGTAAGTTTGAGCCATTGCCTTCCTTCTATTAACTTCTGCGAAACAGGGTGCGAAACAAACCTACATTGGGTGACCGATCTCATGATGTGTTGGCCAAAATTCCGAAATAATTTTTCGATTAGGAAGGATTAATTAGGCGGGGTTGTAATACTGATTACCATGCAGCATGACCCTATAGCATTTCTGACTCTTGAGGATGTCGACTTTTAAAAGCGCTTCTTTTTGACCTCCTGCAGAAACCACACGCGGTAAGTGCATTTTTCCCATTGATTTTCGACGGCCTTGCAAATTCAAATATATTTTATAAGAAAAGTCAATGAAATATGCCTCCTTTACTCGTTTTATACGGAACCACCCCATCTTCACATTTCATGCTCGAAGAAGCAGAATAATTAGGTTTTTAAAAAAGTTTCCTAATTCCCGAATAAATTGGAACCTGATCAGCCGTTGCATTAGCGCCTAATGATTGCAGTCTTCAAGCTTCACGCGTTTCGCGTTTCTATGTCTTTAAGAAGATTTCATATAAAGTTCATAAAATTTTGCGGTAGATGCGGATTATGTTGTACATTTCATGAGGAGCAGTGGTTAAAGGACTGGTATGACGCTGTATGAATAGACATCGCACGATCTTAAAAGATCTCATAATTAGGAACTTTTTTAAAACCTAATTATACTCCCTCTTCGAGCATAAAATATGAAGACGAGGGGGTTCCTTATCAAACGAATGAAAGAAAGCATATTTTTGTTGACGTTTCTTATAAAATGCATTTGAATTTGCAAGGCCATCGAAAATCAATGGGAAAAATGCATGCTACTTAAGCAGTCATTTTTTGCCGAGCACGACTTCTACAGGATATTTAAAAGACGTGCATTTGAAAGCCGACATCCTGCCGAGAAATATTATAATATTACGCCGCAAGATAATCAGTTTTACAACCTTACCTTATTAATACTTCCTAATCGAAATAGCGTTTCAGAATTTTGGCCAACATTTCATGAGATTTGGCCCTCGTTGTAGATTATGGGCGATGACAAATATCTTGGTGGTTTCGCTGCAAGTTCATTTGCCCTTGTTAAGGAATCTAATTCACTTAGAAGTAGTTTGAATTGAGTGGAGGCGGTGAGGATAAGTGTCTGCTCACTTAAGTGTAGTTTTTGTTAGAGGAGAGCGGTGGGAAAAATGTCCTGCTCGAAGGAAAGGTGGAGTCATTTAGGATTCTGAGAAGGGACGCGCCTAAGATTGATCGCAGGGGAAGAAAACTACGTCCCCACATCACTACCAGCGTGGAGCGAACGTCGCATGTGAATGCTGACTTGAGTGTTGCAAACTGTACACCAGAGGGAGGGGAGAGGGATGTGTGCACTACTTGCAAATAGTTAGTAGATGTTAACGTTTCTATTTTTAGACCAGCGAACAGGTGCTTGCTTATTGCATGTAATCATGCAGATCACTTTTATTGCATTCGCGTGGCTTCCACACCGCAACAACCACCGGGTCCAATCCCATCTTCAAGTTGGTTGACAGGCCGGACCAGCCAGCTGGTTGCATATCAGAGGGAAGGGAGTGTGCTACCGATGCGGGATACTCAATCTCCTCGGCAAATCAGTGAATTTTTTAATAATACTTCAGTCTGATCTGTTTGAGACCCTCACGACGCGCTATCATTCGTGACTTGGAAGACAACCACCTGATGGGACAGCCCATCATGCTCAGAACTGACAGTCAGGCTGCGATGGTTCCCGATCAATGTGACCTTTATGGCACTTGAAGCAATATTTCCCCGAAATGAATTTTAAGCGGGCATCAACAGAATTTATTGGCATCACCTTTCTTTCCTATGTTGCGTTTTCAAGTTACCATTTTATTTATTAGTCTACGTGCAGTATACCATGACCTTGCTGTTTTATATTGATTTTCTCCGTCGAAGTGCAAACCTCTGTACCTTTCTCACTTGCTATTTGTGCTATGCAACGACAGGCTGCAGTTGATAAGCCGTCGCGAAATTAACTGGTACCGATAAATTCTGCTGTTCATGCCTGCTCTATGGTACTCTCACTGATGTGAAATTCAAGCCGTCCTTACTGTAGTCTGCTGTACGGAACCAGGTTCTGTGTGGAACACAGGCTGTTTAGCTTAGCCAATAACACGCTTAGCTTCACTCTTCGAAGGTATCTCTTGAAAATAAATATTTTTGGTAGGTGACGCTCACCGATCGTTATTATGGGACTCACTCGTTCCGTTGTGCCTTACGGGCTCTCTCTCTCTCGAGCCAAACCAGCAGCCGCACAGCGGCGCATGATATATAGGCAGAATGGTATTACCGACAAAGACAAGGGAGACTGGAATGGCCATTTCTGGCTTATTAGCCGTCGCGAATTGTTTTCTTTCATCAGGTCGTAGAAATGGACTTCAAAGTAGTCTGAGCTATTTTTACAACCAACCTTTCAATAGTGATTAGCTTCGGCGTTTGAATAGACGTTAACTGGAATTGGGCGATAGTGATTTCCACACAGTCAACAGTTTACACGCTTCAGTAGACACATCAAAGCCTCGCTTTTCCCTTTACAATAGTCAACTGTCTATCTCCCCAATTTATTCAGGTTATGTTGTTGTACGGTCCACAAAAGTCGCTTTAAACACTTCAAATGCCCCTAACCTTCTGAAAGTCATAAGCAGACAGCCCTTGGGCGTAAAACGCAGAAAATAGTTTGGACGGAAGTGATGTGAATGGAACCAATGAAGTGGTAAATTTAAAGTAGACACCAGGCAAAAGAAGTGGAACAGTTGTCAGATAAAAAATGGGCACCGATCGGGTAAAAGACCCCAAACACACACGACCAGTCAAAGGTGCCTGTCTTACGGTAGAGGTGGTAATAGAAGTTTTACGGGCGAGTTTGAATAAGTTTTCACATGTGACTCAAACGACCATCTTCGTGAAAAGGAGCGCCAGAACACTCACTAATTTGGTAAATACCTTCAAGAATAATCTTATTTTAAAGTTCTCAACAGACAGGTAATTCAGAATCTGTCTTTATGGACGATCGGGTGAAAACACTGAAAATCATGAAGTATTCAGCAAAATTTCGAGGCCGATCTGAAACTCAGCGTAATCCAAAACGAACGAAAAGTGTAAACCAATTTAACGGAAGAAAAGCCCTCTTTAGGAACACAAAATAGTACGTTTATGATCACGCCTGTCAATTTTATTTAAATTTGTTGTGCACCGGCCGGCCTCACAGCATGTCACCTTATGAAAACTTTTGTTCTTACGACGTCTCCATCGATTAAAATGAAGCAAAATCCAGTTTTCCTTGTGGAAACCCATCTCATTTAACTCAAACGAGTTAAGAATAACAAGAATCCCTTGAAAACAGTTTTGGAATCGACACTCAGAATGTAGGCAGTTGACAAACCGCCATATATGAGATCACACTAATTATTAAACGATATTTAGATGTAAAGTTCACCGAAACACTATTATTAGACTTGTTTTATTTCTACTTTTGCTATGAGAATACAATCTTTGCATTTAAGAATGACGTTTACTAAATTAGGGCTATTTCTGACGTTTTCGGGATATTGCGTTTTCCAAAATAAATAGGCCATTCTAAACAACGCAACACTGCCTTTTTATGTTTTTAATTCTTTTAAACCTGTACTTAATTAGCATGGCTATTGGACTCATGAAATGGAGTCGGTTTGCGAGTGATTGGCAATCATTCGTAAATTTTGACACACTTCATGAGTTAGGTCACTAACTGTATTTATGCATAGAGGAATGACAAAACAAGTACAGATAATTGGTAAATTCGTTTTTCCGGCGGAAGAGTCTTAATGCATTTACATATAGCAACCGAAATTAAGCAGGACAATGAAAAAATAAACATTACCTGTCCACAACGATCGCTTCTCAACTTTCTGAGCTGAAATCATTGTAGATAATGCACTAGACCGTCTAGAACAGACGACACAACCTTGCGCGATGAAAAACCAAGCCGAAATAATTGTAATGAACTAAAACCCCTTAAATAAGTTAGGTAGGTATTCTTTGTATACCACAGATGCTTAGGATCCTTCACCCGACTTCTATGCAAAACTATTTCGAAAAATTGTAGCTGATTACCTGCTTTTGCTCATGTTTTAGGTAGATATCTACGGAAATGGACACGTCCCCTGTTCGCGAAATGGCGATACCTGTCTCCGAGAACTCGCGCTCAAGTATAAGTTCTATCTGGCATTTGAAAACTCGAATTGTGAGGACTACATCACAGAAAAGTTCTTTGAGAATGCGCTGAAGTAAGACTTGGGATAAATGCGCATTCAGGAGTACAGTTTTTAAAGATTTTTGCAAGTATTTACTGATAAAATGGCAAGTTCTAAACTTTTTACCTGATCATTAGGTCCCAGTGTTTCACATGTGCATTTTCAGGGAGATTATATTTTCTACCAATTAAACATAATAAGTATACTCTCTGAACGACATTTGCACACTATTAGTAAATTTGAAGGGAAACGCAAAGCATGTTTCAATTACGCACATTACAAATGAGGCTGCAACTTCTATGGATCTGACGTTTCAGGTACCACGCCAACGTCGTCACCAGAATGGGCATCACGATAGTTCGACCGTGGTAAGAGATGACAGCAACCTCGGGTCCCACAGAGTTTGCGCAGCATCCATCTCACTGCCCCTTCTCTCACCCAGCTTGCTCCGGGGGTCAGAGACGAAGTCAAGACAACTGGGAGGGGGGACGTAGGGCTGCAGTAACTGACAGAATTTACCACACGGCATGGTCCCAATTGCATTGCTAACAGGCTACAATGCCAGCGGCCGCGATCTCACATGGACTCCATAGAGGCCGCCTGTACAAGGAGTCATTGAAGTCTGACACTTGGCTGTCCTCCAAGTTACAACTGCTTGCGCGTCGTGATGATAGATCCCAACACCAGTCGACTGTCTAAGCCCATCAAACCGCGAGTGATTGCGATTAGGTGCAATGAATCCTCACAGGATGCAAGCGTTTCCCGGTTGAATATGTCCTGACCCCAAATCAGTGCAAAGGTTCTTCGTTAGCCTTGCAGCATTTCGGGCAGATTTCCGTAGGCGAGCCAATGAACTTTCAGTTCTGGTGAATGAATAGCAGTCAGGATATTAGAAGTATCGGGTTTCGAAGACTGCAGATGTCATGACAAATTATTGGTATTTATGCTCGTTAAAGCGCAAAATTCGAATCATTTCCTAACTATCTGTAAATTTAACATTTTCAAAGGCACGATATGGTGCCAGTAGTGATGGGAGCACCAAGGGAGAGTTACTGTGCCTTGGCACCACCGAACTCATTCATCCACGTGGATGACTTCTCATCACCGGCTGAACTTGCGGACTACTTAAATTGGCTGGACAGAAATGACACAGCCTATGCATCGTACTTTGCCTGGAAAGCCTATGGAAAGTTGATGGTGAGACTATTTGCCTTTTTAAAATTCTTTTATAAACACCCTACATAAATTGATTTATGACGCTCGTCCGGCGTCGCCAGAGCGGGCGATCAATGACACAGGGACGGGAGTCAGAGCATATTGAGTGATGGCGTCTGAGTCGGCCTTGAATTTGATTGGTCGGTTAGTATAGCTGTGATTGGCCGAGAATCGGGCTGCCACTGATAGGCGCGTACAAGTACGCGTGAGAAGTGCAGTGTTGCAGTAGGCGCTTTGAGGGATACCGACACTGTGCCACTAGTCCATCTTGTAGACATTGAGCATGCAAGTCTTTCGCACGGTTGTCGAGCACACTAAAATTAGCAAGGGAGGTCCAGATTGATAGGTTGTGAG
>CACRXP010000094.1:1191466-1267176 GCA_902702965.1 Spirometra erinaceieuropaei
AGCGACGGAACATCTGTGAAACACATGTCTGAGCTTTCGGCTAGTACCCGTGTTGCCAGCATGATATCCCGAAACCCATTGCCGTATGTTTGTTTTATTACTCCAACAAAGTGTTGCAACAGACCACAAAGCATGAAAGAGGAGCAACCAGGTGGAAAATAAATAATCTAAGGTTCGTGGTTAGTGAAGGCTGGGTTGGATAAGGCGGTATGCGACAGGCAACCTTGGCCCCAATTCCCAACCTTAACCCTTCTCTCTTTCTTAGACCTGGCCCTAACCGTATCCATGCATGCAGCCCTTTTCGTAAACTTAAACCACAACACTAAACCCGGCCCGTTTGGGGAATGCCACGGTATTTGGCAACAGCTGGTTTCAAAAGGACTTTGCAGTAGCCGGAAATAAATTAAGACCGGATAATGTTTGTGGGTCTTTAAGTACAGTGTCTGTTTGAGTGCACGCTTTATATGTAACAGTTCGTTCAAGTTTGCTTTCAGTCTCTAGATGTAAGCTGCTTCGGCAAAGCGCACTGTTAGAGCCCTTTGGATAAAAATATGCACTGGGAAACCTATCATTCTGCTTACAGTATTTCCACAGTCTAACAAGTGTTTCGGGATGCAGGAAGCACGGATAAACTTTGCCGAATTTAAAGGTCATTCAGCATGCCTTCAGCCAGCGTGGTTTTCATTTGCCTTTGTTTGCGTTAGTACATCGCATTCGTTGCATTAAATGGGGATAAGTGACCGATATTCTGCGAACTGGTAGGGTAATACAGAGCCGATCAGTTATTGGCATATGGCGAGACCCGGAAAATGGTGTTCATCACGTGTATCTTGCAAACTGTCTTCATCTTGTCGTCGTTCAGACGCAATAGCAGTTTCGTCAAACTGTTGGCTTCTGGTTGTATACGTCAACTGTCTCGATTACTTCACGTCCCTCATTAGTAACTTATGCAAATCCGTCAAACACTAATGAATTAAGTGAGCCTGACAGTCGTCTGGTGAATACCAGATTGTTCAATTAATTTGAAAACCCTGTTTGGGTAGTCAGCATACTGCATCAGAACTGGTGGATGCCATGCGCTGCTGTAGTCTAGGCGGTTAGCTTGACGAACCTGGGATTAGACTCACGGCACCCCACCGGACCCTGATAACCCAGATGCTTAGAGTGCTGGATGTGCGCAGGCCTTACGCATGCTGTCGTGCGTTCGAGTCCCATCGAAACTGCCGAGGTTTTCACGACTGGGTTCAGATGAGTCAGGCAAATGAGTCAGAATGCCTATTGTTTAACTAATAGACGGGTGTTGCCGGTGTACGGCACTCTGTCCGCGGCCACTAAGGACTATCGTTAGTAATTTGGCACATTTTCGCATCTACCAGGACAACAGGAAACTGCAGTAACGTCGACCTAATATCGAAGATTCTGGCCAACCCTAAGCAGTCAAATTTCACACGCGTGCACTGTTGACTCACGTCGGGGAGCACACATAATCCTTGCTGGGCATCTTTATTTTCACCTTGCCCTGACTGCGGTTCTGTGGGCTCCAACCTCGGCATCAGCGTGACCTCAATCCCACAGAAGTCGACCTAACAAGGCCCAGACCACACCCAACTGCCTATCTCTGCGGTGCCTGTTGATCTAGCGAGTGCGCTACAAGGCGTGGAATGTTCTGGACAGAAACTGTAAAACTCCTGGTGCGCGCATGCTGGCTAACAATCTCCGTCTACAACGTTTCATCGCCTACGTCACCCACACTGTTTTCCAATCTGCCAGATATCCACAGTGATCACATTCATATCCGCAGAGATAGCCTTTTGAAAAGCCGGCAACGTTATGGAGAAGGATCGCACTTACCTGACCGCAGACTGTGGATCACGTCATATGGGCTTTTATCTTGGCATCCATTCGCAGGCCTTTGCAAACATTACACAGCCAATAATAATCACTTGCCATGACTTCAGAGCATCACTCAAACCCCCTTATTTTTTGAAATTTACTTTCTGTTTACTTTTAATTACCGCTCTCATTTACGTTGCTGTACAAAAGCGTACGATGGGTCTTTCGGGAGAAATTCAAACAATTTCTGTGTTTTCCTGCACTTCTTCAGTATACTGTCTAGTGTGCTGCCCCACCCGTAAAACTCCCCTTATCACCAATCACGTATGACACGATCCACAGCCTGTTGACGGTAAAGTGGGGTACTTCTCCATACCGCTGCTGAAAAACCTAGTGAAGTCTTGCTCGAAGAGGTGGATACGTCCGCCTGCATAATTACTTTTTCTCTGTTAGTCAACGCCAAACCTTTAAATGGACATAGGTTTTGACAAGGGAGTTTGGGGTGTGTGTGTGTGTGCGAGTATTCAGCAATGAGCTTTGTATTTAAATTAAATTTTCGTATACTCGTATATATGTCCATATGATTTTACAGGAAAATACGAAGCTCGAATGCCGCCTTTGTGGTTTTCTGCATGAGGATTTCAAGCGCCTGGATTCTCTTCCCATCAAAGACTTCAGCTACTTTACTGATACATCAAAACTCTGCCGGATCTACGCGAAAACTTAAATGTTTGAAAAAACCAAACGAAGCTTTTTCATACCACAGCATGTTTTAAATTTTCAGATCGCTTTTTATTTACGTCGAAAAACACTAAAGATCTCAAAACACTTATTTTTCATTCGGGATTAAACGGATATGGCATTAGAGTCAACCAGCAGAATAAGTTCTCGGTTTTCTGTTGTTTGACCTGCAAAAGATGAATAGTATTGAGGTACACCAGCATTTCCGATGGTTTTATGTGTATAAGCTGCGAAAACTCAAAATATGATAAAAACAAGAACATTTAAATAGATAAGTCAGTTGATTGCAGACGATTTGCAGTTGTGAAATTCTTCACCTAAAAGTATTTGCGGACAAATTTAAAGCTCTTGAGATGTTACGACAGCGCGAGGTTTCCCCAATCAAACGGCAAAGAAGAGAGAGTAGTTTTGGCGTTTTTTGCAGTGGGACAGCCTACAAGTTTTGACGAGCAATGGCAGGAAGAGGTGTCTTCATTCAAGTGCGAACCCTTGAGGTTATTGACTCCTGCACGAAGCGTGTGCGGTCACTTTCGACTGGGACGCAAGCGCTTCCAAAGGTGTTACATTGAAAATCTGCTGAAAGTCAAAATGAGGTTTAAAAAATATATTAAGCAGATGCGCCAATCGATCATGGCTGTTGTGTAGTCGCAAATTTCTGCACTAGGAAATGTTTGCAGGCAAACTGAAAACGCTTGTTCCAGTTTTCGGTGGTTTCGTTGAGGCGTCGATGCCACACGGACTTTCTGGAAGAAGTCCCTATTTAAGATGGTCGTTTAGACTCTTAAGAAGAATGCGAGAGAAGATCTTTTTAGCAGCGTTGAACAGTGAGATTCCTCTGCAGTTATCACCGAGTTGCCGGTTTTCTTTCCGCCTGTATAGATGGGTGGTATTCGTGAGCTGGGGTCCGGAATGGCGTCTGATCCATGGGTTTTCTCAAATGCAAGTTGGGGCATGGCGCAGATTTATTCTGGGAGGGAAGGCGGTAAACCCAGGTCGTTGCGAGGTTCCACCCTAGGCGGTCGGTTGATGCCGACGTCGGAGAATGTAGATAGGCGGTTGAGGATATTTCTAAGGTCCTAGGCCCAACGCTTTACAGTAGGTGGACTAACTCATGAAATGTTAACTGAATTTCTGAAATGCGTCCTCATTTCGAAAAAAATTACTTAAGTAGGACTGTAAAATTAATCAGCGCGCAGCATAATTCTATAATAATTCGATTACCTCGTGATGCCAGCTTTCAAATGAATTTCTTTCCGGCAGCATGCAAAACCACACTCTGTAAAAAATGACTACTTGGCTAGCACGGAGTTTTCTCATTCAGTTTTGATGCTTTTAAAAATTCAATTTTATTTTGTGGAAACCATGCATATAAATATGCATTTCTTTACTCATTTGGTAGAAAACTACGTCTTCTTCCAGTTTTATAGTTGAAGAAAGGGTATAATTCGGTTTTAAAAAGTTACAAACTATAAGATTTTTTAATACTCTAAAATACCCATTCATAAAACAGCAAGTCTCTGCATTTAATAATGCGGCTTGTAAAGTTTACAATATGGCCCAACTCCACTGTTGAAATATATGAACCTGTATATGGTCTCCTTCTAATAATGTAGTGAAACGAAAGGTTTTCCGTACACGGAAAATATACAATTTGTAGTTTGGAAACTCTGAATGCAAGTGTAATGGCAGGTCTGCTTCAAAATTATTCGACAATTGGAAAAGCTCCTTAAAACTGGGTTATACCCTTCATTCGACTATAACATTGGAAGAAGACCTAATTTTCTACCAACTAAGTAAAGAAATAAGTATTTATATGCATGGTTTCCACTAAATGAATTTGAATTTTTAAGAGCAGCAAACATAGATGGAAAAATTCATGCTAGCTAAGTATTTTTTGACAGCGTGTGGTTTTTACATGCTGCTGGAAGACAGTACATTTGAAAGCTGGCATCACGAGGTAACTGAATTACTACATAATTATACTGCGCGGTGATTAATGTCACAGCCCTACTTAAGTAATCTCCTCGAAATGAGGACGCATTTCAGAATTTCGGTCAACATTTCATGAGTTAGCACATCTACCGTTTAACCTGCGATCTCTCCGTCAGAAGTTTTGTTCCTGAGGAACTGAGAAGCGGCGCGTTTCCTTTGGCTGTAGCCGTAGACCACCTTGACAAATGCAAAGAAGTTCTTTGTTTCATTGTGGTCCGCATAACCGTGCATTTCCTTGACCTTGCGGGTCATCCAGGCGTGCTGCGAGATTCGAAGAAGGTGGCCTCGTTTGCGTCGGTTCGATGGTCCGATGTACAGTCTGGGCTTTTCGGTGATGAGCAGGTTACCGATGTCTGTGTCATTGTTTTCCAACCAGTCCTGATATCGGCAACATGCGCGTCCGAGGACGTCCAGGGCAGTGTACTGGATAGCATCCAATAATTTAAACCACTGATTCTCCACGGTGTCGACTATTCTTCCCCGCGCTGGGCTAGTTGATTGCTGAACTCTTGGTGGTGACACAATAGTATTTTCCTACCAGGTTGTTGGTTACCTTATGGCCTCTCTTGCCAGAATGCAGTCGGAACTTCATTTTAGAGATGACGAGGAGGTGATCCTGTGGCAGGTAGCCGTCATGACCGGTCTGGCGTCATTTTTCAAGACCTCGCTGCCTCAAGGTCATCCACTCCTTTGCAGCGAGCCTTTCCAGACGCGCTGACCTGAAGCCACTCGACCGACTTAAACTCGAACACAATTGCGTCCTCACAGCGTCGCGGCTACCCATGCGATACTTGAACGCACCGCCCCCAGCAACCAGCAAAACAAGCCACTGGGACACCATCCCTCGGCAAATGCAACACACAATGACTGCGCACCACTAGAGCTTGGCCCTGAGCCTAAAAAAGTGGTTGCCACCACTATCGCAGGGACTCCCAGGCAATGACTGCATGCCGTCAACACCAGCCCTGGCTTCGCCAGTGGCCACTGCCGCCTGAGAGGACAACTCCGGGTTCTGTGCACAATAAACCCCACATTCTGGTGCCTTCTGTCTTCTCCTTACGGCTTGGGATTCGACCTGGTGGTTGTAGCATTCAGAGCACTTATTATCACTGCTGTGCCGCTACAGTCCGTCCAACCGTTAGCGTTGTAGATAGGCCTGGCCACCAGCACATCCTGCCGATCTCGCCTCCGAACGAGAACGTAGTAGCTGACAGCGACGCGGTCGCGGATGCATCCGGGTTGCTTTCTTCCGCATCCGAAGGCGGAAATATCACCTATGATATGGTGTGCTCTGCCATACATCATGGACATTTTAGAGGCAACCGAGCGTGTTCCTGAGGAACTAGACATCGGCTTAAAGTTGCCATGTGCGGCTGGATTGTTAAAATCAAAGAACGATCAAATCCCAGGGGGCAGTCGGATGTAGTTTATCGCATACCATGCCTTAGCTGTCCTCGTAATTACACATGTAAGACTGGACGCATGCTCGGATCGTGCATACACGAAGATAAGCTGACTGTGCGACGAGGTGGCGGATTCTCACAAGTGGCTGTCCAGACCTTCAAAACGGGTCGCAGGTTCTACCTCACCGCCACCAAAGTAGTCGTACTCGCCGGAAATAAGACAGGCTGAATGAGGACTCAGTCAATCGATGTATCGGACTGGTGCCGGCATACGGAGCCCTGCACTGCCACTCCGTGATTGCTGATTGGCGAATGACTTTGGCTTTTTCTGCTGCTGCTGCTGCTGCTGCTGCTGCTGCTGCTGCTGCTGCTGCTGCTGCTGCTGCTGCTGCTGCTGCTGCTGCTGCTGCTGCTGCTGCTGCTGCTGCTGCTGCTGCTGCTGCTTTCATCTTTGACTATGGATTCCTGCACAAGTTCTTTACTAACACTAAACCCCAACCCCGGAAAAACACGGGAATGGAAACTCCCAGCTCGAAATCTAGCGGTATAGGCTAGGGTCATAACTAGAACCAAGGGGAGGATGGGGGATGAGGTTTATGGCTGGGATTGAGTTTCGGAATTAGGGTTATAATTGAGATTGGGACACGGGAATATTTACCTCTCTGGAATCCTGCGCAGGACCTACACTAATACCCGTTGGTGGTTCCTATTCCGTTGGAATTCTGACAAGGCCACTGGAGGTGAACACTGTTCCCAAAGCCAGGGTCGGTGGGTTCCAGGTAGCAGTTCAGAAGATGAAGATGCGATCCCTGGAACGAGAAATGTATTGGCCTGACGTTTCGGATTCTCACTCGAATCCATCATCAGGCACATTCGCAGATAAAGGTGATGGTGGCACAGGGAGCGCAGTATTTATAGCCCGTGACTGCCTTGGGACCATGTGTGACACTGGAATTAACAGCTCTCGCAATCACCGCTGAAGTCGTAATTGATGCGGTGGTGGCTTGTCAGTCCGAGTCCGAGTCGTTAATGGCCGAGATTTCGTAATCCGGGCTGGATGCTGGTGTGATGATTGGTCGGCAAACTGGCTCACTGTCATTGGGATAGTTGCTCGCCCGCGCCCTCCCCACGTGACTGATTCCCTTGCCCAGGGGAAATCTCAGCACGGAATATGGTACCCGGAGGTCATTGAGCTTGTTGATGGATTGCGGGTCTGAGAACCATGACTCGAGCAGCTCGCGGCTCACGCGGCTGTCACTCCTTGTAAGGATTTTGGTCTCTTGAAATTTGAAAATATGGCTGGGTTCCATTGAGTGTGCCGCCACCTGAGAGCTAACGTCTCCCCGCCTCACTGCTGCTGCGTGCTCGGCAATTCGCGTACGGAGTAATCGCCCAGTTTCCCCGACGTGGTTGCTTTGTCCGCAACTACACCAGATCCGATAAACGACTCCAGACGTTTCCTGCCATGGCTGCGGGTCTTTTGGCCTCATTACTTGGCGCCTAATGGTTGCTTCCGGCCTGTGTGCAACCCCAACTCCAAGTGGAGTGAGAAGACGACTGACGGCTTCCGAGACGTTCTTCACGTACGGAAGAGCCCGCCAAAATTCAGGGCTGGTTGGATTTGGTCTTTGGTGTCGTTTTCGTATGCACTGGTTGACAAAGTTGTGCGGGTAACCATTGGCTCTCATCACCCGTCGAAGATATTGTAGTTCAGCAACCTTGTCTTCCATTTCACTGCAGTGCGTTTCGACACGCCGATAGAGCGTCCTTACGCAACTGCGTTTGTGACTGATCGGGTGGTTGCTATTGAAGTTCAGTATTTGCGTCGTATTTTTCGCCTTCCTGAACACTTTGGTTTTTAGGTCACCACAATCTTTGCGGCAGACGAGGACATCCAGGAAAGCCAGCTGGTTGTTTTCCTCCTCCTCCATCGTGAATTGAATGTCCGGGAAGACGGCGTTGAGATGTTCTTTGAATGTCAGCACCTGATCCCGTTCGATGACGACGAAGGTGTCATCCACATACCGAGCCCAGAATTTCGGTCTGTGGTGTCGGAAAACCAGCGACTCCAGTTGTTGTAGGACCGCCTCTGCTATGAGTCCCGAAATCGGCGAACACATTAGCGTTCCCTTCACCTGCTCGTAGATTGTTCCGTCGAGCAGTCGTCACACCAAAATCCAACTCATGTGATGATATTGCAACAATTAACGACGCGAATGTCGGCCATCAAACGGTCACCAAACATAGTGAAACGATCCCTGATGAGGGGAGGGTGCCGCGAATATTCATAGGTGTGCGGCAGCATGGCAATTGCCCCTTGTGCATGAACCACCCGTATCTGCTAATGTCTCTGATGATGCGCTCGAGCAGGAATCCGAAACGTCAGGTGAATAAAGATCTTGTCCCAGCGATCGTATCTCCTTCTTCACAGAGTTTCTGATATCATGCAGCTACGACCGCCATACGGGCCATATGAAGGCGGAGTCACTACGGCCTGTCCCTCAGGCGCGAGTAGGACTAAGCTATCTTGTCATTTGGCAACATTCCCACGCTCGACCCCTTTGCGCCTCTCTACAGTGTTAGTGCACATTTAGTCATTTGGGGTGGAAATAGGGCACCGGATCCAAGTCGGATCATCCTCAACCGTTATATCCTCCCCCCACACCAGCGTCTTGTCCGGGTCAAGTTCATCTGCAATGATGTTGGACGTACTGGCTCGCGTGACCTTCGGTCCCCCTCTAGCGCATGTTATGCACAGGCTCGGACCCCACACAAAGTAACAGGTACTAAAAAGGTCACATAGCGACAACGTCGACCAAAATGCCGGTAGCATTTGAGGCCTCTGCTTTTAGCGTAGGTCGGAGCGCGTCAGATTCACTATAGTGCATGCTCCTACAACAGCACCCACGGCAGATGTGTTGGGCTAACACGGCAGCGCGTTATTTAAACTACGTACCGATAATCAATCCCAGACACAGGGGCAGGAGCACGCCTAGGTGCAGGCCCAAAGTGTATCGGCCACCTGCCCTCAGTCCCGCACCAGATTGCTTACCGGCTCAGACAGTATACCGGTGCATGAGAGAGAGAGAGGAAAGAAGTGGAGGTAGACTCCGGGGACTCCCTCCACAGCACTTGACGCATATTCCTCATGAAAAACGGTATGACGCTCTTTTAAACAAACACGGCGAGGTAAAAGACCTGGCTTTGGAAGCTATGAAATGGCAAAAAAACTTGGTCCTCCGCTTAGAACGGAATGCCAGGATGCAGTGATTCCTTCTCAACATGGACTCTTCGGCTCTCCCAATCATTTGCGATCCGAACCAACCCTTTCCTGTTTCTTTGAAAACCTGGTCCATCTTGTCCCAGATCTCACCACCAGCCTTCTTGATTCTACCTTGACACCGGGTTCAGAGGAGTGAGGGGGAACAAAGTGAGGTAGACGCAGAGAAAGTCCAAGCGCAGGTCACCTGCCATGCTCTGTGCACAAGATCGGAATGTCACTCAGCAACGCTCTGATTGTTCCTGAGGGAAGGAGCCCCGGAACTGACTCCAATCTAGTTCTTCATTTTCATATGTGTCAGGGTTTTTCGGCGGAATGTCAGTCGTTCATTACCGGCATTGTCAAGCATCACGATGCGAGCAATGTGCGCACGATGCGCAGCCATGATGTGTGCAAATGATAATGGGAGAGTCCACGCAGTGATCTACTGCGTGCGGCCGGAGAGGACTTCAGGGCTGAGCGATATTCTAATCATAGTTTCAGTGTCTGCCCAAAGGACCAAGACGCATTGATTTAATCCCTATGTAACACATCACCTACGTTTGATGAAATTTTCCCTATCAAACTACGCAATCGACTGCACTTTATGTAATTGCACTTAAAATTTCATATATACTTTGAAAAGACCGCCTGTCGCACCCTTCGCAGTCCCGCGCTGTAAAAACGTTTTCCACAAACAAATATGTTATTAGCAAAACTTTAGTAAGATGAACATTTAACATTTATCTTTTATGTACCGTTTTCAATTGTGTCATCATGGACATTGCCTATTACCCTAAAATACACTATGTATTAGAATGACAGTTGTTGGCCCCGATTGCTGGTTCTGGTTTCTCTGCTGCTCTGAGGTTTTCTGGAGGAGGGGTAAACAGTTCGATGAGGGACTGAAATGCTTGATCGGATCTGGGGTAGGCTAGCAATGAGTCATAATGTTAATGGTTGTCGCCTACGTCTACGGATTCTTTGAAATCGACATTGACTTCAGTGAATAAAAGCGAATTCCGACAGTTTGTTTACTCCTATAAATATAGTCAGTGACCAAACTCATGAAATGTGTCGAAATTTACGAATGACTGCTAATCACTCGTAAACCGACATCATTTCATGAGTCCGATTTAGATGTTAATTAAGTACAAGTTTAAAAGAATTAAAAACACAAAATAAGTATTAAAGGCAGTGTTGTGTTGTTTAGAAATGTCGATTTATTTTGAAAAGAGCAACATCCCGAAAACGTCAGAAATGGCCCTAGTTAAGTAAAGTTCGCTTTTAAATGTATAGAATGTATCCTCATACCAAAACGTGGCAAATATGAAAGTAGACATAAAACAACGTCTAATAAGAGTGTTTTAGTGAATTTTACATCTCAATATCGTTTAATTGTTAGTTTGATTTCATGTATGGCGGATTTTTAACAGCCTACACTCCGAGTGTAGATTTCAAAACAGTTTTCCAGCGTGTTGTATTATTTTTGTGTCTTATCAGTTAAATGAGATGAGATTCAACAAGAGAAACTGGATTTTGCTCGATTTCACCGATGCGGACGTCGTAGGAACAAAAGTTTTCATAAGATGACATGCCATGAGGCCGGTCGGTGCCCAATAAATTTAAATAGAACTGACAGGCGTGATCGTAAACATACCATTTTCTGTTTATAGACAGAACTTTTCTTCCGTTAAATTAATTTAGACATTTGTCCGTTTTGGAAGGCGTTGAGTTTCAGATCAGCCTCGAAATTTGTCTTACTAAGAACGTTGCCGGCTTACGGGCCTCGATCCTTTATGGTTCCGTAGATTACAAAAGGGACTATTTTTGCTATTTAAACTCTTGTATAATCACACATTTAACCCATTCACTTCTTTACGACATCATATCCACCCACGACGTAACAGTCACCGTGAGGTCTTCTTATTTCTGCCTCTGGCACGTGCTGTTAAATATCGTCGGTTCTATTCTGTAAATGCAATTGCTGTTTGGAATAAACTACCAATGAGTGTAAAAACTCTGCAAAATTATCCTTTATTTAAGAGAACCATTTCTCGACTTTCGCATTCAGAAAGGCTCCCACAAATTTTGGGTGCTGAATCTACTGATCGACTATACCGTAGCGATGGCGTTTGTGGTCTCTGAACACTATGGCCGGTCTCACCAGCTGTTTCTGAACGCCTCTACTTTGACTATCCTGAACTTTATGAAAGGAATTGACGTCCGATAATCTCCGATAACGTGCAACCCCCTCCCCTCCCCCCTTCTTTACGGTCGAAAATTTACCGCCAGCAGTTTTTTTCTCCTGAACCCTCCAAACCATAAAAACCATCATCAACTGTATTTTTATTCTTCAGGAGTTTTTTTTTCACTGCTGGTCGGATTTGTGTTTAATCGCTACCTTTGACAATGCCTGTAAACTGGCATTTAATTACTTACGTTTAATAAATAATGTTGCTGAATACTTCATGATTTTCAGTGTTTCCACCCGATCGTCCATAAAGACAAATTCCGAATTATCTGTCTGTTGAGAACTTTACAATAAGATTATTCTTGAGGGCCTTTACCGAATAAGTGAGTGTTCGGGCGCTCCTTTTCACGAAGATGGTCGTTTGGGTCACACGTGAAGACTCATTCAAGCACCAAAACTTCATCTTCGAGAAAAATGTCCGTCCACAACGAATGTCCGCAACGAATATGCCTTTGATCAACAACAAAACTCTCCTCAATAAGTTACCTCTTTAAGAAGTGCTTTATTACTGCACTTCGTTGACGGATCTCTGTGCACTTTGCATCTTTGAACGTTGAGGCCAAATAAAAATTTGACACCTTTTGCCGTTTCTTTCGCGTTCCTGAGAAATACTAATATTTTTCTACCGTGAATGTAGGAGCATGCCTTTTTCTATATACTGGGGCCAGTTCAAGTGTTTTTGCTCGCTTTTAGACTCCGTTCTTCGATTATGAATGCACGGCGGAGTGCCCATATAAATACTGATATTTTGCTAAAACTATAAATTTTTTGCTCGTTCTATTTCTGAGTAAGATATGCAATATGTAATTTCCGCAAGCAGCATTGACGAGGGAAGTGTTCCGTAGATTGTCGCATTATTTTCAGCCTTTTATCTCTTAGTATACTGGTAGGGTAGATTGCACATAAGTTGAGGTTCACTGCGCTCGACCGAATGAAGTCGTCTCCCTGAGGTTTCCACTGTCCACTTACTCTACTGCTCTGAATGCTTCCGACAGAGAATAGGCGTAATCAAGGTCAACACTGGGTTCTCCTTGATCCATGTCCGTTGCTGGTTCCCGTAACGGTCGTAGGCAGTTGCGTGGGCAACTAGGGTGAATGCGTTATTTATAAAGACAGTAAAGAGTTTGCTGATAGCAACTAAAGATCGACTTCCAGGAAGCTGTCGCGAAGACGGAGACACGGCCTGATATTTCGGATTCTCACGCGAATTAATCATTTAAGGCAGAACCAGATAAGGCCAGGGGATCGCACAGATGTCGCGATACTTTTAGGACGTAGTTGCTATGCCACTGCGTGCCTATCAAAATTTGCAGCTTCCAAAGGCACTGCAGGAAGTTGCATGTGGTGCGATGATTGTCTGACTGACTAGGTGTTTCAGTATGCATTTGATATTCGCCTGTATGCATGTCAAGTCTGTCCCGTACTCATCGCAGGTGGTTGCGCGTAGTCGACTCCTGATATGCTGCCCGAAGACGTACCTAACGTTAGATGGAACAATCTTCGAGCAGGTGAAAGGTAAGCCAGTAGGGCTCGCCGATTTCAGGACTCACAGCCAAGGCTATCCTGCAGCAGTTGAATTCGCTGGTCTTCCGACACCAGAAACCGAAATTCCGGATTCCGCTTGGGGATGATGAGTTTCTCTACAGACGCGAACAGGCAAGTTCCAGGAAGCAGTTCAGAAGAGGAAGGAGATGCGATCAGAGGAACAAGAAGTTTATTGCCCTGACGTTTCGGACTCTCACTCGAACCCATCGTCAGTGACGGTAGCCGATGATGGGCTCAAGTAAGAATCCAAAATGTCAGGACAATGAACTTCTCGTTCCGGTGATCGCATCTTCTTTAACTTCTGATGCGTTTGTCGGTAACAAACGGGACCAGGTGCTAGCTTTCAAAGAACATCTCAACGCTGTCTTCCCGGACGTTAAATTTTCGATGGAGGAGAAAAACAGGTCGCTGACCTTCCTTGACGTCCTCGTTTGCCACAAAGAGTGTGGTAGCCTAAAAACCAAAGTATTCAAGGAAAATGATAGATACAATGTGAATGCCAAGTTACGACAGCATTTACCTAATCAGACACAAAAATATTTGCATAAGGACACTGTACCAACGTGTGGTGACGTGCTACTGTGGGCTGGAGGGCAGGCTTGTTGAGTTATTGACGTGAAACTTCGTCAGCCAGTGCATGAGCAAACAGATACCGGAAGGTAAACTTCCTCTGCGGTAAGTGGGTAAAGTCAGCCGATTGGAGGTATTGAGGGGAACTTTACCTTTTACGAAACGGCAGATGTCTATTACGGCACTGCAGTCGGAGGAGCTTCCCAGTCGGGGCACTGCCACCTGGCTGTTAAAAAAGTAATCTTTTAAAGTCATGTATCATAGGTGCTGCTGATCTCTGACTTCGGATGTAGACGATTACGAAGAACCCTTCTCCCGAAGGACACACAGCGTCTAAGGAGACCTGTGACTCCGCAACACCGCCACTCACTCCACAAAGGTAATCGAGGTCTTTTCGAAACTATGGGGCAAGAAATAAGCCCCACTAACAGTACCGTACACAGCAACTAGAGTACTCACTTTGTGCACAATTTTCTCATTGTTAGAGGGTACATTCACTTTCTGTGCGCGCACTGTAGACAAACACTAATACAAACCATTGTTAGACTGATTGCCCAAGCACTATGGGATCCATCCTTCGGACGTCAGTAGGATCAGTAGCAAACACGTGCCACAAGTAATACTGTCTGGACGTATTTCAGGAACTTTTTAGTTAATTTGAGGGCAGTAATAAAGCCTTTGAAAACTGCGCTCAATACACATCGGCGTGTTCTATGACAACTGCACACTTCTTCTGAATAAGCAATATTTAAACTTCACTATAAAACTGGTAGTAATATCACTTAAGTAGTATTTTATATGGCATTCATCGCGACGATTGTGTACATTCAAAGCTTTGCTTCAGACTCCTCGTGCGGAGGGAAAACAATGGATGAATATAATCACCCAAATGCCTGTCAATGAGTAGCTGTTAACTGGCTTCCACTACTGTTTAAGGAGGGGCGCTTCACTATTCCATAACAGTCCTTATAAAAATGTGGACTCGAGCAGAGCTGCATTCTAGTCGGAGTTTGTTATACTCTTCGAGCTCGAATCGGTTCAGAAAACTTCTAACTAATATTTTCATCCGAACGGTAACCTAACTTTTTCCGGCATAGGCGGCCCTGACCTCGGTTTCCTTCTCTCTTCCCCTTCAAAGCATTCTCTTATAGCGCAAGGTCATAGAAGGAAGACTCTGTGTGTATGCAGAGTAACAATCCGTAAAAACATGGCAAATTTGCAATATGAAAAATGGCAAAAATGGTTTTATAGATAATGCCAGCAGTGTTTTGACAATGTAAAAAATCTGTACATCTGTCGTTTTATGGCTGTGTGTGTGAGGTCCGTGCTGCCAATATTCCATCTGGTGGTCTCTGTCCTATAAATAATTGCAGGAAAATAATGTAGGCCAGGGTAAGAAATAAATGCAGTTTTAACTTAATAAAAATTTGATAAACATAAGTGGACTGCATTAGATTTGGGATATTGATATCCTCAGTAATCTTGGTGACTAACCACTAATAGTGTTGTCGGCGCCAGTCCTTTGGCCAGGTTTTTGTAGTCAACCGTAGGCTTTCTTGAAGGACGTTTTTGTGAGCCTTCTCCAGCTGTTAGCTGGCAGACCGCTGATCGGCCTTCTGCTTCTTGAAAAAGTCTGTGTGAGATGTTGTGCACGAGCAGATGAGGCATTTCTTTCTCAGAACGACGACATAAAGGCGTCGGACCCAAGAAAGCGCCTTTTGTGTGTTGCCTGGCGTAAAATTTCAATTGAGAAGGAATCTCATCTGCGAACAGGGCATTGAAAATGGAGACTTTGAAGGCGCTAGTTCAATCTCCGCTAAGAGTTGACAAGAACGAAATCTGGCGGATTAAGAGTAATATGGCTGGTAGCTTACCATTTGCTGCCCACATGTACTGTCAAATAGTGCGCTAATGATGGCGCCGAGATTGTGGAGGGTGACCATTTGTTTGAACAGGGGCCCAGCAGTCAGAGGGGCAGAACTAGTGCAACCAGACGGCGCGTCGAGCTTCTATTCAATAACAATAATCTGTAACTTCAGTTTATGGAAGTTTCGCGGGTGTTGAAGTTGGCACTGCATCAGACATCTGATCCATGTCCCAACGGAAACGTTTTTTCCGGAAGGTCCTATAGCCATGACGCCGTTTACGACTCCGCTGACCTTTGTCTACGAAGAACGTCTTAGTTATATAAATGTATACCAATGTGTGGTTTAAAAATTCACCCACATAATTTTGCACTGGAGTCGCTGACACTGGTAGCGGAATCCTGAAAGTGAGGGCAGTTACGTACTTGCCAATCATATAAATGATGGCTCGGGTTTGGGAATATCACCTGAGATCCAAAATTTGGGATCCGAGGGAACTTTGCTGTCCGTTTAGGGCTGTCTTCTTAATTGGACGTTCCTCTGTCAGGCACAATGCTCTACAACCCTGCAGGAGAAGATGGGGTTGAGAGAGTAACAGGCAGTTAATCATTCCCCGCCTCCCTGCACCCTCTACGAACCAATAGTCAATGGAATATTTGGTTGTCGCATTCGCAGATTGTGACCGATCAATTGTGGCGGTTGCAGTCTGACCACAAGTATTTGGCTATAATATGGAAGGATATTGCTGTTCAACGTCTTCATCACTCCATCCGAAAATTTTGTAGGTAGTCGATAGCTAAAGTCACGCACACTTAGGAGTCACTGCTGCCAGTCATCGGAGTCCTAACGTCCACCGATCTCAACAATAACGAAGTGCTCTTTCACTGGTAAGCAAACGTACTTGTGTACCGATGATAGCAATCGAAAGGTGGTGACAACAGTCCCCAGCATAGCCTTGAAGGCTTTAACTTTTGATGAACCGTTAGGATAGGCGACGTAACCTTCGACGTTGTTTTACTCGGTAAACAAATAAATTGCTTTATCAAGTGTCCCTGTGGGTACTGTCAGGTGAATTTTAGAACAATTAGGCAGACTCTGTATAATATTCAGTTCTTGCTTAAAGGATAGACAGTGCGATATGAAAAACGGTAAGCGAACAATGAGAAAACTCCTCTTTTTGAAAAATGCAAAATGAATGTTATTTGACTAGTCTTAAAAGAGAAAGGACTGCCGTTCACGGAAAGCAACTGTGCGGGTTAGGCGGGACCCTCATGCATGTGTTAGTGTGTAAGGGTTCGAAACGGACATCGTCAAGCCAAAATTCCGAAACCGAATGAGGCTATTCGCCGCAGGTGCAATCATAATATCCTGTGCAGAAAACGGAAGCAAGCGTCAAGATGAGGAGATGTGAGAAACCCAAACGCGATCAGTCAAAGTCCGCTTGGAGTCCAGCCGAGGAGGGGTCACTTAGGGCTGAGGCGGTCGTCAACGCGTAGAGGGGAGAATGCGACCCTGAGACCTCTTCGGTGACCGACCAAACTAATAGCAAAAGGCGAAAGCAGAGGATTCCACCGTGATTGTCAACAGATCACCTGGGGTCGAAATGAGGAGAGGACATCAATAACTGCGAAAAGGATTGCTGTGGAGGAAAATAAATAACAGGTTCTGGTGGAAGATTATTCCGAAGGAAGGTATATTTGGATGCAAAAAAAGATGGAGCATTTAGATGTAGAGCATGGAGGCGAAGGAATCCCCATGGAGGAGTTAGGCGTGGCACATGACCGAACTCTCAGAGTGAGAGTGCCAGTGCGCGGAAGAGTAGGGCCAGAGTTAATGCGAAAAAAAGAAGCAAAGGCCAGCTTTGAGTTTTCCAATCCATAGAAACTTAATGTTCAGCAACTGACATCACTCAGTATAAGAAATACTGGATGCAGCTTGAAAGAAGAAGTTGGAGTGAAAACTCACTGACATTTTAGCTTTTATTATGGTCACAGGCATTCATTAAATCAAAGAAAGGACAGCAGTACTCAATGACCGGAAGAACGAGCACTTTATAAAGTCTTTGCTTCACTTTCGGAAGGAGAAAATTGTGTGATATAAACCCACATATTTGTGCAGCTCTGGCAGAGATTCTATCTGCAGGGGATGATAAAGCATGCTTATTTGTATGAATAAACCCATGCCCCTCATGGTGAGACTTTCTGAGAGTGGGTCACTCTGAAAAATTATGGGTCCTAGAAGCTTGGCATGTTCAAAAGACATGAAATAACAGTTGAGCGATGAAAACTCCATCTGCCATGTTGAAATCCATTTCTACAGGCGTAGTAAATCGGCATTAATTTTTCCAATACAAACATTTGCGGTGTCCTTAGAATTTGATTAAACACACTCGAGGTCATGGGCGTAAATAAACGTTTGTGAATCTCTGAGTCCACGTGAAATATCACTGATGTGAAGAAGAAAGAGTAGTGGGCCTAGAACCGTGCTTTGAATTACGCCACTATTGATCGTGTGAGGTGTCGAGTAGCTATTACCGGCCGTGACTTTCTGACAATGGTTGGATAGTTAGGACCTCATTAAGTCGAGTAGAGGAAACCAAATGCCAAGGGCTTCCGGTTTCGTCAAAAGACGTCTATGTGACACTTTGTCGAAGGCTTTGTTAAGGTCGAGTAGATAACTACCACTGAATGCTGTTCATTAAGAAGCGAAAGAATTTGATTAAGAAGGGCCAAGTGGCAAGTTTCACAGAATCTTTAAGGTAAAAGTCCATGCTGGTTAGAGCTCAGAAGCTGATTAGCTCGACAGAAATCAAGAATTTCATTTACAATTATCCTTTCAAGAAGCCTTGCTAGAGACGGTGTTTTGTGCACGCCCCGATAGTTATTAACATTGGACCGAGATCGAGACTGGAAGACAGGAATGATAATTGACGTCTTCCGTGTTTCTAGGAAAAATGCGCTCAAAGTATAAACCGAAAGTTAATGACTAAACAGTATGAGGAGGTCGGATGCTTGGTCGGTAATGGGCTTTGTAATTCCCTCCGTTCACGAGCAGTATGGATTTTTCAAAGGACTTATGTGTTTCTTAATTAGGTCTGAGGACATATCGATTGTACTTAGTGTTCTGTGTGTTCTGTCTAAAAGTGAACGAAAGAAAGGGACTTGTCCGGACTCAGCAGTAAGGTAGTTCGCAAAGAAAGCGCTGCGCAACTCCGCCTTTGTCACTGTCACTGATGGGGGAGACTTTTTTATTGTTTAGGAGTGGTAGAATTTCGTGTCCGCGCTTAGAGGAGGATCGATGAGGGGAGATTCTAGCGGCGGATTTGACAGGGTTCGGATCACAAGGGACAAGAAATTCTCTTTGTCTCTTGCGCTCCTGACGCATCCTCACAGCGATTTCGAAAATTTTTCCGATTCTTACATAAACGAATAGTGAACTATCGGAAAAGTCACGCAGATGTCGTTTCAACTTTTTTAGTCTTTTGCAACGAAAGTGAGAAACAAGGGAATCCGAAGAGTCAGACTTGAGACACTTACGAGGCACAAACTCCAATATATCTTTGTAAACAGCGGACATAACGTCACAGAGAACGGTTCCATGACTCAGTATAAATCGGCATATACGAGGGATAGAGGCAGAGCCTTGGGAAAACCATTACTGGAGAGAAATCCACGCCAGCTCTATGACTCAATGAAGTTGTTTACTCACACTTTGTGCACGCAATCGTAATTAAGGTAGGTCAAAATTGTGTTGGTCTTCTTCGAAAAGGCAAGCGGTAGTCAACTATGAATCAGTACGTGGTCACTATCGAAAAGGTCTTTTTGAAAGCGATGAAAAGCAGAGCAATATCATTGGTAAAGATTAGATCTAAAATGTGATTATCTCTAGTTGAAGAGAACATTAACTGTGACCAATTAGAAAGGTTGATAATATCTCGGAAACGTTTGGATATAGGTAGATAGTATTCGGAATCCAGTCCAGAATTATTCATATTTGGGAGCCAGCAAGAAAAGGCTGAGCGGGGGACCTAAAAGATATAGGAATACAGTTTTCAGACGCTGAAATATTAAGCGAGTTAGGACAGGGATAGGTTTATTGGTAGTTAACTTGGGGAGGAAGAGAAGTAGAGAGCTTAGAAGGAATGTAGAGATTAGCGGAGAGGGTGGGTAGCCAAAGGAAGTAAAGGATGGGAAATCAGCTCTACGATGGAAGTCAAAAGAATTAGGTGGACTTGTGTGAGAAGAGTTGGCCTTTAGTAGCGGGAAACCTGAAGTAGGTTGGAGGTAGGGGGGGGGGGTGGTAAATGACTTAGGGCGAGTCAAGTAAGGACTATTTTCTGGATATATAAACGGGCGTTGTTTAGTAGTTGCTGTGCAAGACAAAGGATGATACCTTAAGGTATAATGGGAGCTACGGGATTGGTATACGAAATCGCTTGTAAAGGCTCAGTAAATGTAAGAGAATCCGACATAACACCAAATGGAACTGCGTTACCTTTCTTTTGCGTCAGAGTCAGATTCGGTTTTCGAATCGCCTCGTTCTGATGCTATGCCACAGGTTCCTTAAATGGAGAACTCGGAGAATCCTATTGAATTTGGGAAGTTATCGGTCTAGTTGATGTCCTGCCAGCACTTGGCCCCCTCTTGAAAGGGGGCCGAGAAGGGGCTATGAGGGAGCCAGCCCCCTCGAAGTTTTCTCGTCGGCTTCACTTTCGAGGACAGAGCATACGTAGAATGAAAGAATTTGAACGCTTAAAAAAATTACTGAAAGCCGGGCATCCAAGCAGAGTGGCGCAGTGGAAGCGTGCTGGGCCCATAACCCAGAGGTCCGTGGATCGAAACCACGCTCTGCTACCAATCTTCGCGGCCAAGAGCGTGCCGACAGACGTTTTGGCCAATAAAAGCGATGAGGGGCGGCAGGGTTCCAGTGCGCTCGACGTCTATCGACAGCCGGATCTGCCGACGCATCCCGAAATTTTGGCATTTAAATGCCATCACAATTGTGATGGTGCGCAAATCCGATACGCCTGCACGCTAGAATCCGATATGGTCAACGTGTTCGTCCAGCGCATCAACCACGTGGCACGTTCGGTGGGCAATAATCACACTCAATGCTTGCCCAAATACACTGGCAGGAGGCCACATAACGGCCACCGATTAACCAACTTCGCCACACTGACCAGAAAACAGTCACTCTCTTGGCCGGAATTCAACACGAAAATTAGTAGCAGAGCGTGGTTTCGATCCACGGACCTCTGGGTTATGGGCCCAGCACGCTTCCACTGCGCCACTCTGCTCGTGATCTGTGGCAAATAATTTTAAATACAATTGTTAACTAATTCCAACTTTCGTGTTATTTCCGTGAAGTGAAACAGCCATACCTCAGTCGGCTACATTAATGATACGGAAAATGTACTGAACCCTCGAGGACAACGTCCGAAAAGTATTTCATGCATTACCCTAATAGCAGTCAGTATCGACAAGATATTGCGTCGATATCGACTTGTCGAGATAGGTATATCTCCTGGATATCGACCTTGGCCACTTTGTCGATATACGCCTGATATCGACTTGTCGAGATTAAGCGATGTAGGCGAAAAAGGGTCCTTCTACTATGCAAGGCAGATAAATATCTAAAGTACGTCCCTTCCTTTGAATATAATAAACCCTACTTTAATTCTAAAACCGTTTCCTGCCGACATGTTACTTTTCTGGTCGTATATTAGCCGATGCCGAGGACTTGGAACCCAAAACCGAACCAACATAAACCGTGAAGACAAGCGAGCGATGTTTTGCTAGTTGTTTATTAATCATATATGGTAAATTAGGAAAGTAACATACAAAAATGGCATCTGTGACAGGAAAAGTCCCTATTCACAAGGTGCAGTCACGTACTGGTTTGAAGTAGACGGTCAAGCTACCTAATCTGAAAGTAGGATATGTATGTACTTGGCTTGCCACCCATTTTTGAAACTACTTGACTTCTTTGTAGCCTTTTACTTGTCGCGTCTAAGGAGCGTTATAGGCGTTTGTGGAAAGAGGTATCCAAATCACTGAGGTCCACATGTCCCCATCTGTTCCATCTTATGTAAAGTTCTGTGTGAAGTAAGATTAGTGGGATATGTAGTAACTCACCTGTAATCAGTTCGTGCAACATTGAATTGCGAAGGGTAGTCTTTTTCTCACGGCCCTTGAGGGTGACAGCATCGTCAAATATTGTATAAAATATGCGCTTCACAAAATCATCAGCATTTCAACTTTCAAGGCGGAGATAGCTGACGCCTGGCCAGGATATCTGATTTTGTGTACATTACGTTCAAGGAGTTTGGGCCATTTCTGTTTCCCTGGGCGTTTGTTCTTTTGGCAGCTAAATGGCGTCATAGTGAATGGGATCGTCTTACCGTTACGTTTGGATGCGGCAGATATGGTATCTGCGCAAGATGTTTTCTTACCGTCTGCCGATATGTCTGCCTTAACATAACGTTAGTTAAAATGATTAAAATCAACCAGATCTGCAAACAACAAAAGAAATGAAGTGGGCTGTCATAAAGCTATGCCAGATGTGTCACCTCTACGCATGCCGCGACAGAGTAAATCGTAATGGCACCCTTCGCGCGACGCACATCCAGCACAAGTCCGCCAGGCAATCAAAGGGGATTGCAAAAGGGCGGCTGACCAATGAGAATGATATGGACGCATTTCTCGACAAGCGGCTATAAAAATATATCGCGCCGATTTCGACATGCTACTAGGGTAGGCTACAATGTCGAAATATATAGTCTAATGTTTGGAATCTGTTTGGGGATGTCGCCCAAGACGGCAGTACTACATAAGTGGGATTCGACTGAAAAACATGGAAAGGCATAGAAATGCATGCATCTGGAGAAAGTCGAACTTTTCTCCTCGAACACTGTGAGAGGTCCAGATGACAACGGTCATCGTGTACTGTATTAGGCGTATTTTTCTTGTATTTACTCCCGGACTCTTCGAACGGACTTTTGGCACGTTCGTTGGACTGCATTTTGAATACGGGGTTTCTGCCTGCATTTTCTGGATGAAGAATGACAGTGACTTCATCGAGCAGGTGCGACAAAAAGCGACAAATTTCGTGTACAACCTAAGGACTCTGCCATACCTGTAGCGGATAGTCATCATTACCGATCTGACGTCATTGTTCAAGAGCTCGCTGCCCCAAGGTCATTAACTCTTTTGCAGTAAGCCATCCCGGACGCTCTGACCTGGAGTCACACGTCCGGAGGCTCGGGCAAACCTACGCCCGCACAGCTGCAGCTGCCCATGAGGCCGCCTGGGAGCACCTCTCCCCTGCAACCACAACCTAAGCGACTGGGGAAGCACCCCTCGGCAAATACAACACTGACTGGACACCAGTTGAGTTTGGCCAACAAGCCTACGAAAGCGGCTGTCACCCACTGTCCCAGGCACTCTCAGGCATGGCCAGACGCAGTTAACACCAGCCCTGGTTTTGCTAGTGGCCACTGACGCCTGAGAGGAAAACTCCGGACTCTGTGCTGAATAAATCCCTCATTCTGGTGCCTTGTCTTCTCTTTCTACAACAGGGGAAGTGACAAGATGATTATAGCGCCCTGAGTTTACACTCCCACAGCTTATTTACTGCATACCCATAAAGACTGATCAAGCCTTAACTGTTTCCTTTTCATAAAAACAGTCGAGGTTCAACACTTTGCCTGTGAGCGGAAGAAAATACAATCAGTCCATCATCTTTTCGCTAGATAAGTGTTAACCGCCGACCACTGAAGGGAGGGAGAGTTGAATGGAGACAGTGGCTAGTGGATGCGGCCAGACGGCTGTAAGAATCAAGTGGTGGGATGCCTGAGATGGGATGGAGGTTAAAGGAGTTGGGAAATATGGTGTAAGAACTATTGACAGGATACATAGTATGCTTTTAGTCGGTAGCAAGTGCACCAAATAAAAACTTATTCGAAGGTACAACTGAACCTATAAAGAGCGTGTACGAGTTCGGTTGTGAAAGTTTATTAGATCAAAAGGAAGTAAGTGGCCTTACATCGAGCAGCAAACTGCTATTTATACGAAGTAGAGAAAAGTTAAGGAATCTCACTGACCATTTATGTGAAGAGAAGAAACCGACGAATTCGGCAATCCAGAATACGAAAAAAACATATGCAACCACGGTTTATTTAGCCATATCAAAATCCGAAACTAGCGACGGTTCGTTCAAGGAACTAGACACAGTTGGATGCCAGTCTCTTAGGCGAGAAAAAGACCAGTCAAAACGAACTCAGAGGACAAAGGAACATCCCAGGAAAACAACACGCACCTCTGCACGGTCCGAAAAACGAAGGCCGCTTACATAAACGCAGACCAGCTGACGAAGACGACCAGGAGGCCTACGAAGGACCGCCGGAGGCTCCCAACTACGCTGAAAAATAAACATATCGGAACACCTAGCGTGCCGAAACCAAGCCAGAATATTCAAGAGGAGGCTTCAAATGAAACTGATGTTAGCTTTTTCGATGGAAAGCACGGAAACACAGAAGGAAGTGTTATCAAGACGAAAACAAATGAATCGTACACGGATGTGAGTTTCGCTAGCCTAATAGCCAGTTTATCCGGAGCCTGCGAAACAAGTAAACTGGAAAAGAATCCTCAGTCAGTCAAAAGATGTGCGACAACAACGGGCGCTAGATTCAGTGGCAAGCAAAATTTAGTTATAAAAGGAGTACCCGATAAAGCATATATCACGGAGTCGAACGACTTAGCAACTGATCTGGATACAGCCATAAAGGCAGTCCCATAATCTGAGACTCAACCTACTGCCAACAAAATAGGACAGGATGCAACCGCCAGTTTTTCCCCCGAGAGATCACGTTGTGTGATAGTGCAAGGAGTTCCTGAAGCATCTGGCGACACCCCGAAAGAAAGGGTGAAACACGATCTGCTGACATTCCAAAACCTACTCAATGACACCAAATAACCCAGTGAGTTAGTCCAAATCCAAAATATCTTCCCTTTAGGACCTTGAGTTAAAGACAACGCAGAGAAAGTGCGGCCGAGAGCACTAAAAGTCGTATTGGGAGACGAACAGCAATCAGATCTCATCTTGTCACGAAAGTCTAGGCTTAGAAACAACCATCGTGGTGTTTTTTCAGCCGGACAATCATCCACTCGAATGGATAAAAATGAGGACGCTGGTGGCGGAATTGATAAAACGTCAGAGCGAGGGCAAAGTAAATCTGAAAATAGTAAACAATCAAATTGTAAAAATAGAGAGTTCCTTCTTGTGGCAGCATCCGGTGACATTAACGGTAAAGGCACTGGCGCTCGGTTCCGACAAACTTCAGTACATTAAAAATCGACAAATGGACTTGGTACGCCATGTGAAATATGCAGTAGTAACTATCAGTCAAAAGCACAAACAATTTCCAGAGATCTAAACAACCGACTAATATAAAAATTATGTACGCAAATGTGCAAAGCTTATTCAACAAATTGGGCGAAATAAAACTAACTGTTGTCCATTTCCAGCCCGACCTGATGGCTTTAACAGAAACATGGTTAACTGCGCAGACAGAAGACGCGGATGTTCTGCTAGATGCTTTTCAGCTTCTCCGAATGGACTGAAACGAACGGAGGGGTGGCGGGTTACGATGTTTATACGAAATGACAACGATTACTTCAGAGTTGGGCCTTCCCATTTCGGAACGTTGATTGTGAAATACTCAGTTGTTACTTAAAAGTGCCAAACTATCCAAGCCTCCATATGGCTCTGATTTACAGACCGCCGGGTCAGCGAACGGGTGCGGACGATGCACTCATCACAGAGGTAAAAGAAGTTTGTCAAAGCAAACACATATTGCTACTTGGTGATTTCAACTGTCCAGACATCGAGTGGGATTTGATGCATTGAACGGAATCGAAAACTCCTTGCGAGCAGAAATTTATTCAACTAATTACTAATGATTTGCTTACCCAACATGTTAAAGTAAACACTGGATTCAGAGACGGACAGCAGCCCAGTTGTTTGGACCTCATAATCACTAGGGATGGTAGTTGCATTCTCGGATTGAAATCGCACACGCCCCTTGGCCGAAGTGACCACTGCGTTCTTGGTTGAGAGTATAGTTATTTTCCGTGCCTAAAATTCGAACTGCTGGCGAAAGTAATGTGCGGAAATTGGATTATCTCCGAATAAAAAAATTTAATATAGAAGATGAATTGGAATGCTGTACAAGCACCTGACTCAGAAAACTATTGACTCTTCTTCAAGGGCGTAATGCGGCACTTGGTAGAAAGCTATTGCACACTTAAGAGGAAATCTCACACTTCCCGGCCAGAGTGGGGGAAGTCGAAAATAAAGAAGGGCCTTACATTGAAAAGGAAACTTTGGAAAAAGTACGCCATTTGTCAGCAACCAGAGCATTTTGCTGATTTTAAAAAACAGAGGACTGTATGTCGGAATCTGTTGAGGAGAGAACTGGCAGAATTTGAGTCAAAACTTCTAAAAAATATCCTGCAAAACTCCAAAAAATCCTTGCATACGTGAATAAGGCGAAACGCAACCGGGATTGCATTCCCTGTCGAAAAGATCGCCAGGGAAATGCGTTGTCTGACAATTCAGATAAGACGAACCTGTTGTCCGATTTATACACGTCCGTGTATACCGTGGAGCTGGCTTTTGACGAAAGAGTTTACCTCCAATCGTCAAATCAAGAAATACAATTAGCACGGTGGACTCCACGGCAGACACGGTAAGGAAAACTTTGAGTCATTTACAGCCCGCTAAATCCCCTGATCCGAACGGCGTGCTCGCAAAAGTCCTGAATGAACTCTCAGACCAACTGACCTCTCCGTTATCCAGGATCTTCAGAACTTCGATGAAGACCAGGGCTCTGCCTACCGACCGGAAGAAAGCAAATATAAGCCCCATATATAAAGGTGGGGCGAGAACAGCCCCAAATAGTTTCAGACCGGTGAATCTCACAAGCACCTGTTGCAAGTTGGTGGAAAAGGTAATAAAAACGGAGCTGCTGCGGCATCTTGAAGAAAACCACTTGGTCAGTTTGCGTCACCATGGATTTCGAAGTGGTCGATCCAATCTCACTAACCTGCTAGTATCCATGGAGAGCTGAAAAAAATAAATCGACGTGGGTTTAACAGTCGACGCCGTGTACATTGATATCAGAAAGGCTTTTGACAGCGTTCCACGCAGACGAATTGTATGTTCACTACGTCAAGTGGGCGTGAATGGAAATCTGTTGAAATGACTAGCCGATTTTCTTACGGGAAGATTTCAGCGTGCGTGTATCGGAAACGCTAAATGGGAATGGGCATCCGTGCACAGTGGCGTTCCGCAGGGGAGCGTTCTGGGTCCAATCCTGTTCTTAATATATGTTAACGACTGCCCGGGCTGTCTGAACTGCAAGCGCTTAATGTTTGCCGATGATCTCAAGTTGTGGAAATCAATAGAGAAGCCGGAAGATTCTGTACAGTTACAAGATAATCTGAATCGCTTGCAACAATGGTGTAATGAGTGGTTCCTTAGCCTCAATCGTAACAAATGCCAATTTATCCGATTACGATCGAGCAACAGGAGGCCGTTGAGATTTGAATCTCGGTATTTTATAGGAGGACACCAACTCGAATCAGTCAACCAGTTAAGAGATCTCAGTGTGGGGATGACGTCAACTCGCAAATCATCGTCTCACTGCGATAAGGTATCAAAGAAAGCTATGGGTATCCCATGCGCGATTGGAAGATCGTTCCTCGATTTTGACGAAGGAATTCGCGACCGAGTATTTGGAGCACTCGTTCAACCAATGTTGGAATATTTTTTTTGGACATGGTGTCCCTGGACGAAACAAGATTACACCCTACTTGAGAACGTACAACGAAGAGCGACTAAGCTATTCGGCGGATTAAGTAGCTTACCTTATGAGAGACGCCTGAAAAAGCTGAAAATATTTCCTCCCTCTTATAGACAATACAGAGGGTTATGATCGTGACCTAGAGGGCTAGACTGTGCTCTTCAGTTTGACGATTTCTTCGAACTGGCGTGAACGACAAATCTTCGAGGGCACCAACCCTAATTGAAGCTAAAATATGCCAAACTTGAGATGCGGGCCAAATTCTCCCCACACTGACTGGTTGAAGGATGGAAAAATTTGCCGAAGTCCTTTGTCTTAGCGGAAAACACTGAGACCTTCAAAAGAAGATTAGATAAATTTTTGCATGATGGTCAAACATTTACACGATATCAATGACTGGCACACCTGCTGTGTAAATATCGGCATGTTTTTTTCATACGTTTATCTGTGAATAGGGTTTTCCAAGGCTCTTCCTATATACCTCATATATACTGAATTAAAAAAAGTACGATTGGATTCGGTACTTGATTCACGTTGTTCCTACGGTATGACTAGAATACTTAAAAGAAAAGCATTGAGAACTACATCTAAGTGGAACATTTTTCGTTCAAATTGATGTGAATGAAGCCGCGGACGTTACAGCGGGCTAACAACAGAGTTTGAAGCGACGGACCTAGGTGTCTCTGGGTTGTAAGCTGCCTGAACGTTACTGGCTGACTTGAGTGAGAAGGGAGCGAAGTGGAAGGGACGACTTAACCTTCTTTATGAGGATCAAAATTAACTGATTTGTGTGGGTTTATCATACTGTAAATGAGCTGGTGAAGATTTGGCTGAGAATACGAGGATCTATCCAGAAAAAGATATTTAACTATTCGTTCCATTGGGGCAAGATTGCGACATGGGAAGCATCTCGCTTTTTTCAGATAACCGGGGGTTTGTTCAAGGGGATAAAAAATTGAGTTAACCTCGAATGGCGAAGAAAGCCTAATTAATAAGGCGGCTTTGCTGTTAGATTAGAGTCTTTTCGGAGTCTACATTGTGGTTGGAACTGCATGAGTAGTGGAAGTCTATGGCAACCTCACTTGGCTGTCTGGACGTAGAAACGTTTTTCAAGAGATGTAAGCTTTGTGTTTACCACGGGTTTCACTAAAAACCAAATGGACAATTAAAAATTTAGACAAAATTGATGACTAAGCTGGAGAGGAAAATCGAACGGCGCTGTGTTAGACACCTTTGGGGACGGTGAGAATGTACAAAGTGCTAAATATAGAATTCTAGACATTACCATACTTATGCAATTTTACCTTAAAGCAAAAAGAAATTTCAACCGGTAATTCTAGAAGGACAAACTTGTGTTTACGAAAATTTACTTGAAAACGAGCCAAAAAGTGTTTAAACCCATAGCAAAGTCTTTATTCAATATCTTTTGTTAAACTTCGAATCAGAAACCACACGCCTTGACTTGAAGCGACTTAGTGAATTGTTCCATCGCCAAAGGCCTTACGCAGACGAAGTCCGAACTTAAAGTGGGTGTCACCAAGCGAAATGTGCTGCTTCTGTGTAGTTGTAGAAGTATGAATCCTGGGCCCGCCCCCGACAGCTCACTTCAGCGCGTTTTATTAAGGGAAATGGGCGTGAGCCTTTGAGCACCCTACTCGCGACGCCAAATTAGGTACAGTGCCAGAAAAACTATGCGGACTGAAATATTCCAAGAATGACCATATAAGTATGACAGCTTGAATGCGATTTTAAGAGACTGAGTTCAATGTCTCATTGCTGTGGCTCATTTTGTCAAGATTCATCGTAAGGCTATCCATCGATGATGACATTACAATATCTATGGGGAGGACATTCCGTGGGTTGACCACGCTGACAAAGCAGGAGGAATTGCGTACGTTCTGCCCTGCTTGCTAAGCACAAAATCTTAATGACTGATCGCAGAGGTTGCTCGTGGTAATATATTCATAATAGTCCTAAAAGTTATGCCAGTCCCTTCACAATGAGGAATGCTTGTAGGAGGTCCCTACGCATTTACTCATGACTCAAAGGAAAGATGCCTATATTCGTTAAGTGAGTTTTAATTGGAAAGGGAACTTTGATCCTTTACTATTTCGGCGGCTGTCTTTAAAACTCTCTAAGATTGTTTTGATCTTAGTCCATCCGCGGCCCCCCACGCTTGAACGCCGAATTCCAAATGCGATCTCATGAATGTTTCGAAGACCTTGGAGAAGAGGCCTTCATAGAAATCCATGAGTGCTTGCTTGACGAAGTGTAACACAGACATTGCGCTTTCTGCCACTCTGCGGCAATGAGTGGATGGTTTTAAGGAGTTCGCCATGAGTACAGCGATGTTCTTTCAGGCTTTCTTGTCTCATAACGCCGCATCATTGGGAAATTAGTTTTCTTCAGATGGCAGACCTAGTTAGGTTATCTAAGCGAAGTATGGTACATTTGCCGGGGTTGGACTATAAAAACCAATGATCTAACTTCTCCTCCGACCATTTAAGGTGGATTTGCAGTCTATTATCGTCTATACAGCGCCGGAATAAATGTTAAATTTTCACGTCGTCAGCAAACATTGCTGCCTCGCAGCCTTAACCTCTTGCCCAATCGTCCACATGTATTAGGAACAAAGTGGGTCCCAGTACTGAAGCCTGGGGAACAGTGCTCTCGGCCGCAGCAGGATCTGATTTCACTTGACCGACGCACACAACCTGGCGCCGACCCACAAAGAATTTTTCGATCTATCTAAAGAATTTATATCTGATCCCTATTCTTTCCAACTTGTTTTTTGCTCTCTGGTGCGGCACAGTGCCGAAGGACTTTGAAAGCCAATAAAAGCGACGTGAACCGAGAAATCGCAGTAAATTTGTTGTACAGGAACTTCCTTTCCTGAAGAGATGCAACATGTCCCACATCAACAAAAAAGACGTTTTACTGAACTTTCTAGGACAAATCCCAAAATATGAAGCCCTATTGGGTGTAGGAGGATGTAGTATGGGGACCAAATAACGTCATCGGCAGTCTGCGTTAAATTTTTCGTTTGAAAGTTGACGTTGCATCCAATTAAGCAAATGTAAAGCGACATCCCAGCTCCCCGATGGTCTAGCGGTTAGGATTCCTGGCTTTCACCCAGGCGGCCCGGGTTCGACTCCCGGTCGGGGAGCAGTTTTGCCTGATTGCAGCCATATCTGCTCTCTTAAGATTGTACTACCGCCTGTCTGCTCTGTACTGACAAGAGCCGGTCAATATTAATGCCGATTGGTTGGTGCGACATCCTTCTGTTGAAAAGTCAGTTTGGCAAACACGTGTTTTCGGTAATTCTTCATCAGGCGAAAACGGTTACATAGAAGTTTAAATTGTGCGAAGTTACAGGGCTTATAAGTGATTCAGGGGCTATTAACACCCATCGTTCCCACACCACTCGCATGACGAGATGTGCTATGGCGTGTCGGCGTGTCGTGGTCATTAGCTCAAGCTTGACCCCCTAGGGGGTGAGGGAGAGGGGGAACATGAATCCCTGAATCACCTATAAGCCCTGTAAATTCGCATAATGTAAACTTAAGTTTACATTAAGAGATAGTAGCTTACTTGGCCATTGATGGTCTTCCTTTTCACAAGATGACCAAAAGAGAATTTTGGCCAATTTTAGGCAGAATTATCCAGCCATTTCTTAGTCATATTTTTGCTGTGGGAATTTATTGTGGGCAGGGAAAGCCGCCCGATGTTCAGTCGTTTTGCAAACCTCTGGTTGATGAGTTAAGAACCCTATAAAGTTCAGATCTTCGTGTCGACGACATCGACAGAACGCTGCAGTTTCGTCTGGCAGCCGTTATCTGTGATGCGCCTGCTAGGGCATTCATTAAGCAAATTAAGAACGTTAATGCATACTATGGTTGTGAACGTTGCTATGCAAAAGGGGAGTACCTTGATAAAGTAGTTTACGACAGTGTGTCTGAGCCTGCTAGGACGGATGAGGACTTCTTGACTCCTGTTGATGGCAGTCATGGAGTCGGTATTTCCCCGTTGCTAGTTTGTAATGTCGGAATGATAAGTGCATTTCATCTAGACCCCCTGCATTTAGTTTATCTAGGTGTAATGAGAAGGCTGTTGAACTTGTGGCTTCGGAGCCCAAGGGAGAATGCCTTTAGGTTGTCAAGGGCAGCAGTAAGTACGGTTAATGAAAGGCTCAAATCACTAAAGGCGTACCTGCCGCGGCAATTTTCGCAGCGTGCAAGGTCTCAAAATGATATAGACACATGGAAGGGCACGGAAGTGCGTCAGTTTCTGCTTTACACAGGCATAGTGGTAATGCTAGACATTCTTCCGCGTAGGTATATTAAGCATTTTTTATTACTTGTAGCTGCAGTACGCTGTATGGTGAGGCCTCAGTCCTGCAAACAGTGGGTTCCCTTTTGCAGGCATTTGCTACGAAGGTTTGATGAGAAATTTTCATCTTTATATGGTAAGGCCGAATTGGTGTACAATGTTCACAGCATTGTCCACCTACCGGACGATGTACTAAGACACGGTCGATTGGATAGTTTCTCGTCGTTTCCATTTGAAAGTTACCTAGGCAAACTGAAGCGGATGCTAAGGAAACCGTCACAGCCACTGCAGCAGGTAGTACGCCGGCTAGCCGAACTACAAGGCCACTGCCAGATAGACAGCAGTCATATGCAGTGGACTTTTAAGTATGAGCATTGTAATGGCCCCTTGCCGGAAACGGGTGGGTGTTTTAGTCAGTTTAAGTTTATTTATATCAATAATCTACTTATTGGGACGTCACCCAGAGAAGGATCAGTAGTAATCGATGGAAAGTTAATTTGCATCCAAAACATCATCCGTTATGCGTCAGGCGACGTAGCAGTAGTTTACGTTGACTGCGATAACATAGATGATTATTTTTTTATCCTACCAATTCATCCCAATTAAAGATTTTCAAGGCAACTTTAGGTACTGTACTCAAGACCTGCCCACTGCCATTATCGGTGCGCAAGTATGCCTGTTTCCAATCGAAGACGACTACGTACTAATGGAAATCCACGGACGTTGGGACGCCGAGTATCAGCAGTGCTTCGCAAGCTAAGTACAATCGACGAAAAGATGATGGCTCTGGACTGTATTTTTCCCTCATATACTCAGCAAAAAGGTCAGTCACACTGTTGCTCCCACCGTTCATCGGTCACTTTCCACGTATCCTACAACCCAACAGTCCCTGAGCTTATGATACGTGGATGGTGAGGGGAGGCAGTGAATACCAATATAGCATTCCCTACAATAACGTACTGTCTTCCTGTTGGGTTGTAGATCATCATGTCTCAGGAGTTAACTCCAAATAAGAATGAGAAGAACAAGACGCAGTCGAAAAGCCCTTATGACCCCCTAGTTTGGGCCCTTGGGCCAGAAGTGGCGTCGACGTCGGTATGGCTACCTATTGTTTACCGATTTTCGGTTTCAGGGATCTGAAGGGGAGGCCACCGACACCAGCTCAACCATACCAGGTTGTGCCTCTCCAGTTTATACGGGTAAGCTTCAAGCAACTGTATGCGACTTGCGTAGGTCATAAGCGTCTTTTTAATACACAAAGGCGAAGTGGACCCTCAGGGCCTCAGCAACCTCGCCGGCGACGCCGGGCCAGTATGAGGCAGAGCTTATGGTGGTTGATGTAATCCGTCGCCATACTAATTGGTCAGGTTTCTGAGCTACGTCAACAGCAAGTAGCTATGATGAACCAGAACCAAGGCCACGGGTGCATGTCCAGCAGCCCTTATGAGTCCTCGAGATTCACTTTGAGTCCGGTTGGCACTCCAGAGCAGCTGGACGCCATCACAAACGCCCTGGGCGAACAGGCTTATCGCCACCAACTGGTATGTTATGTAACTTACTAGTTTATTACTTTGCTAGGTGACATACCTAAGCTCGCTTGGCGGGGACACCATTGTGTCCTTCGTTGACAGAGTGTTCGGAGCGCTGTTCTCCGAAGACATTACGTCCTTTGCCACCTTTTGTGGGCAACAACAAGGAAAGAGGCCGTACTTCGGAACGCCTCTGTACAATTTGGTTCTAGGTACGACCTGCACTGCATGTATGCTGATGGATTTTATCATAGTGGTCTTCGACCACTGGAATTGAGGACAGCGCTCCGACCGTCTTAGGTGGAGCGGGCAATAAAAAACGCCTTCAAGCGGGCGTATGATAGACTTTTGAAAAGGCAAATTAAGGCCAATATTAACAGCGAGTCTGCTCTTAACATAAATACATTTAATTTAATGTAATTGAAAACTTATTTTTTACATAGAATTTCATCTCACTTATATATATGTTTCCGTTGCAGATTTACAAAATCAAATTGGTGGCGCGGGCCCGTCATCGGAACAATGACTATTATTGTACATTTAAAGATTTTTATATTGTAAATAATTTTTTTCCATTTTAATAACGCATTACTTACAGTCATTGTTAGAAATGGTATTAGCAGTAAGTATATGGGGCCGGTAGGGTGCAAAACCTGGATGGGGGTCTTTGGGGTCGCTGATAACGGATATAAGTGGACTGTCGTTTGCCTAAAACTTATGAGTTACGAACGATCGGAGTCGATTCGCCACCGTTTCGCTTGACAAGGGCGTATTCGATTCGCTTCCAGCCGTTCGAAACTAAGGGTACGAATCGCTTCCGATTCGGAACAAATTCGTAAATCTTCGGCATGATGAAGAGTTACCGAAAACACTTGTTTGTTAAATTGATTTTTTAATTGTAAAATGGGAAAATTCGCGGAACTTAGACAATATAAACATCCTTCTTTATCGCCCTAGTGGTAAGATTAGATCGCCTCGATATCGAGTAGACAGTGGATTTTCGATACAATTTTAGCGAGTGGATGGCGATTTTGCCCGGCGAATATACATAGATTCAATATAGATGTTTCGGGATACTCGAAAAACGGTGGCGGCTGGACTTACGGTATTTCATACCTAAGGAAGTATGAACCTTTGATAGTACTTCGACGAATATTGCTTCTGTTGTCCCCTCCCGTCCTCCAAAACCCTCTACCATAGCCTTCATTTAAACGCAATGTGCCCACAACACTTTTGAAGTCGTATGAAGGGAATATATATTTAAAAAATTAGACATGTACTTTGCTCTTCGAAAAGTTATAGATCCATGCCAGCGTAATTAATCAGCGAATCAGTCCTGTATCCTGTCGAACGTCCCGGGACTGTATCTACGAAGAAAACTAGTGTGCAATTTATTATCGAGGAGCACTTAAAGTTCGTTTGCGTTGTGCTTTTGTGCTTTTTCACCCTTTTGCCAAAATGTCCAACGTCCAAAATGTGGCCTTGTAAAGGATAAATCTAAACCGGCAGGGGTTGCCTTTTCGTCAGACTTCCGGACGTCAAAGACACTTACAGATAGAGTGGTAATTTACTTTATACCTATGGTGACCTCGTATGCTGCAGATCCTGAAAGGCCTTCCTTCATTTTGCGCTATTCGAAGTTCATGTGGAGACTGATATCATAAACAAAAAGGGCACAGAATGTCCTTTCGGTAAAGTCATCTAACGAACGGCCACCCAAATAGGGCAGGTAGGAAGCCTAATAAACTTCCCTGCCAACGCATCCTCCCGCCTTGTGGGTGTGGCCAAGCGTGCGTGGACGTGGCCAATGGCACGCCATATTTCGAGAAATGTCAAGGAGCATCTCAACAGCTTAAACGAAATCTTTTGCGTTCATGTTCCGCATTTACCTAAATATGCGTTAATTCACCCAGAGCGTGTCCTGAGGCGAAGATAAAGTGCCCAGATGGGACGACGATTCGTTAATAATTATAAGCGAAATGGGTCACGCCTACCAATTGTTTATGGAAGTCATTGTCCGCTAGCCTGACGTTCAGTTCGCGGAATTCCTCAGCCGTCTTAAAAGCTCAGTGAACGAGGTTGACAGGGAAGCCGAGTAGTCCCGTGGCACTGGAAATCAGCCGTCGAATAACAGCCAACTATAACTCCCGTTGACCACTCAGCAAACGTCGGCTGTTTCTAGGGTAAGATCGAGTTTCTCGGAGATCGGCGTTACATGTTGGCATATTAATCCGACCATCTGTTTAGGATCGGACAAGCGGTCACTAACTGAATTTTCTGGAGGTCTACGGAAAACGTTTAGGTTGCATTAGGTCTTATCTTCGACGTGAGTTTCTTCTGCAGGAGGAAATGTGTCGAGGGACTTGTTTGCATCCGTATTTGGCTCTGGCGCTTCCGAAAATTTTTATATCGGATTAATTTTTTCGCTTGCTGACGATGACGTGACGTCGCCGCTCAAGTGTTAAAAAGCGCTGCTGATTGCTAACCGTCGAGGGCGCTGCGAAGATCTCCTCCCCGGGAGTCCACTTAAGATGGTCTGACAAACGCACAAGAAAAGTAGCGGTTGACATTACATTAAGTAATTGATCGTGCTATCGCCACAATCACTTCTTCCCAGTAAGGGTCGTAGAACACTAAGTGTAGGGGCTGAGCACTTTTAGGGCTTACGGACGCAGTTCGCTAAGTTTTATTTTTTTCAATCAAAAGAAAATGGGTCTCCTGTTCAACACAGACGTACTTCGTAAAAGGTATTGCCAAAGGAGCAGATCGTATAGTATATCAATGCTCGCCTTTAAACGCGATGACTGCCTGGGATAGTTTAAGTTATCAGTCATCAAAGTTAATTCGCACTCACGTATTCTCTCTTTTCGTCCATAGCCAGAGTTTATTTTTGGGCGAGATTTCGACGAATAAACATCCAGTGATAGCACACTCATATTGAATGTCACCTTCATAACCGGCTGGCGGTGGTCCTAATTTATGTGAATGCAGGAGTCTCGTTGACTGAGGTCTGGCTGGACGCTTGTAGTCACCTAAACCTCGCTAAGGCGTCTTTCTATCTGCTAAAGGGGTCATGAAGGACTCCTTAGCATGCTCTTCAATCTGCAGAGATAACTTTCAAAAGGGAATGTTGAAGAAGATTTAAAAGCATCATATGGCTCCACTTCGTGCGCAATGTACGTGAGACAGTCCACATTGTGGACTTCATGTTCTTCGCCGTAGAAAGCAGAAACTTTTTGGGTAAAAAGTTTGAGCAACTCCTTACTATAACCAGTGATACCTTTGCTGGTGCCCGGATAGGTCCTTAAGGTTGGCGTCCGACTTGTCATCAGGTATATTTCCCATAACGGGTTGTTCGTCATGCAGTCTGGGAAGTTTCCGTCAGCACTCATCATGCGAGTGTATGTTAACAGTCGGACCTCGGAAGTTGAGGGATTGCAGACGTAGCTAAGGCGAAGAAATCCCGATATGTTATTTTTACGGTGCGGACTCCACTCCTGGTCTTAGACAACGGTCGTTACGGTAACCCTGGACGAGTGAAATGTTATCAGGGAACATTGAGGAATTCGATTTCGGTAAGCGTATGTTTTCGATTATTCACCCGCAGGCCACTACAATAATATGCTCCAGAGTTGCGCAAAAAAAGTTAAAAAAAATAAAACAAGACTGGCGGGAAAATAGGGCTATAAATTCTAGACTGTGACGCACAACGGATCTGACTGACTTATTACACCACCGTTGACGACACATTGACGCGGATCCATGATGCGATCGGTTTTACTGGGTATCGGTGAAGATGGCTGATGTCTCTTCCCCCAGAGTCTAATTTGGCCTTGAAGGAGATTTGTTTGTTTGGACAGTTGTGACTGACCGAGAAACAGGCTGCCACTCCTACGAGTGTATAATTAGGTGCAAGAGACATGGCGCCGTAACATACGTCCAGAATAAGGTCAATACAAGTTACAAATCAAGTTACAATTGTTTCCCTCTCGATATCCGCACCTGTATGTTTGGGATTGCTTACCGACTCTGTTCAGCATTTCTGTAACGGGAAAGCTATCCCAAGCGGTTTATTTGCTCGATTGTATGCCATCCTCAGCGTTGTCGGCCGTTACAATGCATATTTAGTAAGTGGAATTATTATGGTCAATTACTGTCGGGGAGGCGGTGACTATACCAGCGTACGTAGAATAGGCCTACTCTATGTTTTTGTGAGAGATTGGCCGCGACTACTTTATTCTCAACTAAATCGTCAAACTACAAGATTTTAAAGGTTAGGCTGGCCCCTTTCCGGACCATTTAGTACCCGTTCTATAGATGGCATGTAGATCGCACGTGTCCTGTACTAGGTTACTGCCGAAGGCAGACCAAAGCCGTAGGGGATTGATGGTGACGCTCTGAAACGACATACCCAGTCATTGAATATTGTGGTAATCACTGGCTCAGCCACTTTCCGTAGTGGTGGCATTTCCTCCGTCCACTTGCTAAAATGGTCAGCCATCACCATCACGAGTCCCTCGCCGAATACCATGAACGGTAGGGGACGGATATTGACAAGGCCTGGCCGTAGGAAGAGAAACTTATGTACATTAACCGAAAAGGTGCGCGCATCTGTTGGCGCGGTGCTTTAAAAGAGGCGCACGTGGTCCAAGTAGTATAGAAAGTGGCCAGTTGCTCACGGAGTTGCAGTCAAAAAACCGTTCTGTCTGGGTTTGCCCTGCATGACCTAATTACTTATTTAGGTCTGTGACCTCTGATACCTCACGACATTCCTGCATCACAACTCTAGAGGGTTTGGCTGTATCATCCTTGAGCGATAGAAAGTCGTCAGTGGGACGATATCGTCTACGCAGGAGATGGACATAGACTATTGCGTTGCCCAGGTTTGAGCTCCGAGCCACTGCCCAACAGCATCGGGTCTATTCGCTGGCTTGTGTGACGCTAGCATCAAACTAAAGAAATCTTACATTATGCAGTTGAAAGAATCTTGTTAGCAAAACCGTTAGCTTTCTTTACTCATAACTTTAACAAGACACATCAAATAACGAATGCGCTGACGTCCGTGTCAAGTATGGATGGCGGCGCATCGTTAGCCCTATTGGGTAGCATAAGAATGAAAGCCCCGTCACACGGCCTATACGATCGTAAGATACATTTCGTTCTTTCTCCATAAATTCGTTATGCTGACGAAAGGAACCACTCATGGTCGTTAATACGAGGCCAATCAGATTGAGCCCATGAGGTCTGCAACAGGTCATAGTATTGACAAAGAGTGAAGGGTCCCTAATCTTCCCGAGTTTGCACATAGGCAAGTAGCGTCGACTTCTTGTCGTGGGGCAGGTCACCATATCGAAGAGGGACTAAAATTTCTGGGGCTAAGATTTTTAGCCTCTCGTAAGGCACCCAGAATAGCATGTAAGTTCCCATTACTATATGCTAGTGTTTTGTCGAAGACGACCGCGTCATCGAAATATCCTAGACATTTTTGTGGCAAATAGAGGCTAGCACAACTCGCATGAGTCGTTGGAATGTAGCAGCTGAGTTACAGGATTTGAGCGACATCTTTTTGAATACGAAAAATACTTGCGAAAGGATAAATGTTACTTTTGGCGACCTTTGGACTTTACTTCCTCTGGCCAACGGCCCGACAAAAGGTCTAACATAAAGGATCACCTAGACCCAGCTAGGACGTGAAGGGTACATTCAATGCGCGACAGTGGGAATGAAATAAGTATCGTTGCTGCGTTAAGACGCATGTAGTCTACGCAAAAACCCCTTGCCGTCATTTTAGAATATGGCCGGCTCTGCTTGCTTTTTATGCATTCAGGAACGACGGTTTTTTCTCCTATAGTATTATTCCGGTCATACTCATTCTATTTATATGTTAGGAGTTTTCCACTGCTCGCTAACCATTCTTTGTAACACACTACTTATTCAATTACTATGAATTACGTAGTCTATAGATCTTATCTACCTGTTCTAAAATTCAAGCAAGATGTTATACTTACTTGCTATGAACGGACCCCTCGGGCCTTGAATAAAAATTATTATTATTAATATATGGTGTGGGTAAATCCGCCGCACAAACGCCTGTTCACGTCTAAGGCTTTAGCGCAAAGGCCTATCGGTGGAGATCTAAACGGAATGACATTTTTATGCCTAAGCTGCGAGAATTACTGTCTGTCTCTAGAGGGATGACCTTCTTAAGTCTCTTATTTTGTACCGACAGACGACGTCAAGGAAACACGCACGACTGCACAGACAAGTTTGAGTTTACATGGACGCTAAACAGAGTTGGTAGATGCCATATCAAATACATCCGTATATAGTAAGAGGTAGGGTTTTACGAGTATGAGATCGAAAGATGGGATATAACATTATAAGGGAACTCGATATTACATATATGTACAAATGTCTGTCTGTAGTAAAATGTGGCATCGCCATATCAGTGAGACTGCCGATGAGGAACGCAGAGCATTCGACAACTGCAGAGGATAGACGTGGAGGCGTGCTGACCGTACTGAGTACGAACAACGAGCGGAAGGCGAGAGCTCGAAGGAAGTCAACGGTAGGGAACCGACACCGGTCATTTTTGTTGACATGGAATCACACCAGTCCCCCGTGGGTCCGCGCTCAAAGTGATCTTGAATCGTGCAAAGAAATCAGTCTAACTCAGGGGTCATTATAATTCCCTCATTTAATATCGGCGGATTTGCCTCGTGGGGACTGGATTTTCTGGATTGTCGAGGCTCAGCCTTTCGGGGTTTAAATTCTTTCGATAAAAACACGTGAAATGAATTCCATTTTCTCTCTCACCAGCACACAAACAAACTTAATAAAAACTAGTTATGCTCTCGTCCACATATAAAGGTGTTTTTCTAGACACGCGTTTTAGTATCGGTAGTTTCAAAATTTTGGACGGAAAGTTTGGTCGCTCCACTGGCTTCGAGGACAATCGGTGCTCGACACTCCAAAATATGGAGAATCTTAGAGAACTTGGTCCCAGATCCTTGATAACTCCTGACAGACTTTCGTCGCGGCCGTCAGTGCCCATTTGTGGCTGACGGTCGTCACATACAACTATAACTGGCCATTGTAATTCAGTTGAATTCAGTTTAATCATCGAAAATTTTGGTTTGCACCTTTAAACTCCACTTCGTTACAAGCAGCGGGAATATACAACACATCGGATAAGGGGGCAACGAGCAAGTAAAATACAAGTATAAAAACCCTATATAGAGACGAGGGATTTCACATGTTACCAGCGCTGGCAGGTATATGCGTGCACACATTACGTGGTGCGTAGTATAAAGGTTAGTTCAAACACATGTATGTTGCAGAGAGAGTAGCAGAATGTCAGTGGTCTTCACGTACCAACGTGGGTGTCAGCGAACATGTACAACGTATTTGAAATGACAATAAGCAGAGGATGCCGAAATGTGTAGAGCAGTATTGGGACAGGAGTAAGTTGTTATCATAAATTATCGAGATGACGTCGGTCGGACGTTATTCTTTACTGACCCAGCTTCCTCTTAAAAGTCTCTACAGATGTGGACATAGCAACATCTGCAGGCACAGCACAATGAAACGATTCAATTGATATTTTTCGTGAAGGGAAAAGGCGTTACGTAGAGTACCACTGGGTAAGAGCTTGAAGATGGTTTGTAAGGTGTATAAGTATGAGGTTATGGTATGTTATTTTGCATGGATAGATAGATAGATAGATAATTTTTATTAAAGACCCGTCGGGGTCCCATCAAAGCAAGTTAAAATAAATTTACATGCGAGTTTTAGACGAGGTAGGCCGAATCTTTACAAACTGCAATTCCTAGTTTCTAAATTAGAAGTCCATTGAGAAACATGATGATTGAGGGGTGAAAAAACTCCTTGGAAAAAGTTTAAATGATTGGATTAATTTTGCAGGAGAAAAAACCCCTCTTTAAAAGTAATAACAGAAAAAAGCGAGCAGGACTGGCCTGTAGGTGGCAGTATATAACGGAATGTTTTCGGTCATCGTCAGGGTATCAATAAATGTCCGCCATGAGGGGTACGAATGTGGGTCAGACAGGACTGGCTTGCAAATGGCATTCTATACGTGATTCACAATTGAGATCGTCTGGGCCGGATTGGTACGCCGCGTCAAAGAGGCCAGACGAGAGGAACCGAGATGCGATCGGCCACAGCACGCTTCGAGCTCAGCCGAGCAGTGAGGAAGTGAGGTACGACCGAACTACTAGTAAACAGTGAAGACTGAGGGTTCCGCCGTGAGTGTCGACAGACCGCATGAGGTCGGAATGCGGGAGATGACATCAAAAACCGCGAAAATTGTCGCTATGGGGGGATGGATAGCAATGGATTTAGAAACCAATTAAAAACAGGGGTTTCTAATGATATAAATAAGAGTTGCCACTTAATCTACCACTAAATCCCAGGAGGACCCTTCTCGAAGTCAAGAATCTGAGTGTTCGGGAATGAGACCGTTAACAGTGCCTTTATGCTTTCCGGTGTAAGATGGTTGCGTAATTTCGACTTGAATATCAGTAACTAAGGCGATAATCTAATTTCAGGCGGAAGATTATTCCAAAGGAAGGCATATTTGGAAGCAAAGAAGAGGGAGCGCTTAGACGTAGTACAAAGAGGCGGCGGAATCACCATGCAGGAGATGCGCGTGGCATAAGACCGATCTCTCGGAGTGAGAGTGTCAATGTGCGGAAGACTGGAACTAGAGTTGATGCGAAAAAGGAAGCAAAGGCCAGCTTCGAGTCTTCTAACCCACAAAAACTTCATGTTCGCCAGTTGACATCTCTGAGTATAAGAAATACTGGACGAAGCTTGAGAGAACAGTTTCCGGGTAAAAACCCTCTGAACATTTTCGATTTTATTACGATCGCAGGCGTTCATTAAACCGGAGAAAGGACAGCAATATTCGAGGACTGGAAGAACAAACATTTGATAAAGTCTTAGCTTCATTTCCGGAAGGAAAAAATTATGCGATATGAATCCACATATCTGCGCGGCTTTGGCAGAGATTCTATCTGCATGAGGTGATAAAGCAAGCTTATTTGTATAACTTAGACCTAGGTCCTTTATGGTGAGGCATTCTGAGAGTGGGTTATTCTGAAAAATTATGGGACCAGGAAGTTTGGTAGGACCAAAAGACATGAAACTACACTTGGATGATGAAAACTCCATCTGCCATGTCGAACCCCATCTGCTTAAGCGTAGAATCGGCATTAATTTTTTCAACACAAACATTTGCGGTGTCCTTAGAGTATGAGTAAACACACTTGAGGTCATCGGCATAAGTAAAAGTTTGCGAATTTGCGAGTTCAGTCGAAATATCATTGATGTACAGAAGGAAGAGTAGCGGACCCAGGACCGTGCCTTGAAGTACGCCACTCGTGATCGAGTGAGGTGTCGAGTAGCTATTACCGACCATGACTTTCTGATATCGGTTGGACAGATAGGACCTAATGAAGTCGAGTAGAGGCGGCTGGATGCCGAGGGCTTCCAATTTTTCAGACAGCCAGTGCAATTTAAGGACACTTTATCTCGAAATAAGACTTCTACGTCGGCGGCAGAAACGCACCATGGCAACCAGTCAAGCACACCACCTGAAATAACTCATATTGACACATAAGGCTGTGCGAGTTTAAGGAACGTACTAAAAATGAACGCGAAAGTTCGTAAAAGGCTAACAGAAGCACGTTAGTATGTGAGGCTCTCAGGGTTACAGTTTTACAATATTTTGTCGGCATCCAATTAGCACTAGTCCAAAGGTCGAGATACATATTGCTTCAGAATTTTCCACGGAGTCCTATCAATTTAACACTGCTGCGTCACGAAATATCTTCGACAGACTTTTGACCTATTCCTACAACTGGCTCATCTTGATACATACTAAGATCGTTAGGGGTTGTTAACATCAAAGTCAGTTTCAACTGACAAGGGAAAAATCGTTAAACACTTGTTTTACAATGAGAGAATTGTCGACTCGCATTTAGAAGGTTGCCTAAAGCCCTGTGTTCACCGCGCTTATAAGTTTGCCACGTTACTACGAAAACAATCGGCAAACTCGCCCATATGGGGGTGCGCGGACGTTTCCGTTCTGGTGAGCCTGTTGAAATAGTCATTATTGGCTTATGACCATAGAGGTCCAAAAGTATGCCTAACTTTCTCGGTAATCAACTACTTAATTTTTTCTGCGGCCTTGAGTGTCCTGACAAAATTGTTTAGTCATGCCGAAAAATAAGCCGAACAAGCAAGCGCCTGCTGTGAATTCGTAGGTGTGGCGGAGATACACGAAGGAGTAACGTCCGGGCAACCGTGAAGAAATCGTTGCTTTGGACCGATTGATCGCATCTTTTCCGCGTGTGTGACATTAACCCCAGTTCTCTTTATAAACACTTGTCATTCTTTCACATACCCTAACGTGCGATATCCATTATTATACTTGATTGTCAATGCCATATGAGGACCGATGTGGATGATATTCAACAAGGAAAAGACGTACAGGACCAGGAGAGAACACCTCAGGCATTCATGGCGTTATTCCTTCCGTCGCCAGCCGAGTATTGTAATACTGTACTGTTGCGTTCTTTCTGCTGCACGTCGCCTAAGTGAAGCTGTAGGCGTCTGAGCCAACGTGCAAGATCCTTGCTCTCAACATAGGACCTGGAGGACGGGGGTATGGGATTCATAGAAGTGCTACAGGCTGTGGGCTCGAGTCATTCGCTGACAAAATTTTAAACTGAACCCTTTTGTCGGACATTCAGTTCCCACGTTCAGTGATTCAACGCCTGGTACGGTCCGTATTGGCCCACCTATACCCACACAGTTGTATGATATATCTTTACGATGTCATCGTTTTGGGTACACTGCCCGGCAGCACGACGAGAATCTCGCCGCGGTCCTCTCGTTTTGCGTGATACCGGCCTACGCTTGAGCCCACAGAAATGCAAGTTTCTGCGGCTCAAAGTCACCTTCCTCGGTCACGAAGTCAGCCAACAAGGCATACATGTATCGCCGGAGAAAGTGGAAGCTGTCAAATAATAGCCCACGCTTAGGACACCCACGAAAGTGAGAGACGGCCTTGTCCTGGCCTCCTACTATCGCCGTTTTATGCTCCAGTTCGCAGAGGTAGCACGTCCTATTCATCGTTTGGTTGAGAAAGACCGTCCGTCCAGCTGATCCGACGATAGCCAGCTCGCTGTCGGCCAAATTCTTCCACCCTTGGGAAGGACCTTTCGTTGTAACGGATGTCATCTCATCAACCACTGAGATCATCCGAGACGTTCTCACACACGCCGGTCCCACCTTTTCCGAGCATTTTGACGGACTAAAACCTTATCACGACAGCCTTAGCGTCTTCAGACAACCTGCCCATCCTTCCTCCTCACTTAGTTCCCCTACTCACCAACGAAGGGGAGGTTTCTACCGATCTATCCCGATCTCCAGGCCCTGCGGACTGGGCACCAGTCAAAGGGGGCAGGGCAGTTGTGGCTGGCAGACCTGAAGGAGTAGAACCCTTTTGTTCCAAGCTAATAGGGCTAAAATTGAGCGTTGCAGTGCTCGGTGTGAGTTTTCTTCCATTTTCTGGTCAAGGTGTGTGAAGAATTTGATTCCCCTTCCCCGGTGGCGGCTCCTAACTCCACCCTCCCCGGACAACCCTGTAGATAACATTGCTTTGAACCGACTGACCACGTCTCTTCTGTCTGTATGGGATGAACGCCAGTTTTCGTAATAAAAACGTGTCATAATATCACTTAACTTATCGTGCTATTGGATTATTATATTTGATTATAAGTGACATGGAGATTGGTGTGGATGATATCCGAAAAGGGAAAGACGTACAGGAACAGGGCATAGCACCTCGGACATCCTACGAAGGCACAGGCGAGGCAGCGAGCTCTGAAGCCCCACCGAGACCGGTTATTATAGGTGTGCACTTGTCTACCAGGTGACAGCACAATGGAGGGCAATGCTGTTACAACTTCGTTAGGTAAAGTGAATTATCGGCTGAGTATTTTTCCAGCTTTTTCGGTTTTGTCGGCGAATGAAATAGCGGAGTATCTCTCATCAGCACTCCAAAAACGGATAAAACCCCAGGATTTATCCCTTCGTACTGTCATCCTTCTACTAACCTCTGTCCCCTAGCTGCCAAACTGGATGAGATAATGTGCGGAATTTTGTGCGGTGTCTTCGGAATGTCAGTCAGCCCCGAGTGGCGCCTAAAGTACTTTAGTATTCTGTCTTCACTCTTTCGCAAAATTGGTTACGACGTACCAATCGGATTGACAGATATATCTGATGACCGGGAACCAAGAAAGTGGCTGAGAATGCTGTCTTACTGTATTGAGTTCATAAGAAGAACCACCTACGCAGGAGATCTTGCGTCAAGGGTTGGTTTCGGGGTTGAAAGTTGTTATGAAGACATTTTATCTAGGTCATTGACGACACAGAACGATCAGCAAATGCAGCTCAAGCCTACGCCACACGAATTGCAGCCCTGAGAGTGACGGTTGATGGTCAACGCACCAAGACGGCGGAGTACCGGGAGAAGATCAATCTACTCACTTCCGAATACTCAAAGGCCTCAGACCATCAAAAGCAGGTGGAATCTCACTTACAGACTGTAAAGCAGAAGCTGGAGTCCTTGAATGCATCCGCAACGAGGGATTCAGAAGAAGTGCGTTTCTTTCCATTTATCACTCAAAAACCTGCTTTGTTTCTAGTAGTACCTTAAGACTACCAATGTTGGTAGCACCCGTAAGACTATTTCACTGGTACATTTTATGAAGTTATTAATTTTAAAAAATCCCCTCGAGCCTCAAATCCGCGACAAAAAAGTAGGACTTCGACTTACCGAAATGTTCAGCCTTTTGAACTATGAAATGTCAACGGGCAGCTGCATGTTTTTTCCAATTGAACTGCAATTGCCAATTCAAACTAGTAGGTTGTCTGTTCAGGCAGGTTTTCCGAACCGATCCATCTAGACTTCACCAGATAACTACCAAGGTCGTTCTGGCGACATTGGTAGCCGTTTGATTTGACCCTTTTGACAGTAGCGATGCCGGAACCAAACTCGGCAGTTGTACGATTTATACAAAACAGCTTTACACCACGTCCGACAGCCTATTGGTTAGCCTCTGATAGTCTCCGTGAAGTCAGACACTTGTCCGCGAGGGCGTGCTTCCCAGCCCGACTTTGAAAGATTTCCCGACAGCCTGGCTGCCTCAACCACTCCTGTGTCTCTTGTCGGTCCTTCTGCCCTTTCCCGGCTAGTCGTATAAAATTTGTGTCATTACACCAGTACTGGCCCGACTAACCCCTTTAACTAAATTTGTCATCGCAGGCAGACAGGCTGCATAACGAGGCGGTTGCCCTGGAAGAACGCAAAAAGTCGCTCGAAGTGCAGGTCATTTCGGATCCGGATAAACTTCCCGAACTGGTGGAGAATCTTCTGAATGCCGTAAACGATTCTGAACGCCAAATAACCGAGTTGTTCGCCAACCGCATACAGATCACTCAGTCGATAACGAAATATCGCAAGGTGACGTCCATGCTCGACAAGGAAATGGATGTCGACGTGACTGCCTTCTTCAGCGCCATTACCAAAACTGCCGACCTGCAGTCGGAATTGGAGGTCAGTGGTACTTCATTTGCTTGCCCCTGGTGGGAAAATTTGCACACCGGATGTGCCGAACACAGGTTGGTTTTAATTTGGAAGTCTGCATAGTCTTCATCAGTCTAATAAGACAAACTATAAGATGCAGTGCATAGGGAATCACTTGTCATGCTGCAAACGCAACTATTCTTGCCACATAAATCAAACCCGGAAGTGATTCTTGTCGTCGGTTGAATCTGGATTGTGTTGTTTTGCAGTATCTTCCTCGGGGCAGGTTCAAGCGCACTGACCTGTAATTTGCATACGTCTAATGTCTATTTCGCACTCTTTAAACACTGCTCAAATCCGTACGTCCTTTAAAGATCAAATGACCAGATGAATCTTTCACTCGCGTGATGGCACGTACCGGAGATGTTGTCCGCTATGACCGTCGTATATACAGGAGCAACTGTGGTAAACTGTTCCGATTTTTGAATGGAGTTACTTGTTCTGTGGCGGCATCTTTCGCAGGCAGGTTTATTGATCTCCGCGTAATAGAGTTGTCAACTTTTCTCAGACATCATTATACACCTCTCAAAGTTCCCTCTATGTGCGGAACTTGCGAGGGTCATTTCTAGGTCTTTCATCCCACGGGGAGGTAACCTTTTTCTGTTCCGTGCCCGTGAAATTTTTTGCGAATAAACTGACTGGGGAGTCCAGCCCTGTATTTACAGTGGGTGATTCGGATTTATAATAAACAAGGCCTGCTTGTATGAAACCACAAAAAGTACTGGGAATGGTATTGCGCTGGTTATAGATAACATTTTTTTCTTAAAGAAGTGCAGAAAACGCGAAAATTTGTGTCAATTGAGTGTATGCGTTTTCTTCGAGCCCCTATATCGGCCTTAGATGTGCCCCCGAGTGTGGCTTTTACCGATAACGTCCGTTCATAACAGGCTGTTATTCCGCTACCGTTATCAGTCGATTTCTCGATGTAAACCGCAGTTTGCCACTTCCTCTGCCTGAATTTGGGCTTGCTTCCTCTATTATTACTTTTAGACTATAAAGAAGACCGTCGCTGACCTCGCGGAGGATCAGAAGAACAAGTGCAAGGTGCTAACGGAAGAAGCTGATGCCGTTAACCTCCTAGAGAGTTCACTTGTCAGCCAAAAGCTTCACCTTACCAACCATGACGAGGTATGCCTTTGTTGGTAGGCGTGATGATAAAGCGTCAGCGGCTTTTCTTTGTTTTTTTTTCTCGGTGGTGCTGTTTGCCTCGGGTTTTCTCTGTGTTCATGTCGCAGGCTCCCAAGACTGCCGGTGTTACTGCTGAGGTCAAGTAGGTATTCGGTTCCCTTGAAGCAGGGGCCTTACCCCACTGATCTTGTCTGAAGTTGAACTGTCCCGGGCTGGTCACTGCTGCACACTGGGAAAGGAAAGAAAAAAAATATGGAGACCTATCTCGTGCTCACATTTCTCGCAATAGATGTGATGCAGACTGTTTGACCACGTTGGATGTTGCGCCCTGCTCGCACCTCCGGTCGTTTTGACATTATGTTGTGGCGACTCAGCAGTGAGAATGTGTGTGCTCAACGGTGAGGGTGAGTATGTTTGTACTCAGAGCGCTGCTATCATCAGGTCAAATCCTGAGTTGGAGGAAAAGACAGAAAGTCACGAGAATGAGGGATTTATTGTACGCAGAAGCCCGGATCGTCCTCTCAGGCGGCAGTGGCCTTTGGCGAAGCCAGAGCTGGTGTTGACTACGTCCATTCGCACCTGAGAGTCCTTGGGATAGCGGTGGCAGCCGCTTTTATGGGCTTGTGGTCCTGAAAAATCTCATAATCAGAAACTTTTTGAAATCGAGGAATACCCTTTCCTCGAGTGTGAAATTTGGAGAAGGCGTAATTTTCTGCCAAGTAGTCCAAGAGATAATATTTTTATGCATGTCCTCCGTAAAAGTATCCTTTAATCTTTAGGGGCATGGAAAATCAGTGGGAAATTGTGCGCTACTTAAGTTGTCATTTCTTCAGTATAGTTTTTGCAAGCCGTCGGAAACAAGCTCGTTCAAAAGCCGGCGGCCCTAAGTGACTGAAATATCATGGGATTATGTTGCACGATGGTTAATATCACAATCCTACTTATATGATCCCTGCGAATCAAAGACAAATTCCCGAATTTTGATCAACATTTCACGAAATGGCACGCACGCCTCATTGGCCATTGCACTCAGTCCCCTGACAGACCAGCGCTCGAATCTGTCACGACGCACAAATGTAAACATTAACCTGTACTCAATAATTGTGAGTAGTGTGAGTTCATATTGACCCAACTGTGAAAAACTCGCCGCCTCGGTGGGATTCGAACCCACGCAGTAAGGGGAAAGGCTTTAGTACAGCCAACGCTCTAACCACCTGAGCTACGAGGCCCCGCCGGACGACGCGAGTTTTATCACACTTGGGCCGAGTTTTTCACAGTTGGGTCAATATGAATTATTCAAAATCTGCCAAAATATCAATGAAGTAGTGTGAGTATATGCGATTTTATCGTTATTCGGGTCTTATTGTGGCCCTTTATGGCAGCACCAACGAAAATCGGTTTCTGTCGAGTTAGAGGGTAGCATGTGTGTGGAGCGCCTACACAAGAAGTGTAAACTGTTGCCTCCTGCGCCCACTCCCATTATACGACGATTTAATATCCGCTGATGGTGCTGGCTGGCTGGCGTCAGTTTCCTTTTTCTACTACCGTCATTTTGCTTGCCTCCACGTAGCTTGCCACTACAACGAAAGCGAAGATGACAGCAGATTTGGACAAAGTTCGCTCGGAGATCACGAGGGCGCAATCCAACCTGAACAAATTGGAGGTGCTACTTAAGACGACTAAAGCCCTTTATGATGAAGGCATTTCCAAGTCTAAGGTATGTCTGGTTTCTCTTTCCCGCTACTGCTTTGTCCCTAATCCATTTTTCTTGACTAAAAGACCCACCAGATCGGGATTGCGTAATCCGTAGTTAGGACTCTTCGTCCCCTTGTATGAACGTCAAATGGTTTAACTGCTCGAGAAGGATAAGTAGGGTGTCAACATCTAACCAATGGAGGCTAGTGACGGTTGAAATGGTAGAACCAGTCCCTCTGAACTGCGAGTTCCCATGCCCCTCGCCTCTCTGGAGGCAGAATGGTACCCTGACAAGTCTGGCTTTCCAAAGATAATGCGCTTGAGTCAATATAAAGCGCTTGGATGTGAGAGGTTTCCTTACAAGAATTATGCGATTTCTGTAGACTTAATTGTGCGAACGAGGTGAAGAGCTCTCAACCGGTCGTACGCAGGAGTGCTCGATACCGCCTACTATTGAGCATAGCAGTTCAATCACTCTGACCCGTTGTTGTGCTGTTGATGAAAATCCTGCCCAAGTGGCTGTTGTGAACCAGGGGTGTGGGTCCGGTCGTGCCAGCCACCTGTGTCCTCTCCCGCCTCCGGTCTTCTGGACCATGTCTTGACACCGGGCTCAGGTTGGGAGGAGAGAATGTGTCAAATGTTGCGGAATTCACCGTGCCTGCATCACCTTGCTGCGGGGAGCACACGGTGGACATCGCCGGAAACGACGTTCGAACTGTCAGTCTGTGTGGTGGCCGCACTCTCATGTAGCGAATCCATCTTCTAACAGACGCTCCCACATATCAGTGAAGGCCACTCACTCCTGAGCTCTTAGAATCGATTGAAATCCGAAAGTGCTCTTATGCAGTTTGACTGTTTCCTTCAAAGCCCACAGATCCTACATCTAGATACCACAGTAAACGAACTCCTCTGGTCCCGAGTGGCAATATCTCCTTCCATTGTGTTAGTCCACCTTAGTCCCGTATCTGCGAGTGAGCATCCAGAAAATAAGGAGCTCCCTTCGGTTCCAAATCTTTTCAATTCCTGAATAATTTTGAGTTCGATCTGGCATTGCATTTGCGTTTAACGCTGCGTACTTTGCGCATAAGAACAATCATACATTCCGCTATGCCTTTAAGAAGATACCATAGAGAGCCCATGGAATTTTGCGGTAGATGCGGACTATGTTGTATAAATCATTAGAAGCTTTAAATAAACGTATGTCAAATAAGACATATTTGCATTTATGGGGCATAGAAAGTCGATGCATAAGGACATGCAACTTAAGTGTTCATCTTTAACCGAGTGAGGCTTTTACAGGCGTCGGAAAGAAGCTTATTTAAAAGCCAGTATCCTGATGAGTCTGAAATGTCATGTCATTATGCCGCATGATAGACCTAAAGGTCTGCAAGCGTCTGCTATACCAGGATCAGCAAACCAGGGCCCTCGTGGCCTGGTATGCGCTGGCAATTCTCCGACTCCGGGTTCCCTGCCGGTAGATGCACTTCCGCTCCCGCATGGTCGTGAGTATGGCCGCCCATTCATCCGTCTGACCCGTCGTGGTGTTCTTGGTTAAAATCCTGGTCAATTTTTGTGTGGACCAGGCGGAGCGCCAAGGTGCGGCCTCGGCCGCGCCATCCACCTGCGCCACCTCCCCCGCCTCCGGTCTTCCTGACTCTGTCTTGACACTGGGTCCAAGTAGGAGAGGAAGAGGAGAGAATGCGGTAGATGCTGCGCAAGTCTGCACTCGGCATAAACTAGATCACGCGTAAGTCACCCTGCCTTCTTCGTCTTGCTGTTGAGCACACGGTGGACATCGTCGGCTGCGACAGTCGAACTGTCATGTCGCATGATAATCAATATCACAATCCCACCTAATTAGCCCTTTCTAATCGAAAACGCATGTAAGCATTTCAGCCAACTGTTCCGTGTCGCAGCAGACGTCCTTCTCTGGCCCTGAGCAGAAATATCTTCGTACTAGTTCACTCTATTGCCTTATCTGCGGCTCGAGTAATAATCAAAAACGTCAGATGACTAAACTCACTCCTCCAGCGTTTGCCTCCTCGCTTCTGTCGGCTGTCCACTGAATGTCAGTTCCATGCCGTAGGATGGTTGTTGCTGGAGGACCGTATCTCGCGTAGTGCCCCACCAGGCAGTAGCAGGCTTCCCGTTAATGGGTTGACCCCTCCTGTCTTTAATCGTTTGGCTCGCCTCACTGTGCTATGATTCCAGCCCTGCTCCAGAACTTGTTTTCCCTGCTTTTCTTGCGCTGAAAGATGCTCCCACGCGCAGCGTCTGTGTGTGTGTGTGTTTGCTCCAGCTTGACCATATTTTACCTTTCCACTTCCAGTTGAATGAAAGCATCCAGGTCAAGAAGAAGTGCGCGTCTACCCTCAAAACACTCTTCGACCTCTACAAAGCAGCAATGGCTAAACAGGGCTGACTCTACGATGATCGCAGAACTGTACAGTCGTCCCTGAGGCATTTGTAGCGGCGACCTTTGTGTTTGCCTCTTCCACTCCCGCCTCTCGTTCTCCCCTTTTTCAGATCTACATTAAATATTGCTTCGCCTCTTGTTTTGAGATATTTTTTATCTGTCTAACGAGCATTCCCTCCTTGTCGCTATGCTCTGCCTCTATGTCAACATTACTGTGGTGAATCCGGTATCGACGCCACGGTACCTTCCGGCCATTATGACCTTTTTATCAAATCATTTGATACACGCGAATCCACTCCAGTATTTCGGTCTTCTGTTCTTGGTAAAATGTTTGGGTGTTCAGGTGTTCTGTGATGTAGATGAATTAGTCCTCTGACTGTAACCATGCTCTGGCAACATAACCTTTTGGTAAGTTGTGGTTATGTAGCCCCGCCTGATGGACACAATACTGTTGGGGTTATGGTTAGGTGTTGGGACAACTATTCCTCAACCACTTACAGTAGATGTGCTAACTCATGAAATGTCAACCAAAATTTCGAAATGCGTTCTCGTTTCGATAAAATAAATTAAGTAGTGTTGTAGAACTAATCAGGATGCAGCATAAGTCTATGAAGATCCAGTTACCTCAGGGTGTCGGCTTTCGAAAGAACTTATTTTCGGCTGCATGCAAGATCTATACTCAGCAAAAAAAATGACTACTTAAGTAGTATGTAATTTATTATTGATTTTCGATGCCCTTGAAAGTACAATTATATTTCATGGAAAACATGCATAAAAATATCCATTCCTTCACTTATTCGGTAGAAAATCACGTCTTCTTCCAATTGCATACTCAAAAGAAGAGTATAATTCGGTTTTAAAAAAGTTTCTAATTGTGAGATTTTTTAATGCCGTGAAATGGCCGTTCATGAAACTTCATTTATCTACATTTACGAATGTGGCTTGTAAAGTTAACAATATTTCTCAAAACCACTGCTTAATTTTATGAACCTCATATAGTCTCCTCTTAACACCGCAGAGGAAGGCATGGTTTTCCGTACACGGAAAATATGCAGTTTGTCGTTTTGAAACCCTGAATGCAAGTGTAACAGCAGGTCGGATTCAAAATTATTCGGAAATTAGAAAAGTTTTTTAAAACCGAATTATACTCTTCTTTTGAGTATGAAATTGGAAGAAGACGTGATTTTCTACCGAATAAGTAAAAGAATGGATATTTTTATGCATGTTTTCCATGAAATATAATTTTACGTTCAAGGGCATCGAAAATCAATAATAAATTACATACTACGGACATCCCAAGCAGATCTGGTGTCCGTTCAGGGGTTCAAACTAATGGGTACGCTATGGTCCGTACACTCTGACTAAACCTACCGAACGCTTGTGATGCCCACGAGAGAGGAGTTTCTTTTCCAACAGGAATGATTTTCTCGCTCATACTTTCCATGCTTCACTTGACACTACTGCTATCATCCTTAATCTAGCTGACCTCGGTTATTTCCCTTCTAATTCCTCTCCCCAGTCAAGCATAAGACTGGCGACGACGGACGCGTCGCAGCAGGTGCACCTATCCCGTTCGGTACGCAGGTCGTGTCGTTGGCTCGGGAGACTGTTTTAAGGCAACGTTGCTCGAGAAGCTTCACATCCAGCGCATCCCGTCGTTTAACCGGCTGGACTGATGTGTGATGTGTGGTGACCAAGCGGCAAGAGTAAGTGCTCTGAGCGCTACAACCACCAGGTCGAATCCCTGATTGGAAAAAGAGCAAAGGCACCTGAATGAGGGGTTTATTGTGCACAGAACCCGGAGTTGTCCTCTCAGACAACAGCAGCAGCAGTGGCCACTGGCGACTTCAGGACTGGTGCTGACTGCGTCCAGTCATGCCTGAGAGTCCCTGAGAGAGATAGTGGTGGCAGCCGCTTTCGTGGGCCAAGCTCAAGTAGTGTCCAGTTAGTGTGTGTGTGTGTGTGTCGCATTTACCGAGGGGTGGTGTCCCAGCGGCTTAAGTTGTGGTTGCAAGGGGGAGGTGCGTTCAAGTGGCCTCATGGGCAGCTGCGACTGCGCGGACGCAAGTATGCCCGAGAGCTGTCGGGCGTGTGACTCCAGGTCAGCGCGTCTGGAACGGCTCACTGCAAAAGGGTGGATGACCTTGAGGCAGCGAGGTCTTGAACAATGACGCCAGACCGGTCATGATGACCGCACGCTACAGATGTACGCGAACCCCCCAGAAGCCCAATTACATTTCATGGAAAACCTGCATAAAAATATTTATTCTTTTGATCATTCGGTAGATAATTACGTCTTCTTCCAAGCTTATACTCGTAGGAAAGGCATGATTCGGTTTTCAAAAACTTTTCAATTCCCAAATAACTTTGAACCTGCTGCTTACGTAGTCATTTTTTTCAGAGTGTAGTTTTTGCATGCAGCCGGAAGGAACTTCATTCGAAAGCCGGCATCCTGAGGTAACTGAAATATTATAGAATTATGTTGCAGGCTGACTAGTTTTACAACCCTACTTAATAAATTTTTTCGAAACGAAAATGCATTTCGGAATTTCAGTTGACATTTCATGATTTAGCCCACCTACTGTAGGCATATTTCCATTAATCCTCTTCATCCCCCTCCATTGAAGGTTATATGATGAAACTTTGAAAACAACCGCGAAAGCCATCCTGACCTCTGTAAAGGGGAGCTAGGCTGACCGCATTGTTAGGAAATGGGGCGACGTCTAACAGTTCGGTGATCGCTTCGCACTCGCTACGACAAACCATACGCTCGGAAATCCTTTTAAAATTCGGGGAACGTTGTAGCACCTGGATATATGTAAGCACTCGGTAAGTATTGGCGCTTGGAATGGTCTTCCCAAAGGGGTTATCGTAACAGAGGTAGCGGCGACATAAATTGGATACAACAGGATTACAACTAACTCGAGCGGGTTCAGAGACATTTTATCAAAGTATTCAGAGATCACGGGAACGACAAGGATCCAATGAAGGCCTCCAAGTATCTACGGCACACAAGCAATGCCTACTATGCGTGCTTAAGTAGGTCTTGTTTTGCTCGATACTCTCCTATCATCTGACTTCCCGTTACATAACTAACCATGATCTTAGCTCAGAGACTTGAGAAACGGCCACTTTGACTTTGACTCCGGTGCTGTGTTTGAGCAATTCTTTTGGCTTTTGCCGAAGTTGCCTAAATAACCTAACCCTTATCTCTCTAAGTTGTAAGTAAGTTCGGGGGTCTTGGCACAGACCTTTGATATCGATGGGGGCAAATCCTCTTGTGTGGGGACTCTTATCAACTCGCCAGTGTTAGGAAAGCCCGTCGACATCCTTTAAACCAAGATATGCACCAAGGGCGCTTGAATGGGAGAAGAGGTTTTCTCTCGGCCCGTGTGATTGGACCATTGTGATACCCCAGTCTGAGAACCTTCAAACATTTTACGGCAACAGACGAATTGTCAATAGAAGCGAAGAGACGAGTCCCAGGAAGTAGTCTTGAAGAAGAGGACGCGATCGCTGGGGCAAGAACTTTATTCACCTTACGTTTCGGATTCCTGCTCGAACCCATGATCAGAGACAAAAGCAGATACGCGTGGTTCATGCACAAGGGGCTGCAGCCGCCATGCTACTGCATCCTATAAATACTGCAGCCGCTGCTTGTACATGAACCACCCGTATATGTTATTGTCTCTGATGATGTGTTTGAGCAGGAATCCGAAACGTCAGGCGAATAAAGCTCTTGCCCCAGCGATCGTGTCTTCTTCCTCTTCTTCTTCAAAACAGACGAACTATGCAGCCTATGCATGTGCAGAATTATGAGAAATTACGCCGGCCGCCAGTTGATACTGTAATTCTCTCCCATTTTCATCAGCATTTCTAATTTATTTGGGACAAATAGGGGATTAAAAGGCGCGCGTCCATCTGCCTTGAAGTGCACTGAACTTAAAAAAGCAAATGTGCATTCGCTGGAAAGGTCCCGCTCAAACAGACTGGATTACCGCCTTGTTCACATCTGCCGCTAACAGCAATGCACATTTAGTGGCCTAACTCATGAAATGTGTCGAAATCTACTAATTATTGTCAATCACTCGCAAACCAACACCATTTCATGAGTCCAATGTCTATGTTAATTAAGTACTAGTTTAAAAGAATTAAAAACATAAAAGAAAACCTAAAGGCAATATTGTCTTGTTTAGAAATGTCGATTTATTTTGAAAAGCGCAATATACCAAAAATGTCGGAAATGGCTCTAATTTAGTAAAGTTCGTTTTTAGATGTATAGAATGTATTCTAATACCAAACACGCGGTAAATATGAAAGTAGACATAAAATAATGTCTAATAACAGTGTTTTAGTGAAGTTTACATATAAATATCGTTTAATAAGTAGTGTGACTTCATGTATGAGGGTTTGTCAACCGCCTACATTCTGGGTGTAGATTCCAAAACAGTTTTCCAGTGTTTAATAATTTCCTTCACTATTTGGAGTCGCAGTCGCAGCTGCCCATGAGGCCGCTTGGACGCACCTCCCCCTGCAACCACAATCTAAGCCACTGGGACACCACGCCTCGGCAAATGCAACAAACGCTGATTGGAGGCCACTTGAGATTGGCCCACGAGCGCACGAAAGCAGCTGCCACCACCGTCCCAGAGACTCTTAGGTATGACTGGGCACAGTCAGCACCAGTCCTGACGTCGCCAGTGGCCACTGCTGCTGTCTGAGAGGACAACTCCGGGTTCTGTGCACAGTAGACCCCTCATTCTGGTGCCTTCCGTCTTCACCTTCCAGTCTGGGATTTGACTTGGTAATTGCAGCTCACAGAACACACATTCTCACTGCTGTGCCGCTACAAGGCCTCTAGATGACCGTCACTTGACTGAGTTCGTGTACATCCATCTAGCCTACCGTATGATGCCCTTTTAAGCAAACTGGCTTCATCGTCAAAAGAGCAAGGTTCCGTGTAGCTGGAGGATAAGATGCTATCCCATGACGATGCTGAGTTGGACGGATACCTTTCCCTCATATTCTCTGCAAATACCTGAAAATGTCCACGAAGACCACGCTCGACACGTCTATTTAAGGTTCCTTTCGATATTTTCTTAAACATTCTACTAAAACAAATAAGAAAAGGTGGTTATGGGAAAGGCAATCAGTGCAGCGTCAGTGGGCGAGTGTGACAGACTGCTCGCGCGAAAGCAAGCGCGTTGCCCAATCGATTTGCCAATAGTCGTGCGCTCAGTCATCGGCGGCGTTAGCGACGCGAGGCCCTATGCCCCCGGGAACCAATCAAATTGCAGCAATGCTATTAGGGTATGCCGTCCAATTGGACGGTTCGTAGGTTTTCTTATAAATCATTGACCGGTGGCAAAGTCACCTGTCCAAGGTAGTCAACCGTATCCCTGGTACGTCACGATATTTTAGGCAAAATATGCACTATCGTTTGCGGATCTCCCAAAAATCAGAGGCTAACCTCCCCTAGCAGCAAAAATTGGCGTATTGAGCTCGCAAATGTCCGAGTTCGCGCCACCCCGAACGTATCTGTGATTTTATTGTCTGATATGTGCGTTGTGATAACGTTGTCTCGGGGGACGCAATCGACTACGTGCGCTCACACATGCCAATCGATAGCATCTGGTGCTCGAGCGGTCTCAGGCGTCACTTTCTGCCCTCCCACGTAGCCGTGCGCCCGCTCAGTTTGGCCGACATCCTTTTCTCGCCCCGCTCTCTAACTATTTCTTTTTTTTTTCTACCTATTATGTTTAAAGGTGTAAGCAGCCGCACCCGTGGACATCACGTAGGACGAAACGCAACTGAACTCTTAATAAATATTAGCGAAGAGGTGGGGAGAAGAGTACCGTCGGACACATCATCGACAACGTCTATGGAGTCGTCTTCCTCCTCCGCTGACTCGGAGTTTGAAATAGACAACGCCTCCACGAACGAAATGATCTCTTCGAGTCTGTTGACGCAGCAGGTAGCGGAAGGAATGTCAACGCTGCTTGAGTTCTTGGGCCACTGGGCTGCACGCACACAAACGGCTCTCACTCATGTGAATAGCCTGCTGGAGATTCTGAAGCCCCTCCACCCCGAGCTCCCGTCGGACGCACGCACGCTGCTTGCTAGCGCAAGCAACTCTGCACCGTTTACGGCCATGGGCAGTGGTGAGTGGTGTTCATTTGGGCCTGATAAGACAGCTGACTGACCGGTTACGTTACCCATTTACGCAGTGATAGTTTATGTTTATGTACATGCGACTGAGCGACAGTCTACTGGTATAATTCGCATAATTTACCGCAATAGATGTTCCCTTTTGGAAGACTTTTGGACTCTTGCGCAGTTTACAGTAAGTGACCGATCTCATGAAGTGTTGGCTGAAATTCTGAAATTCGTTTTCGATTAGGAAGGATTACTTGGTCGCGGTTGTAATACTGATTATCTTGCGGCATACTCTTATAACATTTCGGACTCGGCAGGATGTCGGCTTTTAAATGCACTTCTTTTAAATCTCCTGTAGAAAGCGTACTCGGTAAAAAAATGACTACTTATTCAGCATGCATTTTTCCCATTGATTTTCGATGGTCTTGCAAGTTCAAATATATCTTATAGAAAGCATAAACTAAATATGCTTTCTTTGAGTCAATCAATAGAGAATCATGTCTTCTTCATATTTTATACTTAAGGAAGGAGTATAATTAGGTTTTAAAAAAGTTTTCTGATTGCCGACTAATTTGGAGCCTAATCATTCGTTGCATTAACGCTTAGTGATTTCACTCGACAAGGTGCATGCGTTCCGCGTAAAGAAAATCACACATTTTTCTATGCCGTTCAAGAGATATCATACAGGGTCCATAAAATTTCGCATTGGAAGCGGACCATGTTGGACATTTCATGAGGAGCAGTGGTAAACGGCCAGGTACGACGCTATGCGAATGGACATATCGCGGTCTTAAAAAGTCTCATAATAAGCAACTTTTTTAAAACCTAATTATACTCCTTCCTTAAGTATAAAATATTAAGAAGACGTGATTCTCTATTGATTGACTAAAAGGAAGCATATTTTTGTTTGTGGTTTCTATAAAATATATTTGAATTTGAAAGACCATCAAAAGTCAATGGGAAAAATGCATGCTGAATAAGTAGTCATTTTTTTACCGAGTACGCTTTCTACAGGAGATTGAAAAGAAGTACATTTAAAAGCCGACATCCTGCCGATCCGAAATGTTATAGGAGCGTGCCGCAAGATAATCAGTATTACAACCGCGACCAATTAATCCTTTCTAATCGAAAACGAATTTCAGCCAACATTTCATGAGATCGGTCACTCACTGTAAATGCGACTGAACGACGGTCTACTGGTATAATTCGTATAATTTGCCTATTTCAGCCTTACTCAATGTGTCCGCGGACGTCAGCCATTATGAGGCCTGCACCGGCTGCTGTTCGCACACGCTCGGCCAAAATGCTCTCGTCGCTGGTAGGTGCAGACAATTATTTAACCCTATCTCAAGCCGCTATTGCTGACATATGCAATCGCCTCCGGGCCATTGAAGCAGACATCCAGCAGTTGCGTCTGATGCGCAGAGGGCCGCCCGCGTTAGCGGTACCAACATGCCCCCTCCCGTCACCCTTGGAACTCATGTCCGACTTTGATGCATTCGAAGAACACCTTCTGATAGGCGACTTTCGGCGGGCAACGGTAGTACTTCGGATTTTCTTTACTTTCACCTTCAGATGGCCTTCCTACAAACGCTGGGCGGCGAAACGGCCCGCGATTTTGTCAAACGACAGATGAAGTCCTTATTTGCCAGTACCCTCCTACCGGGGTTCAACTTGAACGGGCGATATTCGAAACGGAATTTCCGCCATACGAATACGTTCAAGATGATCCAAGGTGGGCACAAGTTAACGCTTACCCACTTCACTTCTATTCAGATGTATACCGTATGTGGAGCGCCGGCCGTCCCCACGGCCTTCTCGATTTTGAGAAGGCGGTACGAAGCGTTCTGAAATCGGCAGTGACCGCCGCCTCTGTGCGCCGCCTACGTCAGAATTATCCAGAATAACCCACAGCACGGACCCCACCCTTTACGCATCCCCCCTGCATATACTTATTATTTTCATTGCTAGTAATGTAAATAAAGTGTACAATACAGCCACGTGTTGCTTTGATCCAAATAATGGGACACATGTCCACATGACGAGACTGCGGCCGTTAGAGTAAGGGAAGGCGAGACGTCAATATGGTTGGGCATAGACGGGCGCGAGGATTACGGTTGGAAATATGGCATTCCCAAGTTTATTTCCATAGCCATCCCAGTTAGTCGGTTAGGCCCCTGATGTTGGGATCCGCAATGTGCGCGGTTGATGCGGCTACGAGGGATCAACATTGATGTTCCAGTGTACACTACTAGTAGGTGGGTGGGGGGGGGGATAACAATCGGGAGAAGTCCCCAAACATCTGTTGCCCAGAAGGAATGCCTACTATATATATATATATATTTGAGTAGGTATTCGCCCGACATAATTGTTGTTTCATCTGACCTCAGAGAGAACGTCGGATAGTCAAGAAGCGACCGCTGTAGTGGCGGATCTAATTCCTGGCGTTTCGTGTTTACTATTTCCTAAGACGTACTGCTGTAAGGCAAATAAACAGATTTGCGCAGGAAGAAGGCCAGCAAAGAACGTGATTTCGTTATCTGCCCCAGACTCTGCAGAAACATTCAGCGATGGGTGCGCAGTATTAAACCTTTGGATCCGTGTGCCCATGTCGGTCGTATCATCATTCATCTATGATATCCAGTGAAGTCGCTCTCTCCACTTTGCCTATGTAAGGATTTGTGAGTGAGTTCCGGAAGAACGATAGATGAGCGCCCCCTCTACCAGAAAGAGAAAATTCCCATGCTATGAATCTATCGCCAGGCCATCTGTTGGTCTTCATGACTGGCCATGGCGGTGAAACTAAGCGTTTTGTGTACAAGGCGGAGTGCGGGTTTTTACTGACGTGGCTTAACTGATACTTCATAGGCAGAATGACTTTAGAGAGAGGTAGTTTATCGTTTCCACCGCGGATAGATCGGGAAACAGTGGTGATTAATCTAGCCAGGGCATCGCTCGTCCGGCAAGGTGGCATTGACAAACTCCTAGAAGTCTGTTAACCTTTTGGGGTATATGTAACTTTCGAGAGCGACTTCGGATATTCTATCATCATTTTGCAATGGTGTGGTAAGGTGGGATTATCATTTTTGGGAATTTGACTGAGGGGAAGCACCTATTTGTGAATGTTCGTAAGGCCGTAAACTAGTGAGCGCAAGGACTACCACCCCTGGGGCAAAAAAACCCGCAAAACTTGGAGGCCACTTGAACTTGCCTTTTACTACCCACATAATGGGGCTATTACCGCTTCCTCTGGGATACTCGCACGTGATGAATAGATCAAGTTAACACCACCCCCACCCCGTGTTTGAGAAAACAATGCTGTATTCGGAAGTGCCTACTTACTATACATGGCATGCATGTAGAAGATCTTTCGAAAGACGCAAACGAGGAAACAGAGTGGACGGACACCCCGGTATACTCAAAGGAACTGCGATAGGCAGACTATACACAGTGGATCCCAGTCACGACGAATGCTTCCTCCTTCGCCTGCTGTTGGTGAATGTGCCCAGTCAAACGTCTTTCCAGCAGTTGAAATGTGGCAAAGGCGTTACGCATGCCAGTTTCCGCAGTGCATGCCAGGCTCCTAATTTGTTGAATAACGATCAACACTGAGATGTGCGTATTGATAAGGCCTGCAACAAGTCCCATCCACATCAAATACGTACGCTGTTTCCAGTCATATTGACCGCCTGTTTCCATTCATCTCCATCCGGTTTATGGGAGAAATATTAATCGCATATGGCTGAGGACATCTGCCGTCGACTACGCAAGGAAAACTCAAATGTGAATTTCATGGCAGAAATCTACGACGGGACGTGAGTAGTGATTGATGTTATGTGCGTAGAAATCGCGAACAAAGTTCTCAATCAACTGAAAATGTCATCATCAAACCGTTCTGTTGCTGTTTCGTTAGATGTGGGTTGTGAGCAAAACTACAGCATGGTTGAACTTCGATCATACCTGCAATCAAACAGCCTCAAGCGAACAGTGGAGCAGAATGGCATTTACGATCAAATAATGCGGGTTGTCAATGACAGGGTTGGAGAAATCTTCTTCTTCGATGGGCCAGGAGGGACTGGCAAAGCTTTCGTGATAAGACTTATTCTGGTAGCAATTAGATTCAGCTAATTAAATAGGCTTAGCACTTGCATCCTCCGGAATAGCTTCGACCTTGCTACCCGACAGAAAGACTGCTCATTCGGCTTTGAAATTAACAGTCATTGAGACGCCTACATGCAACGTTTCCAAAGCATTCTACTTGGGAAAAGCCCGGCGGAAATGGAATCTTATTGTTTGTGATGAATGCACAAGGGCGCTCAACAAATCGCACGGATTCCTTGATCTAACACTGCAAGGTTTGTGCGGAAACACGAGACTACTTGGAGATGCACTGCTACTGCTTGCAGGAGACTTCAGGCATACACTGACTGTAATTCCTCGATCGACACCAGCGTACGAAATAAATGCCCGCTTGAAATACTCTACTTTGTGGCGCCATGTCTAGACGGTGGAATTAACTGCAGATATGCGTGTTCAGCTTCAAAATGACCGATCAGCCGAGCCATTCCCACACCAATTACTGCTAACTGGTAACGGAACGGTGTCGGGTGATCCGCATTCAGGACGCATTTTGCTGCCACTTACCTTCGGTAATTTAGTGTTGTCGAAAGAAGACATGGTTGAAAAGGTATTTCTCAACATTCAGACCACTTATTCTAGCAACGATTATCTGGATAAACGAGCTATTTTTTGCGGCCAAGGACAGATATATGTACCATCTTAACCATATAATTCAGTCTAGGATTCAAAGCGAGGCACTCACATACACATCCGTTGACACTGCCGTGGAAGCAGACGAGGTAGTTAATTATCCCACATAATTTTTGAATTCACTTGATCTGCCAGGGATACCGCCGCCGTCGCACGTACTGCAATTGAAAATCGGTGTGCCTGTGATCATGTTTCGTATCATCAACCAGCCGAAGCTTTGCAACTGCACGCGGCTTGCAGTAAAAACATTAATGAGTAAAGTCGTGGAAGCAACTACCTTGAGCAGACCTTTCAGAGGTGGACATGTCCTTATTGCTGTCCTTCCATTGATTTCAACTCACATGGTATTTCAATTTAGGCGACTGCAATTCCCGATTCGATTGGCGTTTGCAATCACCATCGAAAAATGCTCAGGGCCGTTCTTTAGAAATGTGCGGTTCGGATCTGCAAACGGATTGTCTCTCACACGTTGCGTGCTCCAGATTCGGCAAACCAGACAATCTCTATATCTGCACAGAGGACGCAACGACAAGAAATATGGTATACCCACAAACATTGTGAAATTATTGGAAACGCGCCCCTTGCCCTTTTCTTTCTTTTCCATTTCATCGCATTGAGCCACACATCAACGCGTGGCTGGGTCCAGCTAGTCACATTATAAAAACCTGTTGCCCGCAAGCAGCTGAATAACCACTCCCAATTTTTTGAGACGCCACTTACTTCTGCCTATGTCCTTATCTTTGCCCCGTTCTAACTCTGGATTCCGCACAGAAGTAAGTGCAGGGGGGAAATTGCATAGGGCTAGCCTACAGAGACTCTCGCGCGACGTTCGGACGGTGTGTTTTTGTTCGCAAAACGACACCGTTCAACCTGCAGCAGCTGATCTAATCTACGGAAATTCTTTAGAACTCCGGTGAGTTAGTCTGTCCTTCAAGTACACCTACGCCTTTTGAGCCAACTATGCGGTGCATGTTCACAGGCCAGACAGTAACAGGCCAGGTGTCGCCCAAAGCGCCTGAAGCGACAAAAGTTGGCATGCAGCCGAGACTCATTGCGACCGAACAAGGGGCGTCCCAGCACAGGTCCGAGGGTGGGGGGTGGGTTTGCGTCCGCGGTCGGCCCCGCCGCTCCAGCCGGCGCGGTCGATGTGATTGACGTAGCGTCAGAAAAGGGGCTGTCGGCCTACGCGCACGTAGGCGTACGAGGTCCGCCTGTTCTCCACCGCATCCCTTCCGCCCAATGCAGGCGTATGCACTCGCGCCGGCATGCGAGCATGACCGCAAACTTCATGCGGCGGGGATGGGGGACAAAACTGGCTTGCCGTCCATCTGACGCTGAGCGAGCGAGCGAGCAATCGATACCTATGTGTGTGGAATGGCCTCGAGGCTAAGACGCTGGGCCCTGCATGAAGGTGTCAGCGCCCCAAACTCGCCTGAGAAGGCGCCTAGAAGTCTTGCAGGCGTGCGACATGCGTGCGTGAACGCTGCGTTGGTGATGCCAGAAGCAGGAAAACATTCCGGCGCGGAGTGACTTTCGAAGAGTCAACGGCCGGGCGACCGGGCTAGCCCTGGGCGACTAAAATGCTATCCGGGGTCTAGCTACTGATGGGCGTCCTACTCACGGGAAGACAAAGTTAGAGTTTGGGTCCATTTTAGGTAAAATGATGGAGACTATATTCAGCACAGTATGTGTTGTAGGAATATATTCCGGTGTAGGAAGCCGCCGGACGTCCAGATGGGGAGCCCCCATCTATTTTTCTGCACTTTTTGTCACACTTGTGACGTCTACTAAATATACATCCACCTCTTGTCTAAACGCGAGAAATGAAATTGAGGGCGCTGAAGGCGGACCTGGCGACCTTGAAAGCACAAGGAGAGAGAGAGGACTTGTAATAATGAACGGAATGATTGTTCGACTACAAAGACCCCTCCTGTGGAGGACGCCTGTCATACTAACGAAGGCCACACGGCCGGGCAACTAATTCGACGCAACAACCTACATAACATTAAGTTCTTCTACGGAAATGTACAAAGCCTCTTGAACAAACTCGACGAACTTAGAATAATTGTGGCCGAACTATGTCCTGATGTTATTGCATTAACTGAAACGTGGCTAACCCCAGATGTCACAGACCCCCAAATACAGTTAGATGGTTATCAAGTGCCAAGACGAGACCGAACCGAAAAGCGAGGTGGCGGAGTTGCCCTATATATCAGCAATGCGGTCGAATATAACCCTGTTGAAGAATGTGTACATGAGCATGATCTGGAGATGCTGCAGTGTCATTTGCTGGTCCCCAAAGGCGAAAACGTTACTATCACCGTTGTATATAGGCCTCCAAATCAACCTGCGGACGAAGATCAAGCGTTAATCACTGGACTCCGCGACGACAGTCGAAAGTAAAACATTATTATTGTAGGAGATTTCAATGCTCCGCGGACTAACTGGGACCTTATGACAGTTAAGGGCCACAGACAAGGATTCGACCGAATGCTATAAGACATTGCATTTGATGAATTTCTGTTTCAACATGTATGAACTGTGACTCGGATGCGTGAAGGTCAGAGAGCTAGTTGCCTGGATCTTGTGTTTACCAAGAACGAGGAAAGCGTTAATGAAATAAATGTAGGCCCGCCGCTAGGTTCTTGTGATCACATGACATTAATGTGGGAGACGACACTCTTAGCTATCCCCGAACGAATCTCATAGTCGTTAAGAAATGTCTGGCGGGGTAACTTTGAGGCAATGAAATCAGAGATTGGACACACACTATGGACGGAAGCATTACGAGGAGACGTCAACGAATGCTGGACAACCTTCAAATCAATTATGAGAGACCTGATTGAACGATACTGTCCCTTCAAGAAGCATCCAACCGGAAACAAACCGAAATGGTTGACAACATCGGTTAAGAAGGAAATCCGAAAAAAACGTAAACTGTGGAAAATCTTCTTAAAAACGGAGAGCCCAGAAAAACTTCAGGAATTCAGACAACAACGAACCTTATGCAAAAGACTCATCCGAGAAGTACGAGCTTCTATGCATATGTAAGAGACAAACCCACTAGTTGGGCACAGCGAGTAGGCTATCCAGGATACGAAAATAGCAGTGTCCCAACAGTTACAAACTAGTAAATAAGAACAAAGTCGTCGGCAGGTAAAAGTGCACGTGCGTGTTGTTTGTCTTATNGCTGGGAAACTTCGAGGGTGAGGGCATCCAGGCGTTTGACGACATCCTCGATTGTGGGGGCAGTTGTGCTTCGACTAGCGACGTTAACCGTAACAGGAGGCTGGTAGTACTCGAGTATACGGTCAGCAGTCTCTGCGAGCATCTGAACAGTCGAAGAAGGAATGTTAGGCGCAAGGATGGCTTGCACAGAAGGAGGCAACCGTTGGAGGAAAAGTTGCTTGAACATGGTGGCATCCAGCTTTTGTCCCTCTGCCAACTGCTCCAAACGCCTAAGGAGCTGCGTAGGCTTCCTGTCACCGAGGTCCTCCTCAGAAATTAAACGCTGGAGACGTTTTTGTGTTGAGAGGGAAATGCGGGAAATGAGGGCCTCCTTTAGGGCAGTATAAGGGGCTTCTGTGGGCGGGCAATCTATGATGTCGCGGAGGTCGGTGGCGATGTCCATTGGGAGTGCTGCCACAACATAGTGAAACTTCGTATCCTCTCGTGTGATCTGACGGAGGGCGAATCGTGACTCTACAGTGCGCAGCCATAACGCGATGTCACCGAGCCACACGGATGGCAGGTCAAAAGTGTGAATGCCGGCTATGGGCTGGCTGCTAGAATCGCTGGACATAATTAGCGGGGGGTCGGTCAGAGGTCAGATAAATGGGGTAGAGGATTGGCGCGTTGACGGTGAGACTGAAGGGTAGCGCTCGTATTGGATGAAAGGGTGAGACAGTGTGGATAGCAAATAAGGGCTAGATGAATAATCTGATCGATAAAAATTAGAGGGAGGATTAATCCGAATGGAAATAGTTATGCACAGAGATTAAACAGAAGGAGCTATGAACGATACAGGGTCACCAGTGTAAGAGACAAACCCACTAGTTGGGCACAGCGAGTAGGCTATCCAGGATACGAAAATAGCAGTGTCCCAACAGTTACAAACTAGTAAATAAGAACAAAGTCGTCGGCAGGTAAAAGTGCACGTGCGTGTTGTTTGTCTTATTCAAAGTTGTATCGAAGCGTATTGTAACTGATTAAAACAAAACAGACTTAAATGTCACTACACATATATCAGGAGCAATGCAAAAAACCGGGACCGTCTGGCAACCTTCAAGGACAAAAATAACCGAATTGTGAGCGATGGCCTTCAAAAAGCCCAGATTCCTTCCGAGTTTTTCCAAAGTGTCTACACCACGGAACCACCCCTCCAGTCCTGTTCTCTTCCACTGCCCACCAACCAACCACTTATAAGCACAGTATTTTTTACTCCGCAGTTAATTTTAGCAGAGCTAAATAAGCTGGATCCAGCCAAGTCACCTGGACAAGATGAGCTCCCAGGTGTACTCCTGCGTCAGCTAGCCGAAGAATTAGCAGAGCCACTTTCTATAATCTTCCAAAAGTCGCTGGAAGCTGGCAAACTTCCTGACACAGGGAAGTTGGCAAACGTCCTACCTATCCACAAGGGAGGATCACGGCTATGTCCCACGAACTACCGGCCGGTTAGTTTGACATGCATTTGCTGCAAACTGATCGAAAAATTAGTACGCGTACTCCGCACTTGTTACTAGAATAGCATACTTTATGGAATAAGTGAACGTTTCAACGGGAAGTCAGCAATCCTCGGCTCACAGAAAGGGCCCGGATCGCAAGTGCCATCATTATTCCTCTCCGAACTTTACAAATGCCTGACAGAGATTCTGCATCCGCTGAGATGCTAGTTTGCGATGGCGTTCAGCGAAATTCTCTCTCTTAATACGACTAATGTAACTGGTTTACATGACTAGTTCAAACCTTCCGGTTCTACTAAATGACCTTTATCTTATTTGGTTTCATCCAAATGAGTACTACCACAATTTCGTTCCGTACTGTAATGTCTCTGTAGTTGGCGCTAAGAAAGCTGCAAGTCACAGATATCAGCTGCCTGGCCTTCACAGTAGTTTAGTATTGTTCTCCCTAGTCTACACTTTTGACGGTGGTGAACACGATCTGCATTCTAAGAATACAACTGGCATTATCACATCAAATTCAAGACTCGTTGCTTATAGATGATTCAGCTGACAGTCGTAACATTTGAATTAAACACAAATATTTCGCGCATTACCGAATACTATGCGCATCCTATTACTTCCAACTCAGCAGTTTTCGGAAGTCCTAAATCATACTAAGAAGAATATGTTGATGGACGTGACGGGTTTATCTCCTCTATGTTAGAAGGATCTCGGTGTTTTGATATGGAGCAATCTGAAACCGTTGCAATGCATCAAGACTGAAAAAAGACGTAATTGGAGTAGTGCCTGCTTCTAAACTGACGTTTGTAGCTTTTGACATATACTTTATTGAAAAATTTTACGACACCTTCGTCCACTCTCGCCCAAAATATGGCATACAGATCTGGCGGGTATGGCTCATAAAAGACAAAATATATTTGGAGAAAGTGCAACATCGGGCGACGAAGTTAGTAAAAGGTCTAAAATACCGATCTCATCTAGAAAGACAAGAACTTCTAAATCTATTCCCTCAGTGTTACTACAAGATAATCCGTGGGGAATGAACAAGGACTGCGCTTTGAGAGCATATTTCAATGGCCCCTTTAGCCTCCTCTTCGTAGGAAATCAATGCCCCGGCTGAAGCTTCCTTTTGAATCCTTAGCGTAGCGAGTAATAGAACAGTGAATGACCCACCTGAATCCGTTGGGGAGGCGATGTCTCTGAAGCTTTTAAAGAAATACCTGGATGCCTCCATTGTTTTCTCTCGACACACACAATCTGAATTGCAGGCGTCGGTTCCACAAATAAATTAGCCCCAAAAACAACGCTACTTACTTTTTGTAAATAGTATTTTAAAAGTGACAGTTTGCACAATGCATTTACAGCCGTCTACAACATGTCAATGTGTAAAAAACGGGGTTTTCAAAAGCTTGACTTATTACTGACATTCCTCCCCGGACATCCTGAGTGCATGATACAGACTCAGATTCTCCCCACGTAAAATCTATGATCGCGTTCAGCGAAGCTGAGTGCTAAAGTTCTTATTTTACATGACTAATCCACATTTTCTTATGATTCAAAATAATATTTATTATGTTTTTTTCTTCCAAATGAATACTACCACAGTTTTTCTCCCGTACTGTAGTATCTCTGCAGTTAACGCTAACAAGACTACCGCTCACAGATTTCAGCAACATAATAGTCCTTCACAGTCGCATAATACTGCCCTTTTGCGATCCTATAAGTACAAGACTCGTAATTCATGGACGATTCAACCCAGTCGTAACATATGAATAAGACACAAGTATTTTGTATGGCACGGAATCCTGTGCGTACTCTATCACTCCCGACCCGTCGGCTGTCACGGTCTTAAATCGGATCGAGGGGCTTATGTTGACGGACGTGATCGATCTGACCGTTTTTTTTCATCAGAACCATTTTATCATTTCATTTATGATCGTACCTTTCCATAAATGTCGGGGACCGGACTGGTGCCTGGGACAGGGAAGATGGGAGAAGGTCGACTCTGGGGGACTTCGTCCCACGGCACTCCAGCGCACATTTATCACTATGAACAAGCTGACGGTTTTTCAAACTATCAGTGTGCACTAAAGGCTGCGACTTGGGAGGCCACCAACTGGCGAGACAACTCGATCCTCCCCTTAGGACGGACAGCCAGAATGCACCAACTCCCTATCAGAGCGGCCTCTATGAAACTCCCACTCAGGTGGGGCTTGAACTGCCCTCACTTTCTGGGAAACCCTGGTCGATTGTGTGCGCGGACCAGACGTGTTTGGCAGGTGTAGACGGGACGTCTGATTTTGTCAGTCACTGTGCCCGATCCCATCTGCGGTCTCCTTGACTCTGTCTTGACACCGAGCTCGGGGGGAGGTCAGCGAGAGGAGGGAGTGCAACAGATGCTACGCAAGTCTCCCATCACTATAAACTAATCACGCACAACTCACAGTCCTCCCGCCCATTATTATGTGGGGCACAAGGTGGACACCGGCGTTAGCAGCGGTCGAAATAGCACAGTTTCAAAGTCTGTTTGCTTGTTTATAGCAAGGAAACCAAGTGCTGGATCCTAACTGTATTGAACATACTTCCTCCTCACTTCCCCACTGACCAGGGGTTTCCCCGAGCCAAGACGAATTGGATTGAGATTGGCCGTAACTGTTCAGTTTCAAACAATGGTCAATGTCTTGGTCATTGATATAGCAGCATGAGAACGAGGATGATTGCTGCTCATTACTACATCGGAAATTACCAACTCAAATCAATTAACAAGATAGGGGTCACGGTATGTGAATGGTGCCCGCTAGTTAACCATGCTATCGGTAAGGCATCAAACAAGGCTATGAGTATCCAGGAAAAGGTGACTTGAAGCAATGCTACTTAACTAGTGTAATCAGTACTCTCATAGTGATAATTTACTCGGAATCCGTGTGCAGCTATATATAGCACACTGGGATCGAACAAATAATGTTTTCGAGGGCGATACATTTTATCCTTAACAATAAATTATGGAAGCCCTGTTCGCCAATAAAACTCAATCAACAGATCTAGCCGAACCGGACTCACTCACCAATATGCTTCCGGATATATGTGAGCGTAGAATACACGCCAGTCTATCCTTGGACGTAACCGACCAATGCCCACGGGTTAAACACGCCAGTCTAATCAGAAGAAGCAAATTAGCCACGAGGATGCAAATTGATGTTAAGTTGTTACTCAAAGTTATGTCTAATTCTACAGGCATATTTTAGCACACCAAAAAAGCTTCTTATTTCACCACAATACCCTCCATCCTAGGAGAATGGGGCTGGAAAGTGGAAAATGGAAGTGAAATATAAAAGTTTCAGCTATAATGTACAAATCGGAAACGACCAGAGAAACGGCCATGACGACCACTGTGCATAGGGGTGGGTTTGATGGGCAGTCAAGGAAATGCGCAGATGTATAACGTGTAAGCGAAGGTAGGGATAGCAGAGGAGGCACCATGGGGCTGTCGAAGGCTGATGTGTTGTGGCAGGTGAAAGAGACTTGGTATAAAAGTCACCTTCAGGCGGTCGATTGAGACCACCTCGATGCGGTTGCAATGGACGATTATGAAGCGCCTGACCGTGGGAGATAGGACTCAGGACGATCCATCATAGGACTCTTGTAGTGGTCTACAAACACCACCTTCCGTTTTCGGACTTAACACCGACGTCAGAAGTGAATTTGAGATGGCTAGAAGCGAAATTCGTTTATACCACTCATCAGTACAGAACCTCCACCGTTACTCGGTGCTTGTCGTCAACTAAACAACACCTCTCGACTATAAGTAATCTCTGTAAGGCTAATAATATCGTTTTCTTGAAAGCTTCCCAAGGAAGCAGTGATGTGATCCTAAATGAGACTGATTACCTAAGTTAAATGGAAGAGGGATTGATTGATTCCGGCAAGTTTTCTTCTGATACCCGTGGGAAAGATGAAACAAAGCACTGAAAGACGTTACTGAGAAAGTGGTGGAGTGGCTACTTGAAAATTAGGTAATAGATGAGGACATGGCTGCATTCCTTAGGCCTGTAGGCTAACATATTCCCAGACTATACGAGCTATTAAAATTACACAAGCCAGATGTACCTTTACGATCAATTTTATCAACGGGGAAGTCACCGAAACGTAAACTCGCCCAGCAGTTCAGTTTAGTTGTATTAAGGGGAAGATAGGCGGGCGCCTTTGAACTTCCTACTGGTTACAGATTGTCTAGGGAAAAGCACCGATAAGTGGAAAAGTGAAAGAAAGATTGTTTACATAATAGCATGCGAAAAGCAGACAACAGTCTGTTATTCTAAAAAGGATAAACATGAACGGCTACTCACTAATTACCAGTAGTCTATACACATGATATCTCAATAACTGCTTATGTGAGTGAGTGCGCGGTTGGTAATTGGGAAGCGTGATCCGTGTCGAGTCTGCACTTAAATGGATCCACACAGGAGGAGAGTAAAGCGTCAATGGCCAGGGCGTCCCACAGAAGAATCATACTGTTGTTTAAAAAACATTCGCCCGTTGACCTTGCCTTACCCGCGCGTAGTTTTGCGGGATGGCCGCGCAAAGTGGGCGAGTTAGCCTGAGTGAAACATCGTAGTTGCCAGTAGGAAAGGGGAAATAGGCTGAGAGTTAACAGTCTGCTTTCATAGGCCAGTGTTCCCATGCGTACTCTTACCGCTTCCATCACTCAAGATACTTTCTCACTCCTAGATGAGCCGATGAATCAAAATCCACCGAATAAGCAAATGATCTTGTTGGACATGCAGAGCCTGTTCACAGACAGGCCAGTGGGTGAACCCATTGACGTGCTTTTTAATCATGCAGCAGAAACATGTTTAGAACGAGGGCAACTGCGGGAACTACTACAGATATGCACGAAGAACGTACAGTTCTTGTTCAATGGACAGTTTTATCGACTGATCTAAGGCGTAGCCATGGGCAATCAATTGGGGCCAGTCCTAGCGGACATTTTCATGCCCAACCGCGTAAGAAAATAAGGCTTGAGCTTACAGCGAACCGCATCCTATAGGCGATATGTGAATGACATTTTGTCCTAATCAAAAGGCCAAGGGACGGATAATTACTACTGAAGGCTATGAACAAAGCACCTGCAAAGGGCACATCTACGATCGAACATAAGAATTCAGGCACAGTGCCTTTCTTGGATGTTTTTATATGTAGGTGAGTAGATGATTTCATCCAGAGATCCGTTTATCGAAAAACCACCCGAGAAGGACAGCACATGCATTTTCTCAGTTTTGTTCCAGTCCAGAGAAGATGAAACCTGGTTTTCGTCTGTTCAATAGAGCCACTAAAATCCGTTCTTCCGGTACGATCGATGGCGAGATCAGCTTCCCGAAGAATGTTTTTCTTGGAAACGAGTTTTCGGATAAATTCATCGGAAGTATCCCATTCCCAGAGAAGAAAGTCCTGCAGAAATGTCCCTACCACAAAAACCGGTGAACATCTACCTCCCTTTCAAGGGTGATTAAGCGACGACGTTGATGGACGGGCGTACACTGCCTCTAGCTTGTTGTTCATATGCAGTCTACCTGGTATTCCAAGTAGACCGACTAAAAATATTCTGTATATGCACGTCACATCAGACTGCATTTGAGTTTACAGGTAGTTTCGGGTGCAAATATGTTGGGCGCACACAAATGCAGTTGGCAGACTGATCAGCTGAATACATACCGAAATGGCTGCAAAGGGCGGATAATAAGGTACTCAGGAGTTCAATTAGGAAGTACCTTTTGGACACTGACCGTACGGTGGACCCAATGACTGCATTTAAGGTACTAGTTCGGGCGATAACAGGATGTCTTCTGTGTTTCGCAGAGACCGCTACAATACGAGGGAGAAAACTAGAACTCTGTGAGCGGTCGAATCAGGTGATCAACCTCGGACTGCCATGGTAAGGATCCACAAGGTACGTAACCCCATTCCCTCTCACTCCCCCCGCATGACTGACTGCTCTTCCGCGTGTTGCAGTTTTAATCACACCCGACAGGTTTTTACTGTAATCCGAACTGGCATGTTTGGGATATGTAACTCCCATCCCTCTTATCCTTCGCCGTGCGCACCCGCATGTTCAGACCAACATTCTATGCTTTATTTATCTATCACGTCTCATTCCTTGTATCGCACTCTAATTTAACACTTTGTCTTATCTTATTTACTACTCAATGACCATATGTAGTTAGATAAGGCGCGACGAAACCTCGGGACTTCATTGAATTCTGCATGCTTCATCGCCTTTGCCTCGTTCACATTTATTCCGCAAAAACTGCTTTAAGGAAATCAAATAACACAGTTTAACAGCAATATTTATATTAAAAATAAAAATGCTCCACCAGCGGGCGCGTGGCGCAATGGATAACGCGTCTGACTACGGATCAGAAGATTCCAGGTTCGAATCCTGGCGTGCTCGCCAACTTTTCGTCGCTCACGTTGTTGGTTCCGGGCATCGTGTTGACCCCAGCAAAGCTTTTCGCGTGAATTATAAAGTCACATTGAGCTTCCCTCAACCCAGCCCATAGCAGGGGCTGGCGCTGGCAGCGGAAGCCCCAATGTGAAAGTTGGACCTTGCGCAATGAGCTGCATACTCGAGTAATCAACATATAAACGCTGCTGATATATTCGAAACAGTACTCAAGTATGAGTGAATATTTTCACGGGATGTCAAGGCAACGTCGTCCTGTAGATACATAGGGCCACATTACTCATATGCTGAGAGCATTATGATATACAGTGCCATACTGGCCCAGCTTCCTCTTAAAGTCGTCTGAAGACGTTGGTGCAACGAAATCCACAGTCATGGCGTTCTACACTTCAACAACTCTGCTGGAGAAGAACTTCCGCATGTTCAGCCTAACTCCATGGGAAAATACCGGTAACGTAAAAGTGGGGTTAATATAACGGAAAGGATGGCGTCCCCCTGCACGTTTTTTTTTTCGAGGACGGGGCTAGACGGGGCTATCGCGTCCACAGCCCCGCCACAGCCCCGTCCGAAGCCCCGCCCTAACGGGGCCCAGCCCCCTCTGGCCCCGGGGGCTTGACGGTGCCAGACGGGGCCAGGCCCCGTCCAAATTTTTGTGAATTTCCATCATTTATAATGACGTAATTCTGCATTATTTTAGACAGATTTCGCTCTCTGATCATTAAATATAAGCTTTTTAGCTTGCATTCACTATTGTAAATGAAGGTGGGTAACATATTGTTCACGTAAGGGTTATGGGTGTACAGCGATCAAAAGTTGAATAGTATAACCTACTGTACGGAGAATTAGGAAAGGGAAAATACTGGTAACGTAAATGTGGGATTATTATCAAGGAGATCTCCTTGCTCGAGCATGGCGTCCCCCTGCGCGTTTTTTTTGAGGACGGGACCAGACAGGGCTATCGCGTCCACAGCCCCGTCGTAGCCCCGTCCGTAGGCCCCCCCCCCCAAACGGGGCCAGACGGGGCTGGTGCTAGCAGGGAGCGTACGCCACTCACCTCCACAGGCTGGCCATGGTTCCTGGGAGATAAACACGCAGTTGCTACGCTGTATGCAACTACAATTTCCGGCAACATCTAGCTACATCATCAACCAGGATGGTCTTGCTCGCTCGGGCAAATCAGAATGCTCGCTCTAATTTATTAAACCCAACGAACAGCCAGTCGGAGAACAGTTCTGATCGTCGTGAGCTCGTCCGATGGAGTATATACGAGGGAGGACGTAAAAACGAGAGTTATTTATTTAAATTCTTAATATGAGATAACATCTTAGAAACAATAATTCTCCCTTCTAGAAAAGATATTGTCCACTGGATGATGTGTGCTCGTTCCAACGTGTTTTCCACTGTTTGGAGCATTTTCATATTCTTCTGGACTGATTCTGTTTAGTATTTCCAGCGAGTTTTTCTTAACCTCTTCTAAGTTCTGTAAACGCTTTCACTCTATGTTTTTCCTTATTCTTGGAAATAAGAAGAAATCGCGAGTGGGGC
>CACRXP010000094.1:1317664-1350934 GCA_902702965.1 Spirometra erinaceieuropaei
CCTCGTAGAATTTGTCTCTGACGGCGTCGGGGTTGGTCATCGTCGGAGCGTAGGCGCTGATGATGGTGGCGAATTTGCCTCCCCAGAGAGGCAGGCGGAGGCTCATCAGGCGATCGTTGATGCCCTGCGGCAAACAGGGCAACTAGTACTCTACACTGGATCAGACGTGAATTTAAAATATTTCCTTCCGAACTCTTCGAAAGACTCTTTGGTGTCTTTGTTAGACCTCATCTAGAGTATGGAATGCCAGCAGCTTCACCATGGATGAGGAAGGATATCAACTCACTCGAACAGGTGTAACGCAGATCGACAAAGATGGTCGACGGTCTAAAGCATTTGTCTTATCAGGAGAGGCTGAATTTCCTTTGCCTATTCCCTTTCTCGTATAGACAAATAATCTGCAGTCTACTCTGGACGTTGCTAATTGTTCGCGGCCAGGGTTGCTCATTAAGAGCAGAGGACTTCTATGAGTTCGCCCGTACAAACCAACTACGCGGCCATGCATTCAAAGTCGGGAATGAACGCACGCGTTTAGACCGACGAAAATTTTCATTCAGCCAGCGGGTTGTCAGGCCGTGGAACTCGCTTCCAAGCGAGATCGTGACGGCTGACACAGTTTGTGTGTTTAAAAGAAAACTTGCTCGTATAGTTTCCAACAGAAATCGGCTTGTACAGCATGACTATGCACAGTCAGTTTTGTAAGATCTGTCATATACAATCTTCCGCACTAATTTACAGTGACCCTATGCACTACTTTATGATTACGATTGACCTGTGACCCAATCACATTTTAAATGCCTGCAATTTTATTTTATTTTTGAGTATGAATCTGCAAAAGCACTGTACATGAATAGGGTCATCAAGGGCTCTGCCTGTAACAATATATACATATATACATAAGAAACATAAAAACGGCTGACGCATAGTCTGTAGAGATATGCTGATTACCAATAAAACTTAACTTATTCTATTATTGTTCCAACCGAATGGTTTGAATTCCTGTTCTTGTCCTTGCACTTCAGATGACTACATATTGTGCAAAATAAAAAATCGATTTAATTACATTATTCATTCTCTCAACAGATATTCATTCGACCCTTACAGGGTCTGTATAAAGATTATGCAATATGTCTAAATACCTCGGTATACTCGATCAAGAATTGAAACTGTCCGTGCAAGGACAACCGGAAATGTCTACTCCCGGCTTATTTGCCTTCGTTATCTAACGGCACAGTAAATCCAGGCGGAGTAAAACTGGTGCGAGAACTCGTATTTCCATGATACATCGACGGTAACGTGATTGCCTGCCTGCAAACTATTGACTATCAAAGCAAAGTCATTCGGCCAGGGATTAATCCTTTCAAAAGTTCTGATACCTTTTAGTTTCCATCATACTTATCGTTGAAAAACGTACACAGAAATTATAACAACCGGTTTTTAAAGCTTAGAAACAGGCAAAAATAAAATGCTGAGAACCTTTTCAAAACGTTATCTGATGTGTGTGAACTGTCCCTTTTTAAGACGAAAAAATCGAACTAGCATAATTCATGGACTGCGTTTTCCTGTATGCATACTATTCTAACGCTAGTAAACAGTTTTTGCAATTGACTTTTGTTTGAATCTACTCACCGGAAGAAACAGGGACTTTACGCCATACGTCGTATCCTGAGCAGTTCTCATAAAAATGGGTCAGCACCTAATCGAAAAAAGGATATCTCCACTCCACGATGGAACGTCCGTCGTTTAGCCGATGTTAGTCACCTTCGAGAAACCTAGGCCACTTCTATTTTTCATATATATTTATGACTTATCGTCCATATCTGCATCAGCTATGCGGACGACCGGAAAGTTGCATATGCATATATCTGGAATACAGTAGACAATATACACAGAACAATTGACCTCGATCTCAGAAAACTCAGTGAATGGAGTAGTCAATAGCAGATGCTCTTTTCGCCCCAAAAATGCCATCTCCTCATCTTTGGCCCACAAAAACTTCCGCCATATTATTCGAGGATAATGGAATAACGGAATTCAAGTCGAGTAAATACTTAGGTCTCATCATACCTATTCCCTTGACTTATCTCCCTCGTCCAAATAATACCACGGAAGTCCACTCGCCTGTGTGGATTCATATGTAAAAATTTCACCTTAAATACGCTAAGAATACAGCTTTTCAGAATGTACGTTTTACCTCTCCTAGATTATTTCTCAATTTTCTTCGGTATAATGCCCTCAGACGGCCGAAAGGAACAAGAAGGCATTCAGAGACGTTTTACTAGATCGTTGTCTAGAAGTGAGGGCACCCAGGGTTCATACTAAGAACTATATCACAAATACGGTCTTCGGCCCCTCTGGATCAGAAGACTTCAGCATGGTCTAAACTTCCTATTCAAGGTCACCCATGATCAAGATAGTCTTAAAATGAATTTTCTAGCATACCAAAACGCCCACAGAAGCAACAGAAATAACGAAGATATCATAAGGATCTCCAAATCCACAAAGTCCCAACTGTCAAATTTCTACTCCATAAGAAATGCGACTATCTGCAATGCTCTTCCAAGTTTTATCTGGAAAAGTTGAACCCTAATCGAGTTTAAAGTAAAAAGTAAGAAATTCCTTTCAAATAACAATGCACATTTATTTTTGAATAAGATTGGACATTTTTCAAGTTAATTCCTTGATATAGAATTCGGTTCAAAAGAGCTCTGATGATGCCAGCCGCTTGAATAATACCGGAACAGAGCACTAACAACAATCAAATCTATGAAAGAGAGCATCATTGATAAACATAGAACAAATAATGATATTCTTTCTTTCATCCCTTCCTCGCTTCCATCAGTTATGTCACCTGACATTAAATATCCCTTAAGATGCTAATAATAACATCCTTTTCGATAAAACCCTGCATTTAGTTGTGCGTAAGTCTATATTAAGGAAATATTAGACATATATACACCTATATTATATCATGGTAAGTAGTCGACCACTACTCCTATAATGTCACATTGACGATAGCAATACGATATATGATTCAATATTATTTTGACAGTTTTGATTGTGACTTAACATTGAATTTTTCTGGTTCCTGATATATATTCATCTTTTCCAGCTCTTAGTCCAGACAACTATGGTAAGCCTCCTGAGAAACACGAAGGAACCGTGCAACCGCCCCTTAGCAGCTGGCTAGATAGACTGACAACCAGCGACTAGAAGACACCCAAATTTATTCAACTCGAAAATAATTTCAATGTCAGGTCGTTATCAAAGTTCTTCAATTTCTATGAAGGACATAGTATTCATGCCCCCAAAACACTACCGAACTGCACACTTCAATTTTTATATTGTGCATATCGTTCTTTTTTAAAACTTTTGCGATTATTTTGCCTCGGAACTCAGGTTTTTTAATCTAAAAACAAACAGACACCCAAAACAAATGAAGTCAAAGTGCAGTCGAAATGGATGAGTTTGTTTCAGGATTTTTCCTGAGTTCAGACGAGACTGGCAGTGCCAAAGGGACGCTATGATAAACCTATTCATTCTTATTAGTCGATCATATGCATTGTACGTCTTACGCGTGCAGATTAATTGGTTCGCCGCAGGTGTGATGTTACTAACTGGAAGGGGCACCTGGCAATCTGTAAACGTCAACTGTCCCAGCATCCACTGCCATTGTTGGTTCAACCTCAAATATTTTCTGCATGTTTGCGTTGCAATCCGGCGGATGGTGACTTAGCCATTGTCCGATCATCAAAGGACAAAAGAAGTTTGTTTTACAAACTCAGTCAGACTACTGTGAGCCAATTCCAGGACCCGTGTCAACACCCCCAAGTTATGGAAGGGTTCTGTATTGCAATAAAATCGCACAGGCGTTAAATGGCCCCAAGATGCCATCCAGCACAATTTATGAGTACAGATTATTGTAAAAAACCTTAGCACAATGAACGGAGAATGACTTGACAATTTTTAGGATCAACAAGACAGGGCTAGAATAACTTGAACGAAAAAATTTTAGATTGGTTCATAACATCGACCAAAGGGCATTAGAGGGAAGAGAGGCAGTTTAACAGACGAATTTTCTGGCTGATTTAACTCGAAGATGACGCAGAGTGTGCGTCCTTAACCATGCGAGAGTTTATAAAGAATATCCTCCAATTTCTGGAATTCCGAATGTACCTGCATATCAAACTGGAAGGCCTGTGGCTTGAAATTTGTGTACCACACGTAGTCGGGGGTGAAAGTGTTCAGGCAGGTTTCATTCCAAGTGGCAGCCTGAGTCGCAGCTTCGCCGTCCGGCTCAATAACACGGTCAAGCACACGTGTGTATTTTATTGCCCACTTGTAGAACATAACAAGCAAATGGACCAGGAAAATGCATGCTATTGCCGTAGAGAGAAGGATCAGAAAGACCACGCTGCACTGGTCCCAGGCCTCTAGCTGCTGATCGATTGTAGGGGCAATAGCCGGCTTCAAGAGTAAATAAATTTAAGAAAACAGATATGAGCAATCCTTTAACAGTAGGCACTGAAAGGCGTTTATGTATTTTGTGCTTAGTCCTGCGTAAAACATTGAAATAAATGGCTACTGATGTGTATATAGTAGGAAAAATTGCACTGATAATACTGACTCGCAGGGGTCTGCCTTTACGTTACGCTGTCAGGACTTCAGTCAATGGTTACTTCAACACCAGAAACACTTGCCTATAAGCTACGGCTCGAGCTTAGTTGTGGTTACACGGATTTTATGGGAGAGTGGCCTAATGTATGCAGAGCATGACCTCCTTAGACGTTTACTTGTTCTTAGACAGATAAAGAAAACGGCGATCAGTAATGTCCGACATTCCCCACCCAAATAGCTTTAGCTAAACCATAAGAAAACTCATGAACTAAGGACCGCGCCATAAGTGCTCTTTCGATGTTCATCTGAATTAGACAAACAATACTTTTTCCTGTTATTCTGAAAAGCATAAAGTAGGCAGACGAAATAGTTATGGTGCAGAAAGATTCAAGCCAGTCTCTGCTCAACTGAAATCTCCCGCGTGTCGAAATCTTGTCCCAGGGGTTGACCTCATAAAATTCTTAAAGTCATCTCTGGATATTCAATCCTCACTTTGTACAAGGTCGGAATGTTCTCTTTTCTTTATCTTTTGACGCGCTTTAATGTCATTTCGGAGTAAACAACATCCTCCTTTTTAAAACTTTCGTCATGGAATTAAAAGCAAGTTCATGGTGGAACCATTTGTTTCTTTGATCGCTTTTCTAGAAACGTTTGTAGTATGAAATTGGCCCGCAGCTCTTGTTAGGCATCGGTTATGTCGCTGATGTCGCGCACGACATCTCAACCGCCTCAAGTGGTGGCATCCACCATTGTCCGCGAGGCGACTTAAGATTGACTCTATGATGAAGATTAACGCTGCATTTCCCTCTCGGTCGTTCTTCCAAGACGGCATGTCTCGATGTCAAGAAAATATAAACATGACTGGAGGTGGGCTTGAGTACATTGTTTGTGGAAGCTAAACATCCCGTTTATGCGCGCCACACATGACTGGCTATGTAATTTCACACATACACCCTGCTCTATTACGGGAGTTTTGGATCACGCACCTAACTCTCAGTCCTGAGTGGGACAGAGATATCTCACCAATCGGCAGCCTCCCAAGCCACGGATCTTAGCGCACAACGACGAATTCATGTGCGTTGGTTCGCGTCGGAGTGTTTTTTCCTCCCCTTTCTTTCTCGTACATCAATCGACCGTCCAAGCCTGTCAATGAAATGATGCTGACATTTGATGCAGAGGTTGATATGGCGTGAAGCCTCCTTCGGCGGCGTTCCACAAACTCGTACTACTGCAAATTTGAACTCACGGGGACTACGTGCAGTATGCTCCTCTGCTCGCCACGTAGCACAAAACGTTAGTCTTGTTTGCAGTCCGAACTTGTTAATGCTAGCCAGTGTTCATGAATTTGAGAGGTTGCAGATTTTCAGAGTTTACTACCATATATTGCATCAAAGCACTGCATGTAATCTTTAGACTTATTTCCTGCACAAATATCCAACCCTAATCCTGGAGTCGCGCACTAGGGCGTAATGATCTGCACGTCGCCTATAATTGGTGCTTTCTCAGGCACCTCTCAGCAAGTTGGAATATATTATTAGTTAAAGCGTAAGTTCTCTAGGGATTTGTTTCGCGCGCTTGGATGGAACCACCTAGTTTTTTGACTCTTCTACCTAACAAACGGTGCCCTTTTTGGGGCACGTTTATTAAACTGAATGCCCCCGCCACCTGTTCTTTGCGGTCCTATCAAACGGAATGTATTGCTGTCGCGCATTTAAGTCAAACAAGTTTCTGACGGTTTGCCTGGTTTACTGGGGAAGTATCAGCCCCATTGACCCATATGCAAACATTTCAGTCGATGATGTACCCAATTAAATTGTTTTTATACTTTTGTCTCTTGTCTAGCTGATTAACAATTTACGAACAAACACGCGGTTATTAATTTACAAAATCTTAATTAATACATTGTAAGTGCAGGAAATTATTTCGAAAGTCGAAGAGTACTACGGTTGTCACTGCATTTCCAGTTTTGGTAAGATACGAGGACGAGAACTCCCCTGTAATACACACGGCCTTTCGCTAGATTCCAGGAAGGGTGCCTTTTCCCGTGTCCCAACTCTTAACCCTAACCCTAACCTTAACCCTGATCTTAACCTCCTGGAATTTAGTGCAGGAAGGTTCCTACCCCGTGTCTTTCTCGAATCTTCCCGTGTGCTCAAGCGTTCAGGTATTTTGTTCAAGGCAGACTGTGCAACTAAGTTAAAGTCCTAAAGTAAACGGTCGCAGACTTACCCTTGGATGATAATCACAACGCACGTATTCAGCAAATTCGGTGTAATGCGTGAGAATATCCTTGCCTGGAGGATCCTCGAACTCACCATCGTCGATTTTGTAGCTCGGTTCTCCCAGACAGTTGGGGCCCAGGAAGTTCATGGTACCGGTTTTCTCGTGGACAGAGTTGTTCTTGGGCAAGCCCAAAATCTTCATTAATATCACTTGGAAGACTAAGTCCGCGGTAAGGTTGCCTGCCTTCAAGTCCGTCTCCATCTGGGCCTTAATTTCGGGATCCATTTGGATCGCAGCAAGATCTTTTTGGAGCGTTTTCGGGTCCATGACGAAGTGTTTGGCGTTTTCAGCGGACTAAAATGAGCAGTCAGTGGTGGGGAGTTTATAGAACGCGACAGTACGTGTTTTTGGCACAGGCCGAAGCATCGATCCGAATTCAAATGTTCTTCAGGGTTAACTTTTAGAGTATGTATAGCCTAAAGCTGATTGATAATAACAACCACTTTCGAAAATATAGGAAGCTTGTGCACGTAGACTACTTTTAATCCTGAACGGTTACAGCATAGGAGAATGTCCACTTTTAGAAAAATGTGATTGTTAAAAAAGAAATTTATCCATCCACACTCTGCATACCGGACAGACGTTCGCGTGGAACATGCCGGCTTCTGCCCTCTCAAGAAATGCTGAGAGTTCCTCGAGTGCATGAACTCAAGTGACTCGTGCACCAAGCAACATATTGAGTTGGGTGCCACATACGTAAATCTCGGAGAAAGATGAAACAGGCGGCAGCCAGTTTAAATAGGCCAATGAAATGCGACGACCATCCTTTGACACAAACGCCAAACAAGACGCAATTCTCTGTTCAACTCAGTGCTATTTAGACAATGCAAGGAAGTGTACACTACTGATAAGTATCCATGAAGTATGCACCTGACTTGAGACTCTTCGGGAAGTTGGAGGCCTATTCTTTATACGGAGACATAATAAACTTCACCAAACGACTACGCCTACTTAGTCCTAGTGCCCCCATAAACCTGCCCAGTTTTATTTTACGGAAGTCGCTCTCATTTTGTGGGGCATGATGACACGGGATTTATGTCAAAATTGTGACTGTTGTCTCTGACAACAGCATTCCCGTGTAGGCAGCGACAGCCTCAAAGGCTTATATCCATATATTTGTGAGTGATGTTAACAAGTGAAGTCGTTCATCTGTCTATACAGCTTCCGGCATTTCTCTCGTACTTGTTTGACGTTCCGTCTTCCGAATTTTTTGATATATTTTATTCCCCTGTAGCAAATAGGGAGTTCAGAGATACACACCTAAATTCCCCTCACACAAACTGGACTGAACTGGGCACTGATATATTGATTCCTACTAGTCAAGTCAAATATTTGTATTCGGCGTTGTTGACATCCTTACCTGCCCGTAATCTTGATTTTTAAAAAGATGTCGACATTTGAATATCGCATGAAATATTAACCAAGAACAAATGGTCTGTCAAACAGTCCATATGCATCACCAATAATCACTTGGAGATATGAATGGACACGTCGTAGTGAAATTTCTAACTTTTGAAAATTGATGACACCTGTCTATTCTAAGAATTCTTCCCTTGTTTGGCCTTCAGTCAAATTCCCAAACAGGATTTGCCCACCTACCTCCCGGGTCCTATAGATAGGTAGGTAAATGCAGTTTGTCGAGCACCTTAGTGAGTGATGAAGTCGTCACTTCGAGTTTATCAGGGTGTTTTATATCTTCCAATATTCTAAAACACATCCTCGATGGTTGCATTCACAGTGGGATGTGGACATTAGTTCGCCTATCCAGCAGGTTAACTCGCCGCGTCTTCAATGTCACATCAGATGGAATATATTGCAATATTCTTTAACTGTGTACTCTGTTCAAACTCAAACAGCCTATACGGGTGTTCGGTATTATTTTCTATCCTTTTCCCGATCGAAAATTCTAGTTTGTCATGCAAAATCGGAAAATATTAATGTGAAAATTTCTTTTACGCAGTCAGCCGACATATTCAATCACTATGTTCCGTGAACTGTCAAACGGCGGACGACCTATATTTCTCCTCCGCATACGAGTCGCGTTCTAATTACCTGGCTTCTGTTGATTTAGAAGTCATCACACCAGCCTCTGACACACGTCACACTGCCTTAACAGGGGTTTGTAAGAAGACGAAGTTGCGATCAGTGGAACAAGAAATTTATTAGCCAGACGTTTCGGATTCTCACTCGATTCCATCATCAGAGACATTCGCAGATAAAGTGGTCTGTAAATGGGACCTGGGCAACGCTCATTGCAAATAAACCCAAACGTCCACTTGCAGTGAGTGATGATGATGGGTAAATCCGTGGCGGCGTGATGACTGTGCACCACGAAGCCCATGCCATTTGCTGAAGAGGTGAGTTCGGGAACCCATCTAGTTCCATTAAAACCAGGGGGATCACACTTAATAGGTCGATTTCCGATGGCAGGCGGTGGCAAGCGAAACCGAACATGAATACGAAGTTTTGCTCCGATAAAGTTGACTGGACGCAGCCTTCTAGTTCCAAGGGTATAAGGGCATTCAATGAGTTAATGGAGGTAGCAACGACAGAAAGTGAGTTATGTTGAAATGCCCTACCATCACGTCTTCATTTCATGGTGAGTGATGTTCGGAAAGTAGAAGGAAGATAAGAAGTCGTTCGAACCAGTACCAGCACTAAGTGACAATTTCTTAGGGGTACCGGTACGCCAGATTATTGACCACTATGAGCTGCAGGCTATATCAACGTAAGTTCCGTTTGAAAGTAGAGAAGAGATATAGCCGTCATTGGTGGAGAAAGCGAGGGCGTAACTAAGGAAGAGTTGTGAGTGTTGCATGTATGAAATACAGGGGCAAAGGCTGCAAAGAGACCACCAGCTGAAAGATTTCAGTGTAAGAGAGGAAATAAGGACATGTATCCATTCTTTTGATGCATGGGTTTCTAAAATCAGTTGGCTGCCATCTGTTCGAGTCAGAAGTAGTTATTTGTGTTTGACACTGCAGTTAGCTGACAGAAATCTCCTAAACACTTTTAATTTTATAGCGATAAATTAATTCATCAAGTCGTACGAGGGGCAACAACATTCATGGATTTTAAACATTAACGTGTGGTAAGGTAATACTTTAAGTTTAGGAACGCAAACGTGAATGGATTAGCGAACTTTTGTGGCTTTGGCCCTTATTCTCTTGGTACGTGGAAGAGATCTAGATCGATGCTATAACTAAAACCCAAGTACCAGAAGGAGGAATTGTAAAAGTATTCTTAGGGTAGTTTATCGGCGTCAGGCGCATTAAAGGACACTGGGGGGTTAAAAAAAACTCTTTTAGTCATGATGAGCTCCACTGAAAAAGGACAGAGCTATGAATGGATGTGTTGCAAGTAATGTTGGAACATGGTTTAAGAGTGTCGACATTCAGATAGGACAAGGGACAGGCTTCGCAAGAGCGTTTTGGCAGAGATTCATATTGAGGAGAGCTGAGAGTGTGACTGCACATATATACCCATAAATTGCCACCGCAAATATGTTTTCGAACACCTAGGAGAGCGAAGTAGCTTTGTGGACTCTCCCATGATAATGAGCATCGGATTGGAGTAGAATTCAAACATGGGAAAAAATTAACGAAGTATTCAAAAATCCAGGAATGAAGACATCCGAGAGGAAGAAAATGACCTAGTTGTGTCGTAGTTGAACAGACGATGTTGCCACTTCAAAGCGGATTTACGTTGTGGATGTTGCTTATCTGCTTCTGAAAAATGGACAAAAAAAGTAAATGGTGACGATGGAGGAGGAGGAAAATCGGGTCATTGCCAGTTATACAGTGATTGAAGGAGTAAAAATTCAGTACTTCTGTTTTGGCGAATTCTCTATAGCGAACATGCTGCTGCCGCTCATCAGAAGCATGATATAATGAGTCGAAGCTGAGTAACCTGGACGAGCTGCCTCTGCTGAAACCTCTTTGTTAATATAATTCAGTATATGTGAGGTATATAGGCAGAGCCTTTGAAAACCCTATTCACAGATAGGCGTAAGAAAAAAACATGCAAATATTTACAAAGCAGTTATGTCAGTCATTTTTATCATGTAAATGTTTGATCATCAAGCATAAATTTATCTAGCCTTCTTTTGGAGGTCTCAACATTTTCGCTAAGACAACGGAATTCGGCAATTTGTTCCATCCTTCAACCAGCCGGTGGGAGAAGAATTTGACCCGCATGTCAAGTTTGGCATATTTTAGCTTCAATTTTTATTAGTGGCCTCGAAGATTTGTCGTCCGCGTCAATTCGAAGAAATCGTCAAACTGAAGAGCACCGTCCAGCCCTCAGACGATCATAAAGGCCATGATCATATGACCTCTGTATTGTTTCTAAGAGAGAAGAAATATTTTTAGTTTTTACAGGCGTCTCTCATAGGGTAAACTACTTAATACGCCAACTGGCTTTGTCGTTCTTCGTTGTACGTTCTTCAGTAGGGTATAATCTTGTTTCGACCAGGGACACCATGCCTGAACACAATATTCTAACATTGGTCGAACGAATGCTCCAAATACTCGGCCGAACAGTTCTTCATCACAAATGAGGAAGGATCTTCTACTCGCGCATAGGATACCCATAGATTTCCTTGATACCTTAGCGCAGTGAGACGATGGTCTGAGAGTTGACGTCATCTACACATCGAGGTCTCTTAACTCGTTGACTGATTCGAAATGATTATTCTTTTGATTTACTCCCATTTCTTCTCCCAAGTATTCTTCCCTATTATTAACTGAACTATCTGACGGATATCGAAATATAAATGACTTACTTTATTTACATAGTCATCTATCCATTTCAATCAGTTTTAAACTTGCGTCTAGTGAAACACCTTTAGTCCGACTTTTCGGTCCCTTATCTTCGTCCTCGTGTTCAGTTTTACCTACCGCCGCCTGTCATCCGGGATCGGCTTTTGCAGCCCGGGGACCATGGCCTTCGCAGAACACAATGGTCCCCGAACTCACCTCTCCAGCAAATGGCATGGGTTTTGCAGCACACGGCCCTTTTGACATCCTAGTTTTGCTTGACAGCCACCCTCAGCAGAATACTGCTCTGGTTGTCGAGATTTTGTGGAATCGTCCTATACCGGTCTCCCCGCACGTTCCAAGCATCGAAATATGATTGCGCGCATTCGTTATAAAATTTTTTGTTTGCTTTACGCTCTGCCTCATCTGGCATCACACAAAGCCCCTGGATTAATAGTCATGATGGCCAGCGTCAGGGCTGTGTTCGCCTTGCCTTTCGGACGTCGAGTCTGCTCACTAACCTGCTAAGTCCATGGTGTTGGGATTTTCTACGTCATCTGCCATATTCGGCTAACTTTCACGTTCGCCTTGTTCTTTGCTTTCTTTTCTCTGTTCCTTCGTACAGCAATTAATCCCTCAGATTACCGGGTTCTGCTAAACTTCCTCTGCTTTCAATGAAGGAGTCTCTGGTCTCACGACTAACTTTGCTCACTCTCGATTCAACTGGTTACTAACTTAGGAATAGAAAAATTCAGGTATGTTCTGATTTTTATCAATTATTTAAGCCACTGCCACCACACATACGATCTTAGGGCTGTCTCTTTCAGCCAGCCTGCAATATTGCAGTAACTCTATATTTTACCATACAAATCAATGTTCGGCTGACGTCGGTGACGCCTCCAAGCCCTATATAGTTGTGCGCAGTTATCTAAGAGTAGTAACACATTAAAATATGCAGATGTTTCAAAATTTTTCAATTTGCCCGCACTTCGCTGAAACTGTTCCAGGGAAAGATCTTCACAGCTCCGTTTAGCCTACATTTTACCGGACTGATAATTTTGTAGTTGTCATTTATCTTTCTTTAATCCCTTATGTCCCGCTTTATAGTTTCTCAGTGTTTCATCGTTAGCAACGCATTCATCAAATTTTACTGTAGGTGCCCTTACCGTGTTATATCCTATTGGGTTTAACATCCAAATCAAAGCGTATAATTTATTTCGCATCAAAGACTCCTATATATCTTCTCGGCCCTCTGTAGGGCATGAAACTCGTGTTAAGCACCTTCAGCAATGAAATGCTCAGTGTAAGTTTGCAAAAGCAAATTAGGATCTGCGTAACTAGTTGGCCGTGGAATGCCGGCGACAATTACGGTGACGCTCAATCTGTTGGAAAAAATCAGGGTATGAATTATAACACGGAAATAGCAAAAGTGGAAAAGCAGAAAGCGGAGAACGAGCAAGAAAAACAAACAGAGGAGTAAAGGGCAACTAAAGATAAATATTATTAATTGCTTTAGATATTCTACCAGCACAGCGAGATATGCAAGCCCCTTCTTATTTTTTACTTTGGCGTTTTCTCAGTCCAACAATAACGTTGACTGTTATTGTAACCGAGCTTTGCCCTAGCTGTAATCGCTTCCTGCGCCTTTCACAGCCTCATTTAAGGCCGGTTCCTTGGCCACTGATTGCAAGTTTTTACAGCTTTCGTCGTTATATTAGGACGACAGCGTTTCCGCAAATAATCACAGAACAGACAACCTCACTTCTATCCGTTGCCAAGTTATGGGAAAGCTAAATAAACGATAGGTACTGAGTTCCTTAGAACAGCACACAAGTATTTGAGGTATAGTACAGGCTCTTAAGAGGGAAATCACGATTAACGAACTTGCTCTACTGCTTAAAGCGCTGGATTCATGCAGTTGATGGAATGAATGCGATAGATGTCGTCTGTACGGACTTTAAGTAGGCATTAGGTAGTATACTACATCAGCGTCTCCTCTGCCAACTTAGATGAACAGGCGTTTGGGGTTATCTCCCTAGGTGCTTTCGAAGCTCCTCAATAGGTCACTCGCAAATTATTCATAACGGGGACCAATAAGCAGCGGAGGTAACGGTTGATAGTGGTGTTCGCCAATGTTCAGTTTACGGCCAAACCCTGCTAATTGTTGACTTCAACGACTGCGTCAGTACACTGGCTTGTGGGGTCGCCTGGTTTCCTAATGATACCAAGCTTTAGAGCGTTGTCCGAGCGGAAGTTGACGAAAAACACTTGCAGGCAAGCGTAAACCGACTCAAAGATGGTTGAGTGACCGCTTTTTACCGTTTAGTGTCAACAAGTATAATATTTCGGGGGTAGATGAAACCAGATCTCCGAGCCGCAGGTTTTACCGTCTGGAGGGCAGACCGTTGCAAGAAGTGGGCGCCCAGGAGTATTCTGGTGTGTGGATCACGACACATCTCAAAGCATTGTTGAGCTACTCCAAGAGAGCCAAGTCCGCCATATCAACCCTGTACATTGTCAAGCTAACTTTCTACACCTTTGATGATAATTTGGCCGCTAAAGTCTTTCAGACTTGTGTAAGGTCGCAACTGATATTCACCGTCCAAGCCTGGGAACCCTGGGCCATGGAGGGTCTTAGCATCCCGCAAAAATTCAAGGGCGTGTAACCAAACTTGCAACATGGCAGGGATCACTACCCTAGGAAACGCGTTCTTATAATCTCGGTGTGTTATCTCTAAGTCACAGATAACGGCGCGATTAACTGAGATAAGCATTTCGCAACATGAGTGGCCAGAACTGCTACTTTGAAACCCGCGGCTTCTTCGGTCAACTGTCAAACTTTTCCCGTTTATTGCAGGTGCGTTTAAATCTTCAGCAATAAGAACCTCTTGGTGGCTAGCTACTTCCTTTACAAACGGAGGTTCGACTCGTCAACTGCACTCGGAAAGTTTAGTGGTCTGCAACCCATCAGGAATTCTGGGTCTGTTAATTACTCTCATTTAGCTTTGTCCAAACGGAAAAATGTTGATTATCTGTTTTAATAAGCTAGACAGGCTGAAATTACTTTGTTTCCCCTAAATTACTGGCAAATATGTGGTGACTTCAATCAAGTCCACCGGATTTTCAGAGGTCGGAAGAGCGTTCTCGAGTTTGACTTCAACTTCGAATCGGCTGCGGCGGACCGTCCGCGTTGCCGTACCCTTAAACTGAAGAGGAAGTTGGACCACAAGGACGTCCGGCGGAGTGTCTTCTCGTAGAAGACTTTGAAGTTTGGAACGGATTCCCTGCTGTGGCGATGCTCTTAGACACCGTTAAGACAATTAAATATGGTCTGGATACTCATTTGTTGAAAAGCTAATGCACCTGTAATCGAGATCATATCATTGTTTTTGGACATGAATAAAGAGCTGAAGGGCGGATGTCTCATTTACTTAGTCAACCGACTTAAGTTTACTTAAATGGCTGCAGCTTGCACCTGGCTCGCACATACCGACGACTATCCACGTTCCATAACCACTGTTTTACAAGTTGCGTCTTTTGCTTTTGGGATGTGCTTGAGGAATTATAGGACGATAGGCCTATTGTGTAAATAAATTAACTCAAAGTGTCTTTAGGTTTAGATAGACATTTAAGTAAATGACGCTATCAGGGTCGATGCCCTGTGCGGAAGACCAGGAAGGGGGATTGGACTGAGAGTCTGACCATCGTGGCCTGGATATTTTTGTCGGAAGGGTCAATCTGACATAAGCGTGAAAGGGTGTCCGCTTTACCAACTTCGCGTCAGACATGGAAATTTCACTCGGCCACACAACCTTACAGGAACGTCTGCCGACTAGGTCCTTAGTGGAGGACTGTCGCTGAAGGTCTCGATGATCGGTTTATATGGTGAAACATCGGACGATAAGCAAATACTCAAATTGGCGGAAGAACGCAACAGTCGCGAACTACTCCCGATACAAGGTACAATACCTCATCTGCGCTCTAGTAAGATGAAACTGGAAAGCCGATAGAATGCTCCACTCTGTGCTTAACAGGATTTAGAGAGGACGGCGCCGATGATGAATCTGGATGTTGGCGAGTTAGAGTTAGTTCTACACGAAGCTGTCGCCTTTGCAATTATCTCTAAACATGTGATTATTTCGCCCCGCGTGACCTCAGGTGCCCCAAGTATGTCGAGGTGCGAAATAATTGGGTCAAACGGTAAGCGGAGAATGTTCATTAGCGACGATCGAAAGAGACGGAGTGGTGTGGCAAACTTATGAAAGCAGGTGTCAAAATACAAAGGCTTACCTGAAGCTCGACGCCTTTTTACCGTCCTCCCGCTGAATTGACAATCCACTTTGTAAAAGCGGTAGGAACCTTCTAAATTTTTACGTCGTTCTAAAGTCGAGAAGGAAAGAGCTTGCTCAGTCTTCGGTTATTACTGTGTGTTATAGGTAATCTTGGAGAGTACCGCGTCGATTACGCTGAAATTTTGACACAACTTTGCCTGTGCATAGGGCTGAGTTTTTTTTGCCTACCTTTGTAATTATGCCGAAGGTACGCCTGTAATGGGTAAAAAATCGGATTTTTCCCGGCATAACAACGCCATGTGCTGCGGCCGCCTGGCCAGCATCCACTTGGACACACGTGCGCTCCACCGAGCCACTTGACAGACATCCGCTCAAACGCAGTGCTCCGCCCGACGGCCGCGCTCACCCACCCTGCAGCTACTTGAGCATGTCCCCTTCCCCTATGGGCCGATGCAATATGGGCAGCTGGGCAAACCACCCACCGTGCAGTGGAAAAACACTCAACTCTTGGGCTCCACTTGAACTTAATGCACAACGCAAAAAACCAGGCTGTCACCGCTTCTTCTGCGATTCTCAGGCGTGATGATTGGACGAGGTTAACACCAACCCCTCCCCCCACAGAAAAACCCACATAATGGGGCTGTCACCCAGACTCAGCCCGGTGTCGTGCAGCCCGGTTTGAGGAAGCCCGATTGCGGTCACGGCGACCGCGTTCTGCAGCTGCAGATCTGCTCCGCTCTCAACAGAATGAACACGACAAGCTGAGAGTGGCCGAATCAAAACACTTCCTATCTAACATCAGCAAGTACAACCCATGCCTCCAGACGACGTCGTTCGGCGAAGATATCGTAACGGATCAATTCATGCCGACTTACAGAGTGAAAGGCCAAACTTATCATACAGTCGGCTCCCTTCTTCCGACGGACAACATAAATCCCTATAAATATACTTGATCGGTTATGACAGTGCTGAATTGAATGCATGCTGTGGAATTTCCACCGGAATAAAACGGTTCGTCGTTTCTCAACTGCAAGAGCTTCTTCATGAACACACCAACTTACTGCGTTTGTTCAAAACCGCAATTAGCATAATGCCATCTGATACGCATAAGAATGTCATTCATGTACAGGAAACGTCTGCTGGACAACATGGACGACGATTCAGTGCCCCAACTAAAGACGAAATGGCAATTGTTATAGTCGGAGACCGATTTCAACGAAGTGATATTGTTATTCGTTGGCGAAACTATCAAATAACAAGAGCTGCAGAAACTCATTGGCGATAGGCTTCCCTGCAGTTTCCGTTTCCTTTTTGGGACGGTGCCGATGGACAACACTTCAACGCTCAGATGATAAATCCAGTCAGTGACGAGGAAACGCACCTTAAATGCAACGCAGTGAACTACTACTCCTACCGACTTATGATTCGACAGAATGCAAGTAATCCTCTTTTGAAATGCCGTCATCTGTTTCACCACTACCTTCTGGACATCTATGCAAAACCGAAACAGAATGCCTGCTTTTTATTCGCTTAAATCATACCAAGCTGCGCTCTGAAGAATATATTCATTTGCATGATCCGGTTGTAAATGACGGCAATAAAACTAACTAACTTTGTAAGACTAACGTTTTTGTCATCCACATATACAGACAGTTCACGTCATATTTTCGAGTACGCTCGAGATGCAATTGCTCATGTTTGACAGTACGAGGCGTCCAGACCCGCTCATTACATTCACATGCAATTCCGCTTGAGGTGATATTTACCAGTTCTTACTTCCTGGGCTATCGCCGCTGAATAGGCATGACATCACAGCACGTGTTTTCAGGCAGAAACTACTGGTGAAACACGAGGTGGTTGTGTCTGTGCGCTGCTGGATGTATTAGGTGGAATGGCAAAAGAGAGGACTGCCCCACGCATATGTCTTGATCTTGATAAGATTCGATGCGAGGCGGTCAAATACATGTCCGTCCACACTGTTATGGAAGCAGACGAGGTAGTCAGTTAGCCAACAGAATTTTTAAGTTCCCTTGATCTGCCAGAGATGCCGTCGCACGTACTGCAATTAGAGATGGCCACTTGACCGGCATCCGCTCAAAAGTACGTACTCCTCCCGACGGCCGCGCTCATCCCAGCATCCACCCTGCAGATACTTGAACATGCCTCCTCCCCCCCCCCCCCTTCTGAGCCAATGCAATATGGGTGCGTGGCAAACCACCCCTGGGGCAAAAAGCACGCAACTCTTAGACGCCACTTGAACTTGACCCAAAACCCACACTAATGGAACTGTCACCGCCTCCTCTGGGATCCTCGGGCGTGAATGGTAGCGGGTAACACCACACCCCCTCCCCCGCCTCGGCCAGTGGATCGCACACCCTGAAGGCATCTTCCGTGGATTACGCAAGGACAATTCAAATGTGGATTTCACAACAGAAAATCTACAACGAGGTGTTAATAATGATTGAGGATTTGTGCGTATAAATCACGAACAAAATTTCCAATCAACTGGGAAAGCCATCACCAAAACCGATCTGCTGCTATTTCGCTAGACGTGGATTTGCGGCGTGAGCAAAACGACAACAGGGTTGATCTTCTGTCGTATCTGCGATCAAGCATGCCTAAGCTAAAACCCGAAGCTTTGAAACGGCATGCGGCCTACACTAAAGCCATTAATAAACAACGTCGCGGAAGCCACTATCTCGACAGAATCCTTCAAAGGTGAACATGTCCTTATCCCTTGCAGTCCATTAATTCTGACTTATATGTCATTTCAATTTTGGAGGCTGCAACTCCCGATTCGATTGATGTTTGCAATCACAATTAGTAAAGCTCAGGGCCGATCCTTGATATTGTGCGGTCTGGGTCTGCAACCTGACTGTTTCTCATATGGCCAATTGTATGTTGCGTGCGCCCAAGTCGGCAAAGCAGACAATCTTTTTATCTGCACAAACAAATCAACGGCAATAAATATCGTATACCCACAAGCATTGTGGAATTAAATATATTAGAAACGCGCCCCCATCCCCTTTTCTTTCTTTTGCATTTCATAAGACTGAGCCACAGCAACACGTGGCGGGGTCCAGCTAGTCAAATCTATAATTCCCTGGACTCCAGACCTCGATGGAGTTCTTGTCTTGTATTTCCAACGACTCACCAAAAAGAAGGACTTCGACCAAACAAGAGATATAAGAATTAAAAAATATAGACAGACGTCATTGTGTACCACCTTTATAAAAGAAAATCATGTCTTGGCTACTGAGTTTATTCTACTAGGGTGGAATTATTCCGGTTAAGACGAAAGTCCCACTAACTTAGATGTGCTCTTGTCGATAAGACGACGTGCATTCCTTTTTTCGCCTATTTCTTTAAAATCAGACTACCACCTCTTTTTAGAACTCTTTAAGGTGAAATAAAAACGGCGTTTTCAGTACTGAGGATTGTTTCGTTTGATTGCCCTTTTTGATTTCTCTCCGTCGTTCCTTAATAACATTACAGTAGCAGTTGGGTAGCTGTGTACTAACTGCAGCAGATTTTTTGTACATCTGTGACTAGTTGTCGGCATGGTCGACGCGGTAGATGTGCGTAAATAATACATCCATCGGTGTCGAGTCTTCAGGTACTTCGCTGGGCAAGTCTTCGTATAAAACCGTTGGACACCTTCACAACTCTCCAGCCCATCCCGACGCGCTCAACACGTATCGCCAAATCGACTCGGTGCATGCATCGTGACGAATAGTAATGAGTTAACAGCTCAGATTTTGCTGCTAGTATACGACTAAGTATCAGATTGACTGACGGGTATCCCAAGACTCCAGGGGACAACCTTCCTCCGGGTGTGGCATGCACCATCTATTGGGGTTCCGCAGGTGGGCCGCGGTCTACTCCGCTCGTCAAGTCTCGTCATCAGACCATAGGGCGGCGCGCTTAACTCTATGGACTTGTGCGTGTGCCGATGAGGCCTTTGACACCTCTGACGCCAACCAAGAGAAGAGGCTGCTGGACAAATTGTGCTCTGTAATTTACTATCCAAAAGTGTCAATAATTGCCAGTTATTTTCCCGTATGGTGTTGTTGGGCGAGTTGAGCATTTTCAGTGTTGTTTTCAACAATTTTACTTCGCAGTTCGCTGTACGAAAGTAGAGCAGGCAGCTTTGGTGATGGTTTATCATTTCCTCTTGCTGCCCCTCCTAAGAAAACTACCGAAGAGCAAAAAGGCTTTCCGGCTCGTCTTATGTTCACTGTTAACAGTAAGGTTAGTTAGTTATTAATTTGTCTCATTGAAAATTGAGGCCACTCTCACGGTGTCGTATGTAAAGCCACTACTATTTATCTATGACGACAGGGAGGCGGCGCATGGAAGTCGTACGTCGGCTTCTATTGGTAGGGCTATGAATACCTGACAGTTAACCAGTTCAAACCCATTCCACGGCGAATCATGCAGACTCGGTTAAAGAAGAAAGTAAAACAAAGTTGACATCGCCTAAACGAGTTTCAGTACAGCTTACAGTCCGATAGATTGGAGTCAAATTGAGTAACTTCCCTGGATAACCTGAAGTCTGACCATTTCCGCATGCACACTTAACTATTCTTTCCTTGTTGGCCCAGGCGATTGTAATCATCGTATGATACAGCCAACCCTTAAAGGGAGAGCGAGCGGAGTGGGTGACGGACTGGATAGCATGAGCCTAGGGGAATTTTTTTTATTTACAGACCTTACGAACGACTCTATTAACCAGCAGACGTTGGCGGCTGGATCAGACCTCTTATGCTCTGGTTTCTTCGTCACTATAAGCCTTATTTCGTTGAAGCCAGCATAGACAGTGGCTTTATGCTTGGTTAGCCACTGCGGCAGCGATCTTCACCACCGCTTCCGGAATAGTGGTAATTGTTGAGTCTGATGGACTAATTGTCAGCTAGAAAATTTTTTGCATCCAGCCGCAAATGCACTGATCCGTTCTTTCTGCGCGTATTATAGGCTCCGGTGTTTTTGTATGGTTGTGCGGAGGAGAAGACCTCAACACCTCCTTCCCACTGGACTGCCATCAGCCTCCGCTGCCTCCACATCTTCGTCCTCCAGCGATGCTGAGACGGTCACTTTCCCACCCCCTCGTCACCGAAAACCTTCAAAGCTACCTATTTTCCTTGTCATAGTCATTGCAATTGCCTCTCACTTCTTACACTCCGGCCATGTGGCTACTCTTCACGAAAATCATCTCTCCTTTGCTCTTCTTTCAAATCGTGAGCGTGAGCTCACCTTTTTCTCGGAAATGGCCTTCTACTACTCCTTCTATAAGCAGGTTAGTCAGTCCCTCCCAGCGAGTGCTTTAAAAATTGCTGCGCAATCTAGCTTTTAACCATCGTGGAATCATTTTTTTATAGATTATCCTGTCAAACAGTCTCTCAAGTGGAATACACAGCCTCTTCAACGACACCTTCACTGAGTACCCCAGTCAGCTCGGGTGTCTTAATAACTCCGCCGGAGAGCATGGATATCTGCCCAGTCTAGCTGTTTGCTCCTCGCCAGAGTCGGGAAAGACCCACCCGGGCATAAATGTCCTTGAACGCTTCAACATCTACCCGGAAGTTCTTTTGGCCGCCCTCTATCGGTTTGCTCGTCAATGGAACCTCCTTTCATCCCAGTGTTTTCAAGTCTCCTTGGGTGACGTACGTAATTTCATGGTGTAAATATCGACACCTAGAATCCTTCCCCATTTAACTCTTTTCGCCTTGAAATGCCCGTGCTCCCATAGGTTGATGAGGTGCACGCGCATGCAGTCCCACCGCAGAACTTTGACCTGCACGAGAATTGGGTCCAGGCGAATGCTAGCCTCGTTGAAATCGGCACTGGTTCTAGTGGTTACGTCCTCAGCTGTGATGGTCTGCGGGAGCCGCCGACATTCTACGTTAATGTGGTGTATTTCCTGGCCGGTTTGACTACCCTGGGTCTGTCTCTGTCTGGCTGGCTGGTTGCCAACTGTGGTCTACCAAATCCCAACCTTTCGCAAGCAATGGTTTCGATTTGGGGCGCTATTCTACCGGTGTTTGCCTTCTTCTTTAATCACAAGGAAGCCACTCGAGTGCAGTGGACACCGCCGCTACGCGAATCGTTCTCATATCCCTTCTTCGTTGTGCAGCAAACTGTCCTTCTGTGGCTGCTGAAGGTAAGTTTAAGTTAACATGCACCACCTACTTGCTTCAACAGAGTAGTATACGTTTTGTTGCGTGTGTCTGTCCTAGGATTCCCAGCGCACTAGATCCCTCCGCCTCCTAAAATGTCTCCTCTTCATTCTGCTCCTTTTGGCCGTCCAACTGCCCTGGCAATTCACCCAATTCGCTCTTCTTACTCAACTCGCATCTCTGCTGGGCGCCTATGCAATTTGCCTGCTGAGTCGTACCCCCCATAGTACGCCTCTACTGCGCCTATTTTTTGCATTTCTCACTCGCTTGGAGGATCTCGTCTTTTGTCAGCTCATCGCATTGTTGCTATGCTTCTGTGCGCAATTTGGCAACCAGCTCCTCCTGCTCTCTGCCTACTTTCCTCTCCTTATTGGATCACTTGCCGGTACGCCTTTATCCGCTCTCTAGATCAGTTATTTTTATTAAACTGCTCTATTTTCCCACCTTTGTATACTTGTTAAACACTGGTCGCATTCATTGAAGGTGCTTTAAGCCAGACTGTATTGCGCAGGGAGTTGATATTGAACATGATCGTACGAAGTAGCTTGCGGGCTATTGGGTGGAAATCCTTCAAACGACATTTGTTAATAACATTCAGGAGAACACTACTACTTAGGCCGTGTTGCTGTTTTTAACCGATGTCGGATGCTTATCGTAATTGGATTTTAATACTCGGAAATAACGCACGGTAATTCCGCCTTATGTGCATCTTGTAAGGATTGACGTTGCCTTCGTCTTTAGTGTTTGAAAGTACAGACTATTTTTGAGTCGTTAAATCCTTCGCTTTTTTACAATAAAGCTCGCATCTTCATTTGCACTTACAGGTTCCAGAATAATGTTGTATTTAGCTATGGAATAACTGGCTCACAGTAGACTGCATTAAGCCTCATACTAGCCCCTCGACAATTTCCACAATTAGGAGTTTTAAGACCCAGAACCCTTTATTCCTTCTGTTTGTGACTGTGGCAATAGACCTTTCAGAATAATTACTGTACAAAGTTAGGATTATTTGAAATAGATGAGATTCTCTGGGAACAAAATGACCTTTATTGCGGAAATGTTCGAGACCGGTTCCCCAGCTCGTCGTCAGACTTACGGGTCATGTACAAAAACAGTTAACTATTTAACCGTGTCGGACAAGTGATTGGTTGGCCGAAGCCTGCGCCAATGCCCGTCAATTCTATTTCGTCATCCCCTCGACATTGGTTGTATTCGCTTCCTTTCGTCCTTGAGAAATTCGTACGTGGCATCCAGATCGATATGCCGATTGATGCATGCCTCATCTGAGTGCATTGCTTCCAGGAATTCCTGGTGTGCTATTTGTATCTGATGTTTTCTCAACTGTCTTTCGACGAGCTCAAGTACACTTTTCACGTATGGGAGAGTCCGCCAGGTTAGTGTTTTGGGGATATCACGTAAATCAAAAAACATGTCAGACAAACAGAATCGCCAACCTTCTGAAATCCGCTCCCAATGCTTTATCGACTGAACTGTGGAGGGGGGGGGGGAGCGCGAGCGAGCGAGTTGCGGACTCATCTGGTAACCATCCAGACCACGACTGTTTGTCCGTCATGATGGTCCAAGGATGCGTTTCATTGTTTATGGTCAGGAAATTGTTGTATCAACTTCTCTCTGTTCCCTCGCTGGCGCCTGGTGATAGAATCGGTGGCGATGACTTAGGAGGTGCACGAACCGGCGTCTACGCCTGCCACACGCGGCTCAGATCTCACATGAGTGTGCGGTTTTTGAAAAGACCCTGTCGGGGAACCCCTCACAGCCCAACCACTTTGCAAGAGAAGATCGGTTTATCCCATCAGCTGGCAGACTCCCGAGCCATAGCTGTTAGTACGTTGTAAGGGTTTTTATTCCTTCAGATGCGTCATAGTGATGAATTGCCGTCAAAAAGGATGCTAGTACGGATCGACTTTGTCGTTTTCTGTCACGTCAGGGCTCACACAGACTAAACGCAACACGACCCCTGCATGTGACGGGTCAGTTCGACTCTCGTTTTGGTCAAGGCAGCCAAGTTGGGGGGGGGGGGTCCTTCCCTGTTAACAGCCTTTCGACTCTTCACTCTATCGACTCCCACCAATCTGAACATCGCCAATATGATGCAGCTACCTAATCCCGCCCAATTACAGTCTCTGCCCGATCTCATGCAATGTGTTTTCGGTTAGGAAGGATTGCTTAGAGGGGTTTGTAGTAGTGATTATCTTGTGTCATAATCCCGTGATATTTCAGACACGCCAGAATATAGACTAAAAACCCTAAATGGAAGTGCAACGGCAGACCGATTTTAGAATTATTCGAGAATAGGTAAACGTATTTAAAACCAAAAGATGCCGTTCCGTCAAGTACTAATTTTGGAAGATGTCAATTGCCACCGAATTAGTGCAAGAAATAATATCTGTTTAGAGTTTTTCCATAAAGTATATTTGGATTTACAGGGAACATCGACGATTGATAAAGAATTTGCATACTATTTAAGTAGTGACTTTTTACTGAGTTTTTTTCAAGTGGCCGAGAGGAGTGGCATTCAAAAGCAAGCATCCTGGCCTGTCTGAAATATGACGAGATTATTCCACAAGATAATCACTCTCACAACCCCGTCTAAGCAATCGAAAACGCATTTCAGGATTTCGGCTAGCATTTCATGAGACTATAAATGTGGCCTACTGCCCTCGGCTTAGGGCTGTAGTTCACTCGCGCAATCAGCATATGTGTACGCCAGGGAGTCGCCTTGCTTCCCCAAAGCCCACCCAGACGCCAAACCTGGTGGTTATTACTCAGTCTTCGTTCCTCTTGCTGGACTTCAAAGGTTTGACTAAATTGGCACTGTTTACAGTCTCGTTGCCATTTTCTTCCCCGTTAAGGCATAATGTGGCACCGACGTCGGCTGGACAGGGCGATTAGGAACAACTGCACACCCTGGTCTAGATCTCGCTTTGGTGAGTCCGTGATGTCCGTTCTTTGTCTTTTTGTGGCTGTTTTTCTCCCACTCACATGCTGTTGTCAACCAGCCCTAAAAACTTCCATTTCGAGCAGTTCAGAGACGTCAACTCCGGTCTAGTTGGTCGTGGAGCTTAATTCTCTGCCGGTTGACCCAAAAGCCTACCCGGTTTCGGGACCGGATATGGGATTTTGCGTTTTTTCTTGGCCCTCCCATGTGACCCCATTCACTCTTTTCTCCTCCACGTCCCGCTCTTCTCCCACCCTCTCCCCATCCCTCTCTCCCTCCCAACTCCCATTCTCCCCATATCGATCTAGTAATCAAATGCATCTTTAAGGCATCACGACGCGCCAGCATTCAGAACAGCATTACCGACAAAGATAAGGCAGACTGGAATGGTCATTTCTGGCTTATATGCCGTCGTCAGAGCCCCGAGGCGATCGGTGAACGCCCCTCTACCATTCTATATTGCCGATCACAACCGACAGGACAACGAGTCCGTGGCTCAGTGGTTAGAGGCGTTGGACTTCTAACCTACAGGTTCGCGGGATCGAGCCCCAAGTGTTCCACACTTTGGGGTTGGGTATGACTGGCTGACGACGGCTAATAAGCCAGAAGTGACCATCCCAGTCTCCCTTCTCTCACTCTGTCGGTAATCTTATTCTGCCTTTATCACGCGTCGCTGTGCGGCTGCTGTCAGAGCTCGATAGAGAGCCCCAAGCCACGACGGGATGAGTGAGTTCCGTAACGAGACCAATGAGCACTCCTCTACCAGCGCCAGTGTTCCTGGCCTTGAAGGTTGCAAACTGATTGGGTAACTCGATCCTCCTCCGAAATGCGGGCCTGGCTGTTATGACTCTCACTCTCTCTCTAGTTCTACTTTCCTACAGATAACAAACTCTAATTCGTACGTTTGTCCTTGTAAGTGTATTCGTGAAGTTTTCGCTGTACTGGTCGGTGTCCCTAGCCACTGCCTTCCCCTTGGCAGGCCCGCTTGCCCATATGGTTGCGATGGCTGCGTGCATTCTACTCGTGTCTGTCGCGGTAGCCGTCATCACAAGACTACTGCTCGGCGGCGCTGACGACGGGGCCCACATTGTGGACATCCTAAGGGTGAAATTGCTGGGACCGGCCTACAGGACTTTCCACACGCAACTCTACACCTGCTCGGAGGCTTTCGACTTCCTACCGGTAGGTCCGCCTCTCCCCTCTTAACCCCCTGTTGCACGAAACCAGCCGGGAGGTTTTACCTGTCCGTCGTACACTGTTGTACAATCAGGACAGACCAACCGACGCCGGCCTCGTGTAACCTTAGGGTAGCAAACGTAAGTGGATCGGGTCGTTGATCTAAGAAATGTGTAGGGCCCATCGAATCAGAGGAATTGGATGGCTGGCGCGTTTCGGAGGGTTTGGCCGGCCAATGGATACCCAAGCGCCGAGTGAGCAGACGACGGCCACAAGGACAATTTAACAGTAGGCCACGTCCGTTGCAATATTCTGCGAGTGCCGTATAGTAGCTTTTTAATGGTTTAAAGGGGCATATGTTCTTTACTCGCACGGACAGTATACGGCTTGTGGACTGAAAACGCAAGACGCAAATTCGACGGCAGATTGTGCCCGAAATTATTCAGGAGTTGAAAACTTCTTAAAACCAAACGATACCATTTCGTCTAGTATGGAATTTGAGTAAGACGTGATTTGCTGCCAAATGGATACAAAATACGTTTGCATTTATAGAGGCATCGAAAACCAATATAAAAACTAGCTACTAATCAAGCAGGCGTTTTTATTGAGTGCGGTTTTTTTCGGGAGATAGGAAAGAAATGCATTCAAAAGCCAACATCCTGGCGTGTACGAAATATCACCAGATTATGTCGCAAGTTAATCAACATTGCAATCCCAATTAAGTAGTCCATCCTAATAAAAAACGCATTTACGAATTTCGCTTAGCATTTCATGAGATCGGTCGCTGACTGTACCTTCCCTTTTTATTGTACTAACCTGTGAGAAAGCGTTATTTCACCCCTGAAAGTTCGCAGTAATGGGCATTTTTGAGACTGGAGTGGTTATCTGCGTCATCCATTATTCTCGGTTTTATTACTACTGTTCATATGTCAGTAGTAGTGAAAATGTGATTTCCAAGTGGAACATCAAGAGAAGTTGCGTTCACTGGGAGAGGTGTGTGTGTCGGGTCTGACGTTTTAAGTAACGGTTTTGACCACCTCTTTTCAGAGACTGCATATTCTTGTGCACAGTCTGATGCGCCACCCGAGTCTTCGTTGACACCGCGACGATAATTGACGGCTCCTGGCAGGTATTTTCGTATAGCCAAATGGGGGGAAGGGCCGTCTATGTGGCTGTTGGACATTCAGGCGAAATCAATGCCCGAATCGTCACGCCCAACATAATTCTCCCTCGATAAACGACGATGCGTAGATCGCTTTCGTTTACTGTGGGGCTGAATCTGACCTCAGTTCGCGCATGATTGCTTCACGTCGATCGCAGTATTTACTGAGCATCTTTATGAGCGTCTGTGGGATTATGTGAGTTAGTTCTCGACTGCCATCCGGGATGACAGGATGAGGTATCAGTCCTAAATGCCGCTAACTGCGGGACAAAATTCCCTCATCGTTAAGCCAATGGTTTTTATCCAAAAAAGTCAAGGTAGACGGGACTCAGACTTTGGCTTCCCCGTCCTCAAAAACGAATGGCCCAAAGTGGTCAGTCCAGTCTCCCTTTTCTTTGTCTACACCGTTTCTTCCAGGTAGGTTTTATATAAACAATTAGGGGATTTAGGTTCTTTGATAGGCCGGACTTTTTTGAAGTACTCATGTGCTTATTCCTGCTATCAAGGATCCTCCATTTCTATCAATGACACTTTCAAACTACGCGGAATTATATATATAGGCATTTACTCACCAATGTCTATGTGCTTCCCTAGCTTCGCGTTCTGGAGAACGTGACTTCCACAGGCCTATTGCCGGGATCGCTTTTGGCAGTTCTGGTGTCTATTACGGTGATTGTCTGGCCCCTAGTTCAGCGAAGATCAGTCGTGCCTGATCAGTCCACCCAGTCCTCCAGCGAGAGACGCCACAGTCTTCCTCAGATACAACAAGTACCCGCAAAAGATGTCTCCCACCTAACCACGGACTTCTTGTCCCTCTTCGTCGTACTTCAGGTAACCTTTCGAGTCTGATTAAATAGTGTCTACTTGGTGTATGTGAGTAGTCATGTTTGACGTTTATTTTTTGGGCTTAGCTTGCAGCCTTTGCCCTCCTGGCTAGCATGATCATGCGCCTGAAGCTGTTCTTTGTGCCGCAACTCTGTCTGAGCCTGTCGATTCTCGCGCAACCCCGACTCTTCTTTGGCTCCCACAAGTTGCTGCGTCTTTTCGTCAGCAGGACCCCCAAGTCCCCTAAAAGGCCTTCCCAGCGGACCGCCTCCTCCTCCTCACCCTGGCCGACCAGATCCTTCTTCTTCAAGGTCTTACGGATCCACTCCATTTTCATTTTCTTCGTCCTGCTCAGCGCTATCAAAGGCTGGCAGAATGTGCGGGTAAGAGCTTGACCCCCTACCATTCCCTGTGTTCTATCCAGTCAATACACATTGTCACTGTGGTTAATCTGACGTGCTTTGAAATTGTCATAATGCACCAAAAGTCGTGACTTCGATGGTTGCCCACTGACAGAGCAACTCAGTCCTCGTGGTCGGTACCGTATGTGCATGTGGGCTGACTGACTCGCGGGGGGGCGGGGGGGACAGTCACCCTTAATGTGGACGCGAGACCCGAGGGCCCCCTTGTTTCTGTAGAAACCTGGTGTGGGAGTTGGAACCGGGTCGTGTGTGGCACGCATAGACGAACCTTTAGGCTTTTTCCGCCACTGTGTCCGATCCCGCCTTCGGTTGTTCTGATACTCTCTTGCCTATCGGGCCCAATCGCTTGAGGGAGGTGACAGTGTGGTAGATGCTGCGCAAGTCAATGTCCCGCGCCCACAACTGCATGGGAGACAGACAGTGGACATTTTATTGTGTGGTGATCGAACTGTCAGTCATGCAACCTGGACTATTCTGTTTGAGGACCAACTCCTTTTTCTCAATTCGAAGGTCGTCCTTGGCGCGTGTCCTTTTTGTTTTAAGTCTCGGTCATCAAATCTGCCGGAAGTTTTACCCGTTGCAGATGGTCGTTTTATGCGGGAGACCCGAGAGGCCCTCGTTTCTGCAGAGGCTTGGTGCGTGGGCGGGCGGGCGGTACCCAGGCCGTGTGTGCCAGGCCGCCTGGACTGGTCTGTTTGAGAATCAGTTTCTTTTCCTCATGTGTCTTCTTTACTTTAAGTTTCAGTCATCAAATGCGTCAGTGATATTCCCCACGAGACTCTGTTGCAAATAATCATTTTATGCGCAGTGACTCTGCTTTCAACCACCGCATTTTGACCGTTTTTGCGAATTGCCGCGATTTTCGGGTAACTGGTTACTCGTATGAGGGCTTGCCATGGCTGATTTCCTAGGAAAAAAAAATAATAGTAGCTTTATGTGACGTGGGTTGTACTTCCAAGTAGTGCGTTGTACGCGGTGGTGCAACCCAAATCTCATGTGGACTTTCTGTGTAGTAGTTCTTCAAGATCCTGACAGTCTAGCCTTGAAACACATTGCATGAGTAGTACAATGCGTGATCTAGCACAGGAGATATCAATACCGCGAAAGCTGTCTTCACCTCACCGTGGACTTTCTGTCGTACTCCAGGTTGCCTTTCGATTCTGCGGAAAAAGTGTCTACTTAGTGTATCTAAGTAGTCGTGGTAGTCAGTTCTCCAATATTCTCACAGTCTAGTCCAGAAACACTGTTGGGCAGCACGCTGCGCGACCCAATGCAGATGTGCCTAGATTCACGAAACGCCTCTAATCACTCGGAAACCGGCCAAAACGCCCAGTCAGTAATGCATGACTTTAAGTAAAATGAAGACATAATTTCATGCTGTTTAGAGATAGAAATTTTTTAGAAAGGCGGAACTGTTTAGAACGCCAAAAATAGTATCAGATGAGTTAAATTAAGTTTTAGAAACGCATAAAGCCTGTCCGTGCAAATAGTTGAGTAAATAAAACGGCACTGGTAGAATAACGCTCGGAACTAGTCCTTTAGTGAGGCTTGCACTTAAATATCCCTCAATAATTAGTGTAATGTCAAGTATGGCGGTAAACCAACAGCCCACAGTTTGAGTATAGATTTCAAAAGAATTTCACCAGAATCGACTGTTTTTTCCTCCCTTTTTGCACCTGTAAAACCTCATCCTCCAGGTGCTTGCATGTCGTATGGGGATCTGGAATGTCTTCACTCACGAGGCCGATCCCTGGACACATAACATCCTCGGAACTCTTTGCACCATCGCTGGCCTATCTGGGGCTGACTTTTGACAGTTTTGAAAGAAGCCTCTCCCGGCCCACTGCATAGGAGGCGAAAAACCCCTCTTCCACCCTGTTCGAGTGTTGTTTATGTGCTAGGACGGACCCGCAGTCTAAACGACTCCCAAAATTGATATGGCCCGTAAAATTCGTTGGCCTGCATCTAAGTACTGAGTGAATGTACTCGGAGGGCTACAATCATCAGGCTAGGTCCCGGCTTGCAGGATAAAACCAAAGACTGAAGTCACGTCTACGCGCACCGCGCACGTGCCGATCCACTACGCACGACATCCTGACTTCATTTACGTGGATCTCGTGACGACGGTAATGAGTCAGAGTGAGTCGCATGGCCTGTTATCCCCAGGCCATAAGGCAGGTGGCCCTGAACTGACTTCCTGAAAGAGTACATATACCCGTGTCCTAGCCACTGACCCTTATCTTCCTAGAATGTGACGTAAGACCACCTGTATATTACGCAGGGTCGCCATTCCTGGTGCGTCGCATGAACCATGAGATTTGATCTATCTGAGGAAAATGAAGTGCTCACCGGATCGAAAGACTTGTTCGGTTGACGTTTGGAAGAACTGAGGCGGCTCTCCATTATCAAAGCGTCTAGTGAAAAATCGATCAGAATTTTGAGTGGACAGTCGGATTAGTTGGCCTTGGGCTGATCGATTTTCTTCTTCTTTCGCTGCCTTGGCCTACTGGCCGTCGCCTGTGAGTGTTGGTGGCCTCCTGTATTGTGTGTCGTCACCTCAATTGGGGTTAGTTGTGTTTGCATCCCCCTTTTGGGTGAATTGGTCGACAGGCCGTGTTTGCTCGGTAGTCTTAGGCTCCATATGACTGTCTTGTCTTCGTCACGGCGTATGTAGTGACGTAGGACTTTATAGACCGAAGGAAGTTCTAGATGTCTGTTGATGGAGTCGGCATCTGAGTACCAAGCCTCAAGTGTGAGACGTTCTGTCCTTGAGGTGCTCCTGCCCAGGACGGCTGCTCCTTGAAAATCAAAACTGTAACCAGTTTCCCCGATGTGAGCCGTAATCTGTGAGTTTGGGTCTAATTTCCGAGTTGCCAGTTTGTGCTCATGTAGGCAGGTCAGCAATCTCCGTCCGGTTTCCCCAACGTAGTTGCAGTCTCCATCGTTACAACGTATTTGATAGACAACTGCTGAGGTTTCAGTGGGTGGCAGTATGTCTTTGGGTTGCATCAAAGGACGACGAAATGTTTCCTGGGGTCAATGGGCAATGCCTACCCTGGCGGGTTGTAATAGTCGTGAAACCGCCTCGGAGACTCCTTTAATGTAAGGAATAGCCCTCCAGACTTCGGGTCGGTCTTCTTATGGCCGTCGTCTGTTCATTCGACGCTTGCTTCTCTGGATGAAGTAGCTTGGGTATCCATTGGTTCGAAAGAGGTCATGAAGGTATTGTCATTCAACTCTTTTGTCGGCTGGTGTGCTGCGGTGTGTTTCAACTCTTTGATCTATGTCTAGTTAAGTAACTTGCGAGCTCTAAGTGGTGAATATAGTCGGAGCGCAAAAATCGTTAAATCGATTCTCGGATAGCAGGACATGACCGGAGGAGGAATTTTGGTCGTGGACAGAACTCCAAGTTGCTGTCTCGGACAGCAGTCGTCACTGGCAAGGCCAGGACAGGCGCAGTACGGTGTTGAGTCATGCCTGAGATGGGGTAGAATGTATCACCTGCTTCCATAATCTTGTGGGAGCAGGCTTTAGTGTTCTTGTGTCTTGTTGCATTAGCCTGAGGAGTGGTTTGTCCACCTGCCTACACCGCATTGACCGAGAGTTGGGGTGTTAACGTAGGAGACATGGGCGACTACGATTGTTTGATTGTGCGCCTTCTGCAGTCGGTCAGGTCACCGCGTCCGGAACTGCTGGCAGGCACTATGAGTGACCTTGACGCAGTCTGCGCTGAACCAGTGTAGCGGCCGAGGACGTCAGGGGTAACACACACCAAAGTAAGGAAAAGCTGAGAAGAGATCCTGCCAGAGGTAGACCTGAACAGAACTGTTAGCATCTCTCGAAACTCATTCACACGTAGCAGAGAAGGAAGTACATCAAGTATGGGATATAGTATAATAGAACGAAATGAATACGGAGAATGTGTGTAATAAACGTTAGTGTACACGTGGAATGAGGAACTACGAATAGATGACCTGTCTGGATGAATAGGTGACCCCGACATACTAGCTAAACAGCCGGTGGGAATGCAGCGCTGTGGGCAACTGCAGGGAAGGGCCAAGGGGGAGTCGACGTTGAATGGGAGAGAGACGAGAGCGACGGTACGTTGCGGGAGGGGTGTGTGTCGGCGGTAGCGAGAGGAAGGGACACCGGCCGTCTTCACCAGCTCGCAGTTACACCATTTCCATTCCAGGTCCCCGCCAAAAGTGTCACAGCATTCAAACAACCCTGTTCAGGTCAAGGGACGTTACACCAGTACACCTGGTATCGTAATGCGGACTGTCGGCCACAGGCTCCTTTACGAAACCCTAACGACCTCCGTGGATATTGCCACCCCTTCCCCCCCGGTGACGGCCTCATGTCAGTTAAGTGGGGTTATCAGTATCTGCTCCAGCATCAGGAGGGCACACCAGAGGAATTATTGGCGTTTACTGAAAAGACCAGTTTTGTTTTAGTGGTATTTCCATATGGCGAGAGAGAGAGAGAGAGAGAGAGAGGAAGGTCCGGCTACAGAGCAAAGTCTCCGTCAAACGATCATTTTTCTGAAGAGACCGCTGCCGGACAACTGCCATGCCCATCAATTAAGCGAGTTTATGCAGCGC
>CACRXP010000094.1:1351934-1371727 GCA_902702965.1 Spirometra erinaceieuropaei
CGGGTGTAGCTATATGAGACAAGTCGACCAGCCGTAGATGTACTGACGCGTTATTTCACTTTCTCGGCACCTTAAGTCTGAACCTCTTCCCCCCAAAATGTCTTAGTTTTCTTTACGTATCAGGCCCTGCGTTCCACGACGCTCTATTTCAGGAAATATTTAAATGCCAAAAGGAGGAATTTGATGTACGGGGGAGGGGGGATAGATTCCCCGATATCGGCCTCGCTTCCTCATCTCTCTCGCATGCATCATTCGAGCCGGTGTTTCGATTGGGGTGCGATATAGAGACCTGCGACTAACGCATCTGCCACACAGCTGGATGGACGCGTACGGGTGGGGCAGTCTGGCCGCCGTTTTGTCCAGTGCGTTGTGTGGTCCAAATCTTGCCTCAGCAAACGAACAGTGTCCCGCACGACTCTTTGTTCGACAGGCAGATGGTTCGAATACGACCCCTGTCGCGTAGACAGGGTGGCCCTCGTGGGCAGTCGCATAGCGACCAGTAGATTGGATCCCAAGGCACAACGGGTCGAGCATGTCCCGTCACCTGGCCAGTGAAAGTAGTTCCAAAATAAATTCACAACTCTCACACTTCAGCGGACCTTGTTCTTTTTTTTAGGAGGAATGGGGAAAGACCGGTGAGTTCTCTGCCCTCTCTACTGAGACTCTGTTGAACTGGGCAACCTCTCTTCCCCGACGAGCGGATAACCGACCCTGGGTGTTTTCCGGCCCCATGCCAATCATGGCCACCCTGCGCTTGGGATTGATTACTAGCGCTGGTGACATCCCTGGCCTACCGTTAAACACCAAATATGCCATAACAAATCATCCACACTACGAGAATGAGTTACTCCGCACCAGAACCCTATTGGCTTATTCGCTGACCAGCCGGAAACCCCTGGTCACCATCTGGTCCATCTATCGTTACGTTCTGATGGTGAGTTTGTCCTTCTTTAGTAGATTAATTATACTACTCCAATTTTGCTAGTAGGTTTCATTGTTCCGACTGTTCGTCTGTGATCAGAACTTCGTGATTCATAACATTAGGCGTTTTTACCGCCGAAACCGTCTATAATTATTTATTCGCGATCGGTGTTGCAATAATAAACTAACTCATATCAGAGTCACCTCGGTTTACTCGATGACCAGCGGGAAACGTCCGATCCCCCTGCGAAGTTCCGAGTCCGTGTCACCAAATTTAACCTCATTTGATAATACTACTTTTTCATCCACGGTAGACTGTATTTTTTGTCTCGTTTATGCCCGTGACCCGGACTAGTGCTGTGGAGTGCTTGTGATGGGGGCTTCAAAAGGGTCTGCAAACTAGACTGAAATTAATGGTTGTGTGTCTTTCGGAGTAGATAGAGGAATGTCGAGTTGCCAAGGACAAACAGCAGCTTCATCTCTGCAGAATAGCATTACCGACAAGGACAAGGGGCCCGGAATGGCAATTTCTGACTTATTAGCCGTCGTCAGCCAGGGACGTGGGGTTTCTAACCAACAGGTCGGGGATCGAGTCCTAGGTGTTCCACACGTCGGTATTGGGTATGGATGACTGACGACGGCTAATAAGCCAGAAATGACTTCCACTTGTCTTTGTCGGTGATGCCATTGTGTCTGTATCACGCGCCGCCCTGCGGCTGCTGGCGGGGCTCGAGAGATATCCCCAAGACACAGCGGGACGAGTGAATTCCGTAGCGTGATCGACGAGCGCCTGTCTAACAGTTTCATCTTTTGTCTTCTCATATTTCCTGTGTTTTACGTGCTCATTTCGTCTATTTGAATGTCGTTCGGATTCTTGCATTAGGATACGGCAGTCCGCGAACGCCATCTTATAACTTGGATGTTTGTCAATGGCAACGGCCGAACCCACTTGTTGTTTGGTCAGTAAGCACCCACAGCTCTCGTAACGCAGAATTATCTTCACATAGGCTTCTTTGCGGTACACTGATGTGTGGAATTTCCCGTCAGTGTTTTGCTGTATGAGGAACTGGCAGTGTTGAATTGATAGCACTGTGCACAGTTTCCAGTCAATCCCTCTTGACAATGACAAAGGTGTAATAAACATAGCGCATCCATAATTTGGGGTTAAGTAGTGGTAGGGCCGTACCCTCTAATTTTTGCATCCTGACCTCAGCCACAAAGCCAGAACTAGGTGACCTCATAGGAGCTCCTTTCAGCTGTTGGGAGTATTTATGTCCGAGCAAAAGTTTGCTTCCAGACGTAGGTCTAAGAGTTCAATCAAAGCAAATGCAGGAACATTCATGTCATAAGAGTGTGGGAGTTCATCTGTGAATCGCCCATATAAGAAAGACCGAGAACTTCTGGAGGTCATATACTCCGATGATTGGCACATCGATTTGGACGCCATGTACAGAAGTCTCAAAACATGGTGTCGGCCCGCAGAAAGGACTCATTGACAGCAATGATGAAGCAATATCGATTTTTTGGACTCGTTTCAATTTAAACGTTTTTTCGCACTTACTGCGCGTCTGACGACGGTCTGGGGAACCAGCGTCAAAAATTTACGAAATAAAGTTTGTTAAATTATCCAAATGAGTCATTCCCTTCACATTGGGTGCCTGAATCACTGACAAAGACTGGGAAGACTGCAACGGCCGTTTCTGGCTCATTAGCCGTCGTCAGCCAGTCTTATCCAAGCCCAGATCTGCCGCACCTGAGTCCCGAATCGGCCTCCTTTAGGCACCGAGCGTTATCAAGTTCAACGCTCCACGGGCCCCTTGTCCGGTCGGTTTCGGTCTGGAATTCTGACTTATGCTGGCTGTGCGTTCACCGATGGGATTACGGGACATACTCTGTAGAACTCGGAGGTGGCGTCTCATGCAATAGTGTTCGCTGATTAAGCCAATGCAGTAGTCTTTCTTTGTGTTTTGTTGGTTTTCGTCTGGTTGGGGGATTTAAGTAGGGGTCTCTGCGTTCAAACGTAGTGCTTTGAATTACTTGGAGCATTTTCGGGCTTACAGTTTCTTCCCCGTCCGATTGACATGCACCCCTATTCTTGTTTAATGGCTTCAAAGTGTGCTCTTTGTTTCCTGTCTCAAATTAGGCGGATTTCGTTGTGGTAGAACGAGGATGGTGCATTAATCCGCACGCTGGACCGGGTTGCAGCTCATCGGAGCTCTGGGATCTTCTGGACCCTAACTTCTCGAGCCGGGGTGACAGTCCCTGCCATTATGCTTTCACCCCCGACCTATCCCCTGAGGACTCCGTGCGAGTCTTTAACGGCTACTTTAGATCCGTCTTCCTCTCATTAGATCAATCTCTCGTTGTCCTAGAAGTCGCTCGTCGCCCCTTCGTTTTTGCCTAGTTGAGCGCCGTTCCATTTTTTCACTTGTTACAACTTGTGTACTTTTATTTTACTAGTAGAAACGTTTAATATGTTTTAACGTCGTCGTTGGTTCTGTCCACGCCATGTTTCCTGGGGAGTGTTGTCTTCTTGCAATTGTCACATTCTGGTTTTCGTGTTGGTGGCAATCCAGTTCGCTGATGGTAGTCAGAAAGATTTTTCGCCCAAAACTAGTCGGAAAATCAAACCCAGCCATCCTGGAGCAGGAATGATCCTTTGGAACGCGTAGCATCGATCCCTTTCCATATCCTGACCTCGGAAAACACGTTGGGTACCGATTGGGCGCTATTTTGGACGCCGTGCCATTTGCCTTATTAGTATGTGTTCTTGACTGGCGTGAAGGCTGTTGCGTACTCCGTGGATTCACGAGGTTGGGTCGTGACGGTGGGATTTGATTTGTCCTGAAAGCTCTGAGGGCGTCTGCTGTCAAAGAACTCGACATCGGAACCTCAACTGACACCTTGTCCTTTAATAAGGCCAAGATTATGAACAAAACGGGATCGGATGATATAATTGAGTTTTAAGACCTCTCCTGCAGCCGGCAACGACCTTTGTTTAATTCTAAAACACCTGGCTCGGTGTGCAGAAACAATACGAACTAGTCGAACGTGGTTCTGTACTGTGCACTGACCGTATAAAGTCCTATATACTGCGCGACATGTGCGTTCCAAAGCAGTCGTTTATATAGATTAAAGAACAATACACGGAAACGTGGTCTGCTCCTATCCCGGGGGTCCTGCGTTAATTTCCTGGAGAATAAAGTTAGTGTTAAGATTGAGGTTAAAGCCAGATTTTGGGTCGGGACGCTGGGGGGAAGGCAGGGATTCCTGTCCCCGCGTCGTATTAATTGGAGACACTTAGACGCAGATCCAGAATGCGACTCCGTGTCGGTGAATGTGGCCGACAACACACGCACACACTATCTTTCCCTGCAATTGCTTACGGCGCTGCACCCCTAGAAAGTGGTCTAGGAGACACAAGGGGACCGCCCTGCACTCCATATGTGTTACACATATCCGCATGTCCCCTTGCAGTGTTTACCGTAACGTAAATGCTATGCTTTTCGAGCCCTTTACTACAGTCAATTACAAATCCCATGAAATGTTGACCGAAATTCTAGAGTGCGTTTTCGACTAGAAAGGAGAACTTCAGCGGTGTTTTAATTTTGACTGTGGGCCAGCATAATCCAGAGATAGTTTTCCGGTCACGCTAGAAAACCAACTTTCAAGAGCACTTCATTTTCGGTTGCGGCTAGCGGGAACTGCACCCACAGAAAAATAGCTACTTATGTGGTACTACTTTTTCTTCTGATTATCGGCGTCTCCCGTAAATTTGAACATATTTTATAGAATACACGCACGAAAATATACATATACTCATTTGGCAGCGCATGACGTCCTCATCAACTCTTAAACTGAGGAGAGAGAGAGTCCTTGGGCTTTAAGAAGCTTTCCTATTCCCGATTAATTTTGAGCACCACCTACCGTTGCATTTGTGGTTAGGGTTTACAGTCTACAAGTCGTATACCCTCCATGTTGAAATAATCATATATTTCTCTATGCTATCTATAAGGCGCACGAAAGTTTTCAATGGATGTCCGCTGTGCTTTGTAATTCATAGGTAGCATTTATAAATGGACATGTACAGTCTTAAAAATATAATAGAGGCGAATGTCCTAGATGTCTGTATGAGTAAGCAGTGCCCCCAAAACGGCCCTCCCGGTAGATGTGCTGGACCCACACGGGGGCTATATCGGATCCTGTCAGGCTTTATCGGGTATGCGCACCCATAACAAATGCCAGCATTCGAGGATGTTGTGGCGGGCCCGGTTGCCGACTACCGCCGTGCACACTGAGGTCCCTGCCGCCACACCCCCAATTTTTGCTGTTAAAATCCTGATCAAGCGTTTGTTGTGGGCCAGGGGGTGTGGAGTGGTACGCGTAGGTGCGAGTCCGGCCGCGTCATCCACCTGTGCGTCCCCCCCCCCCCCACATCCGTCCTCCTTGACTATGTCTTGACACTGGTGGGGATGAGGAGGAGAGAGTGCGGTAGATGCAACGCAAGTCCACTCTCACCACAAAGAAAATCATGCGCTAGTCATTTGGCCTGCTATACCTTCCTGTGGAGCACACGGTGGACATCGTCGGGCACGACAGTCGGAAGAACAAGACTTGTCGAACAGTGGAAACACTTGCATATTCGTCTGAGCCTTTGAAGTCGTGCTGGAGCCCATCGTCAGAGCTAAAAGTAGCGACAGTTACAGGGCGGTGCTTGCCAATCGATGATCAGTGACGCGGGCGCGAAGGTGGCTGTGCAGGGCTCTGTATCCCCGTGCTAAATCGATACAAAGACTGATTAAATTTTCCTCCTTTTACTACGCTTACCGTATTGGAAGCGCCTGGGCTTCCCCGTATCCCAGCAGGACCGCATTTCCGAGCCCTTTCGGGAGAGTATTGTGGTACTGAGATTTCCAATAATCTGGTGAGCTCTGCACTGTCGAAACGATAATGAACAAAATTAATCAGAGATCTTAATGACTTGCCGAACTGGTCAGCCGTTGACTGAATGACCTCCTTTGGTGAACATCGGACGGTATGGAGAACGGCCTGCGTTGATGCACAATCGCCGGGAAATTAGGAAGATAGACCAGCCACGGTACGACTACGAACTCACTAGATGGGTGAACGAAAGTCTCAAAAGACCGAACAGACGCTCGTCAAGGAAATGCCTATTAACTCAGGCAGTTTCACAACACGCCGGAATTCTACCAAGGGACCAAAAGGACGAAAAAGGACAAAATTGACCAGCTCAAAACTAACTAGCGCGGTGGAGCGTTTTCATTTCCGAACGACTCTGTAAAGCAAAGGCTAAGACGATAGGAAGCCAATCACTTCCACTGAAAAGTTCGCAAAACGACATATCTCTTCTGAAAAGTTATTCTTCCCTGGGACTCAAACATAACAAACTGATTACTTTTTATTCTGCCATGAGGCTGCACGTGTTCATCTGCCGCGAGATCGTTCTCGGCGCAGTGCGCAGCGGTTGTAAGTTGTGTTTTTCGCCGAATAGGCCTGGCCGCGTTTGGAGGAAAATTTGTTTTAAACGATGAAGTGTGATTTCGCATTTAGCGACGACAGCTAGCCAGAAGCCGTTTTCCGCATATGCACTCACTTTGAAATGATAAGTAGCATTGGCGGCGAAATCCAAATTCGCTTTTCGGTCCGATCATCCAGTTAAGTGCGTGATTCCAATCTCGAAAGCCTCCATTGTTTTGGAATTGCCGGTATTCCTGGCCTCACTAAACGCAGCGCGACTTTCTCCCGGTAGAGCCACCCATAATTAATATATTACCCATAGTTAGGTAGTAATATGTATTTTGTAAATGATATTCCGCTTCTGTCTGGACTTCTCCGGGCTTTTGTTGAAACCGTGTTCGTGTGCCTACCGAGGCAGTTTTTGCCGGAGCTTGAGAGCACGCGGTTGACAAACTGCAACGCATTCAGTGAGAGTCCTTTATCCCTCCTGCAGTCTCTTGTTACTGCATATGTGACCCTTTCGCAGTGGGTCTCCTTTCCTGTAGAGTGAGATCTGCGAGAAAGTATCGGTAATGTCAAGGATATGCTAGCCACCGACATCATTTAGCTCCAAGTTTGTGAGAATCGCAACTACTTTTGTGTCGATCGCAACTACTCGCTTTCCAGATGCATCAAGGGGACATCCAACTTCCACTCCTCAAACCTCCGAAGCCGCTCCACTACGAGATGCTGCCTCATTGCGACAAGGCAGGGAGACGCGGAAATATTCAGTCACGGTCCCCTTGAGGTGTACGTAGATATGCGGTACATTTCATAGAAGCGACGTGTCGATCCACAGACCCCTTTACAGGTGTTGTTTGGTCCGATCAGCCCCGACCAATAATAACCTGCCACCTGTAACTACACAAAGTTCTGTTTCGATCGGTGGCTACGCCGCGTTAAGCGTAGATGGAAATGTGCATTCTTGGACAGGCTGTGACTAGGTGAAGTACACTACACTCAGATGAAAGGAGCAGGCTGAATACAGACGAAGGATCATTCATCCTGTTGTTGAGAGTTATTCGGCGCGTATTGAAGGGGTGTCCTAAGAGGTCATATAATGACACGGGACAAGGCGACAAAACAATTGTAACACGAGTACAAGACCACAATATACAAGGTGCCATGCGATGGACACTGGCAGCAGCTTCCGCTAGCACACAGAACACTGTCAAACGGTCCTTCGGATACTATAACAGCTAACAGCCCAGTAGTTGTGACTAATTTTTGTTGACACAGGTGTGAATGGGCCAGAACAACAGCCGTCATAGTCTACGCTTGTCACCCCTGGAGCCTCCTCCTCACACCATGTGGTGCGAATGGGGGGAGGAGGCAAGGAGTTTAATAAGAGTTCTACCAGAAAAACAAATGCCGAAATAATTCAAGCCATTCCTTTATCATAGTTTTAGCACCCATAACAGTGGCCTGTCACCACCACCAGTCTCAGCGTGATTTGGAACACGGCTCAAGCCCTACTGATTAAATCTACAAAATACATATTACTACCTAATTATGGGTAGTATAATAATCATGAATGTTTTGGTACAGAGGGAAGTAACGTCGTGTTTGGTAAGGATGGAAATGCCGGCAAGCCCAAAAAGCAGGAGACATTCGAGCATAGAATTACGCTTGTCACTCACGGTGCCTCTACTATTGTTGAACCTGAGGCATTGCCGTTTGGTAGGCGATTACCTGCTCCCGATCTCTGTCAACTTAGGGTCGGCATGTTTATTCCGGGGTAACAAAGCAAATCAGGATTCCTTTACTGTCGTCTGAATGCACATCTGACCTATTCAGATCGAGACGGGCAGGTGGTGAGGTATTCACGAACTTCGTCTTGATGATGATGCTAATCCATCGGTCCGCCCTCATCTATGTTTGCTCTGAACGATATTAGTGTGCATGGCCATAGACGGGTGTTTGCCCTGCTCGATAGGGGTGTGGAGTTGAATGCCAAGGTGCGGGCTCCGCATCCGGTATTCTTGGTTCCCTCTTGATACTGGGTCCAGATGAGGGAGGACTAGGAGGGGGGAGTGCGGTAGATGCTGTGTAAGCGTACATTCACTATAAACTAAATCACGCACAATTTACCGTCCCGGCTCTCACCATGCTGTGGAGCACACGGTGGACATCGTCAGTAACGACGGTCGAACTATCGGATCGGTGGCCGCACAAAAGAGTTGCTACATGAGGTGACCATTCCGCTCTGCCTTCTATTTCCCCGGAACCAAGTCGTCATATTTAGCCACAAAAAGCAGCCCAGAGGGTAACATGCGACCTCGTAAACTGCACATTTAAGTTGAGACGTTCCTCATCAAACTGAAAAATAATAGAAATCGACAGGCGTTTGGGTTTTAAAACGAAAATGCTTAGGGAGACGCTCGTGAATTTGCCATAAAAGTTTACTTTCATTCCCTAGATAGAACATACAAACGGACCCGAGAAATACGAACGAACGAAAATACGGGACAAAAAATTTCAGCCCCAATATCTTCTCGCCAGATAGACATAGTTTATTCGACAACTCGTTAAAAAAAACTAATCTGAAAACCCAGCTTTATCCAACATTCGGAAGTTCAAGCGCTGCCTGCTCAGCTATGGGCGTGAGTATATAATTCGTCATCGTATGTTGCAAGGAGTGTGCCAAGTGGTCATCTAATTACACAGGACAAGGCAACCGCAAACTGCCCACACGAGTAGAGCACCACAACAATGAAGTGAGAGATGGTAGCCGTGTAACCCGAAATAATGTGTCGTACGATGGAAACTGCAGCATTCTTGACTTGCAGAACACTGTCCAACGGTCCGGTAGACGTCCCGTACGCATACCAGGTACTGCGCTGTCCAATACAAACTCAAGCAATCCGAGGACTGATTTGACAGCCCTAACATACATTACAGCGAATTCAGCTGTTTCTAGGTTTTCTCATTGTCATATCGATCCGGTTCTGACACCTCGGGAAAGTGCGCCAATTTTCTACGGAAAAATTTCTTCTTAGCTCGCTTATCTCCAAGGAATTCACAGTACAAGACCACAAGAATAAAGTGGAAGATGATAGTCAGATAGCCCGAAATAATGTGTCATGTGATGGATACCGGCAGCAACTTTCGCTGGCAGACAGAATATTGTCAAACAGCCCCTCGGATACTATATCAGCCAACAGGTCAAAAGACGTCCCACACGCATATCAGATACTGCGTTGTTAAGTATCAACTCAGAGAGATCGAGGGCTGATTTAACAGCCCTGACATGTATAACAACGAATTCAGTACTTTCTCGGTTCACTCACTGTTATATCAATCCGGTTCTGACACCTCGGGTAAATGCACCTTTCTTCTGGGATCACCTGCCTCCACGAAATTCACATTGTTCTCGAAGTGAGTAGTTAAGCCGAAAAACATGAATGTGGGAACATCTATTGCCCATGTATTTTATAATTATTTGAAAACCTCAAAAATACACCATGCCTTTCCATACTTAACAGTGCGCGCGTCATGACTGTCACCTCAGTTCATTCCAGATGGTAAAGCCTCCTACAGCCTCGTCACAGTTATAAGCCGTCCACCACCACGATCTCAGTGTACTCTAGACATCAGCCTAGGTGTTCCTGGTTTAATAGAGAAAAACATATTACTACCTATTTATCGGTAATATGCTAATAAGCTGTTTTTAACCAGAGGGAACTGACGTCGTATTTGGTGAGGTTAGAAACACCGAAAAGTACAAAAAGATAGGAGGCTTTCGAGGTTGGACGGGTGCAGCAAATGTGATGGTCTGATCAATAAAGGGCATTCAGACCTCTTTTAAGCACCATCAACTGTGCGCAACGAATCATTTCTCCGGACAATTCAAAAATTTAGACTCGGGCGCCCTTACGCATTTTTTTAGTTAAATTTGACACTCCTCCCCCAGCTGATTTTTTTACGTCAACCATCGCTGTTGATCAGTGATATTTGAGAAGACAGGACTACCGTCATGCTTTAATAACAATTATTCGTTGAGTATAGAACATTTCTTGGCCTTAAACTTATCACCCTGTTGTTTAATGAAAACTCATTTGCAAAAACTCAGATTCGACGATATTGACGTCAAAAGTCTAGGTGCGAAATCTTTGTCCAGCTGTTTACTAGTAAAACTCGGCGGTGTTTTTTCACGACACAAACCAATTTTTATCTCTCCGTCTCAGATCTGACAGTTACAAACACTCGAATGTAGCAGACACATCATGTGAGCCCCCATTACATGTCAAATGACATTTCGACTGTCGGTTTCCAAGATGTTTGCCGTATGCTTCACAGCGGTGTGAGAGTAAGGATGACGACTTGCGTAGCATCTGCTGCACTCTTTCCCTCCAGCTTCATAGTCAAGAAGACCGGTGAGGGCGCAGGTGGCTGGCGCGGTCGGGTCCACACCCAGGCGTACCACCACATCCCTTGGTCCACAAAAAACATTTTATCAACAACATTTTAATCAACAACAACAACTGTGGGCGACAGCGGAAACCTCTATGTGAGCCAACAACTGGGCCAACCATCATACTCCTAATGTTGGCATTTGTTATGGTGCGCATTGCGACAACGTCTGTCGAATTCCGATCTAGCCCCCGTGTTGGCCCAACGCGTCTACTGCGTAGCCAGTGTTAGGAAGCAAATGGCATGGCTGATAGTCACCCAAACATAGACTGACAGATGTCAGTCGGAACTAGATATTTCAGAATGCAGAGTCCTTGATTGCCTTTATTAGGAAAAGTAATTAGATATACCAGGACTATTCTGGCATATTGCAGTACAATAAACATGAGAGAAATATAGGCCATTCGGGAAGGAAATAGGAAGATGTGTCTAAACGGTGGAAGGATTGTTAAATCTTAAACTAAGATGGGAACAGAGTGTGCTACGCAGCCACAAGGCAAATTAATACTGGAATTTCCAATGGCCTGGTCCCTTTTTGAAGCAAGGGAAAACGTATCTAAACCTTAATTATCTCGACATAGCTGGTCCCAACGGATATTTTCGGTGTATGCTTGTATTACATGTTGCATTTTCATGATTGCGGCCGGGTTTTACAAAAAACTGCTCTTTTTTCGAAATAAAACGAGGTCCTAAAGCACTTTTCGATCCGATTGTCTAATTAGCTGCATAATTCCAAACTATAAAGCCTCCTGTCTTTTTGGGCTTGTCGGCATTTCCGAACCCACTAAACACGGCCTGTTTTCGCCCGTTCCAAAGCCATCCACAATTCGTATATTACCAACAATTAGGTAGTAGTATGTATTTTATAAATAACATCAGGGCGGCTGGGTTGAATCGAGGAGCACGGTGAGATAGTGATGGTGGCAGTTTATACGGATGCTGAAAGTACGATTAGAGAATCGTTGGATGCCGCTAGAATTACTGCGACACTTACTTTTTATGGACGGATTCTTATCTAATTCCTTGTCCTCTCCCCGATGCACACCACATGTCGTGAGCATGACAGCCGGCTGCTGATTGGAGGGCTGTATGCCGTCCCACGTCTCCGACTAGGTACTCAACCTTGCTGTTGCTGTTACTACTCCTATCGTGGGCTTTGTGTGGAACAGGTTGCGTCTTTTAACCGGTGTGCAGATGACGTCTAGGCGTAAGTTTTCTCCGTACATGGCTGGCATTCAGAAAAATAGCAAATAATTCAGAGCGGGTAGAAGGCTTAATAATTTTGTGTAGGCTGAGATGACAGTCAAGACGTGCGCACTGTTAAATATGGATGGAGATGGGGTAGTTTTGTGGGTTTCCTTCAAATAATTCTAAAATACATGGGCAATAGATGTTCCCACATTCATGTTTTTCGGCTTAACTACTCACTTCGAGAACAATGTGAATTCCATGGCGATAGGTGATCCCAGAAGAAAGGTGCATTCGCCCGAGGTGTCAGAACCAGATTGGTATAACAGTGAGGGAACCTAGAAAGTACTGAATTCGTTGTTATACATGCCAGGGCTGTCAAATCAGCTCTCGATCTCTCTGAGTTGATATTTAGCAGGGCAGTATCTGATATGCGTGTGGGACGGCTTCTGAGCTGTTAGCTGATATAGTATCCGAGGGGCTGTTTGACAGTATTCTGTCTGCCAGCGAAAGTTGTTGCCGGCATCCATCACATGGCACATGATTTCGGGCTATCTAACTATAATCTCTCACTTTATTCTTGTGGTATTGTACTGTACGGTCGCCTTATCCTGTGTACTTAGACGACCACTTAGCACAGTCCTTGAAACATACTATGACCAGAGATTTACTCACGTCCATAGCTGAGCAGTTAGCGCTTGCACTTCCGAATGTTGGATAATGCTGGATTTCCAGATTAGTTAGTTCTGGGCTGATTTAAAAGCCTTATTATTGTTGTGAGTTGTCTAATGGACTAGGTCATTCTAGGGAGAGGACTTTTCTGTCCAATATTTTATCTCGGCCGTACTTGTCGGGTCCATCTATCAGCTCTAATGAGGGAATTATGGCAGAATTGTATGGCAAACTGACGAGCAGTTTCGTCTTAAACCCTGGCAGTTTTCGATTTCTATTATTGACAGATGAGTTGGTTTAATGCGGAGCGCCTCAACTTAAAAAGTTCCGCTTTCGACATTGCACGTTGCCCTCTGGTCGGTTTCCTGCGACTACAGATGAGACCTGGATTCCAGAGCGTGGACATAGGCGGCAGAGCGGAATAGTCAACTCATGCAGCAACCCTCTATGTGTAGCTACCGATCCACCAGTGAAAACACCCGCTCATACAGACATACCCACTCATACCGTTCAGAGCAAACATGGATGAGGGAGAACCGACGGCTTATCATAATCATAAAGACAAAGTTCTTCAATGCGTCACCACCTGCCGGTCCCGATCTGGATAGGTCAGATGTGCATTCAGACGGCAGTAATCGAGCCTCGATTTGCTTTGTTTTCTCAGAACAAACATGCCGATCCTAAGTTGACGGACATCGAGAGCAGGTAATTGCCTACCAGACCGCAATGTGTCAAGATCAATAATAGTAGGAGTCGCCGTGAGGAACAAGCGTAGTTCTATGCTCGACAGTCTTCTGCTTTTTGAGTTTGCCAGAATTTCTATCCTTAACAAACACGACGTTACTTCCCTCTGCACCAAAACATTCATAACTATTATACTACCCATAATTAGGTAGTAATATGTATTTTGTAGAGTGAATCAGTAGGGCTCGAGCCGTGTTCCAAATCACGCTGAGACTGGCGGTGGTAACTAGCAGCTGTTGTGGGTGCTAAAACTAAGATAACCGAATCGTTTGAATTATTTCGGTAGTTGTTTTTCTGGTAGAACTCTTATTAACCTCCTTGCCTTCTCCCCCATCCACACCGCATGGGGTGAGCAGGAGGCACCAGGGGTGACAAGCGTAGACTAAGACGGCTGTTGTTCTGGCCGATTCACGCCTGTGTCAACAAAAATTATTCACAGATATGGAAGCATTTTAGGGTCTATTTCGTCCGACAAAGTGCATCTCCAGGTCCCTACATCTTGGACTGTGATGGTAGGCCCTGCCTACTTTAATCAAACCTCACTTTTAGCCTCGCCCATCCCTCTTTGTTTCTGTCATTCTTCCTCACTATTTGTCCGAGTTTTGCCTTGTAACCTCAGGAAATGTACATAATTCGTCTTCTGGTGAGATCTTTTATTTGAATCGGTGCTCATAACATTGTTGTCCACATTACTCATTCGTCCTCCGATTCCGCGGGCCTATTTGAGGACACTGTCCTTGCGGTTGTCTTACTTCCACGCTGGCTGTACTTCAAGTGACTGGGGCTACTTGGCTCTGTAAGGGGGTTATCTGAGTCGGCAAATTGATCAGCCGAAACTCTGCTGACAATTCAAACACCCCTCTTCTGAGATGGGTCGAATCTCTCGGCGGGGGAGTGGTGGATTCCTGCCATTCATTTAGCCTTTCGGAAAACATGTCTTCCATGTTCGATGTCGATTTTGGACCATCTGAAGGGATATTTTGAGGGAGGATATCCCTGATTGGCGCGAAAATCTGGTCGTTCTTCGTGGTGCTGTGGGACTGAGTCACGTCAGGAGAGTCTGGCTGGCCAAGAGGGCTGAAAAACTGATCAGCATCAGATGAATCGGCAAGCGAACCCCAGCGTCGATACTTCGCCCTTGCGTTTTGAAACCATACCTAAAATTCAGAGAAAATGTGGCTTGGTCGCGCGAAGGAAAATGAAGCACGGTTAGTTCAGTTAGCAAATCGAACAGTTGGAAGATTATAAAATTATTTGGCCCGAGAACATATCATGGGATTTTTGGGGCCGCAGATGATGAAGGATCAATTTTGAGGAGACCAGCGGGTTGTCCAGAAGGCGTCACTTACCTTTCCTGATCTAATTAAACTTATTTCACGTAGCCAATTTAGAGGCCCGATTTTTACACTATATTCTGCCGCGTACGATATTCACGCAAACAGTACCGCTTTTGAGGCGTGACATTTTTTCAATGCGTGTGTTATTAGTGATTCTGTTGACCAAGAGAGCCTCATTCACTTTCCTTGAGCCTCTGCGATTCAAACGAATAGATCAGTCGTTAACTCTCTCATCCCTTCCGCCAACCGTTGAATGCAAACTAGTCTGTTCTGCTGGTTTCAGGTCATTTAAGTAGCTATGGGATATACTTGGTTTGACTTGACAGTATTTACTGTGGACAACAGATGTCGCCAACCTCAGAACACTGGCCTCTTTCGCAAGCATTTGATCTTGTAAATGATAGTATTCTGCTTCTGTTGGCAAACCTGTAAGCATCTTTGTTGCTTACCTGCAAAACGCGCTTGGTAAGGCCGGTTTCATCTGAGAGTTTCCGCAAATCCTTCGAATCCGGATTCTGGTTAAGCTCGAAGTGCGCCTTCATGGCTCGCAGTTGGTCATGCTTAAAGGAAGTTCGAATACGCTTTTTGGATCTGGTTGTTCCATTGATGGCAGAACTTCGACATCTCGAAGCTCTTGTCTTTTTTGACTTGTCGACGGGGACCGACAATTTGCTGCTCTTCGCTGTTTTAAGCAAATACGTATGTGTTACTAACAACGCGTAAGTAGATTGTATTTTAACGAATAATATTTGCATCTTGGCTTACTTGGCTGACCCAGGGGTGAATTGTCCTCTGTGAACAGCGAGGGTTCCTGTAGTTGCTGCTGGTGCCGTCGAACATGAGTTGAAGAAAGCGACGTGAGCCGATCGAACTGTACACTGCAGTACGTTTTTTTCGATGACCTCTTACCGGGCTTCTTACCCTTCCGTGTCCCCGGCGCACCACGTTCTGTTGTTATGACACCTGACTGCTGATCGGAGTATGATGCCCCTTCGTAGATCTGAGGTTCCGCATTGACATCTGCCGCTGCCATTGCTTCTGTTGCGTGCTTTGCGCAGACCACACTTCGTCCCCCCAGAAGTGCGTAGGTGTCACCCAGACGCAAGACCACTCCACACGCGTGGCAACGGAGGCACTCAGAGTGGTAGACAATCCTCTCAGTCAGCCGAAAAACCAGATCATCTTCGGACAGTCTTCGATCACAGCCGGGGCACAGGGAAAGGCTGTCAAAGGAGAAAATCGGAAGAGGCGGTGAGAATATGTTAAGTCATGTCTGTGACCGTTTTTATAATGGTCTCTAGATAGGCCATCCCATGAGATACATAATTCTGCAGGAAAAATTGTGAGCTTCTTCCCCAATTCAAACTTAAGAACTGTCTAATTAACTTTTCCTCTATGACACCCTATTGAGACGCCCGTCCGGCAGGCTATTTATGACAATTTCCAAATGTCCAAATTCCCGAGCGTGGAGGTGGGACGCGTAGATTGGGAGCAAATGGTTTACTCGGTCATTGAGCTCTGCTACTGATTTGATTCCATACACGTAGGTTTGCAATTAGAATACAATGGTGTGAGAACGTGAACTTATGCCAGTTCTATGCACACCCAGCGGACTGCAGCCCAGTTTAAGTGCGTGTGAGCACTGTTCAGATAGATTACCACTAATGACGTACGGTCACTCATGGTCTTTTATCCTATAGCAATCACACCATTAGCAAAGACACAAAAACTGGAATAGTCATTCTGGCCGGGTTGTTTCTGTCAATTAAACAATCTCCGACTTTAATCCAGAAGATCTAGGATCTTTATTGGTTTAAAATTGATCACTGGGTTCAGAATGAGGCTAATAGGTGTTGACCAGTCTTTACTTTTGGCGTAAATTTGTCTCGAAAAGTTGTCTCACACGTTCAATTAGTCTACATATTTTAAAAATTGGCGGTGACCAAACGTTTAACTTGTGCCGTTGTTGGCTTGGACGTCGAGGTCAACGGTCTCGTACTGTTTATCGACCGGGTTAACGTTTGTGAATAGAAAAGATCGATTTCGATTATCTTAAAGTCAAGTAATTTGCCCAAATCTGAGGTGTCGAGAGCTCGGGCTGTTTATGCCGCACTGCCGGAAAAACTATGGACTGTAGTGTCGCTGGGTGCTTTATCGGCAAGACATCTGGGTCTCCACACAATTTGCACATGGAAAAAGAGGTTGTCCATTGCCGTCACCAATTTTTTTAGTTCGTAGAGACGTGCTACAGGGAAAGAATTTGTGTTGTTTTCGATTTTTCCCAAACTTCCATCCACAAATAGTTTTGCAATATAATTCCCTGTGGAAATGGGTAGAGGGTTGTGTAGTTCCCTGGAGTCCCAGGGTTCATATTCTCACCCTATCAGTATTCCTTTTACGACGTCTATCAAGGGAAGTTGCCATTATTCTACGATGTCTACTTCGGTTTCCCTAGTCGCCGCAATGGTATGTAATGATTGAAGCTCTAGGGCGTATTTCAACAAGGCACGTTGAAGCCCAAAATTTGATCATTATCAGCTTTCCTAATCTTCTCCTGTAGGTAGTTCGTCTTTTTAATTGATTTTTGCAAGAGGTGATGTTTTCGGAAGGGGTAATCAATGTTCAAAGGGAACCTTTGGTAGTCAGCGCGGCAGAGGACACGACCCTTGTAAATGAAACACGATTGGTCCCACTGAAGGTCACCGCGACACGCATCACAGCGCAGGCACGCGGCATGCCAGAGTTGGTTGTCGACAGCCAGGAAGACTCGCTCGTCGATTGGCGCGTGGCAACCCTCACAGATGTTGTGAGGCATCGACCGTAGGATGCCACCAATTGGGTCGGCCATGCGAAAGACGTCGACATTCACCTTGGAATCGTCCATTTAGGTTCGTACGTCCAGTTGCCGCCTATAAAGAAGAAGTTGAGGACTTTGGCATTAGGCAAGGATTTTCAGGAACCCACATGTCGGTGACCGCATCTGGAGGCGAATGGGTCCAAAACTTTGGAGAATGCCCTCATCAGTTGCGGTGTCTAATGCCCAGTGGTCAACAAAGTGAAGATCATGATAGTCTTCAAACGATGGGGTTTAATTAGTTTCCCATTGATTCGAAAGTTCATATTGAACAAATTCTGCTTTGACGAAGTTGTATGCGTCATAAGGAGCGGCGACGAGTGAACGCATCGCGGGCTGCCTCAGACATAGTTCTGCGGTTCGGAGCCTACGTTCCGTTAAGATGCTCTGGGCAGTATTACCACTCATACGAACGCACGCGTACAAGCAGTACTAAGAGCCGACGTTGTTAAATCTTCGTCACACCATCTGCCAACTCCGGTGCTGAAGGGCAATCGACATTCGCGTCGTTAATTGCTGTAATTCCATCACGTGTGTTGGATGTTGGTGTGATGATTGCTCGAGCATCTAATCCACCGACCCTGGTGTTGGGAAGAGTGTTCACTTGTGCGTTCCCCGCATGGCTAGTTACTCCGCCTACGCGAAGTCTCAGCACCGAGTATGGAAGGGGAAGTTCATTGCATTTGTTAATGGACTGGGGACCAGTAAACCATAAGTCAAGCAGCTCACGGCTCACCTCTGGCGAAAATTTCGGCGTCGTCGAATTTGAATGTGTGACCGGATCATGTCGAATGAGCCGCAACAAGCTGGCGTCATTTCTCAGCACCGCTGCAGCGTGCTCGGCCATTCACGTTCGGAGCTGTCTTCCGGTTTATCCGACGTAGTTGCTTTGTCCGCAACTACACCAAATCCGATAAACGACCGCAGACGTTTCTTGCCGTGGCAGTGGGTCTTTCGGTTTCATTACCTGACGCCTGGTGGTTGCTTTCGGTCTGTGTGCAACTTCCCTATGTCTAGAACGTTTCGGAAGCTGTCGGCCGCCTCCTCGCACCACTTGGGGTTGGAGTTGCACACAGACCGGAGGCAACCATAAGGCGTCAGATAATACACTGCGTCAACCAGGAACATCAGCGATGGAAGCCCGTTGGTAAATTATTCAGACCAGGTCTAGCCAGCAGAAGACGTGATGCGCCCACGTGGTGGACGCATGCTGCTGATGCGGCAGTCTCCTGAGCTTCCCTGTCCCGCTGATCATGGATCCGAGGATAAGACAGGAGAATAGAGACCCCTCCCCCCGTAGTGCAGACGGTCTTACCCTAAATTCCATAAAGACGACCTAGACACTAGTCACTAGTCCAATGTCCCAACCCTAACCTAACTTTTAACTTAAACCCTAATCCTAGTCTTAATCCCTTAGCAAGTGAATGCAAGACAGCCCGTCTTACGGGGAGCATTTTATTTCCGTTTCCTACTGCTTCAAGAGGTTAGATAAATAAGATCCCTGCTTCAGCTATCGAGTCTAGAGCCTAACATTACCGACAGAGGCAAGGTAAACTGGAATGGCCGTTTCTGACTTGCTGGCCGTCGTCAGCCAGCCATACCCAACCCCGAGGGCCGCAACCCCTGGGGCTCGATCCCACGACCTGTTGCTTAGAAGTCCGACGCCCTAGCCACTGAACCACTGCTGGCGGGCTTGAGAGGGAGAGAGAGAGAGAGAGACCCAAGACACAACGGAACGAGTGGGATCCGTAACGCGATCGGTGAGCGCCCCTCCAAAGCCTCTTTGTGCTGGACACAGTTGCAGGCCAAGAGAGAGCCTCAACGCATCTGTGCCACATGCGCAGATGTAAATTCACTTGAATTAGCCTTTTATGACGCGCTGGTTGCTGAGATGCGCGGGCGTGGGACAGGCCCTTCCACGGACGACCCGAAATTCCCCCTGCAGACTCTACTTCAGACTCCCCAAAACTTCACCTCGGCTTGACCACGGCGCTGGCGACTGGGACAATAACTGTTCCTCCCTCCCGCTACCCTGGGTGGAAAGGTCACAGAACACTGAGCAGTGCCCGGCCACACCCAAGGCGTTTCGAGTAGTGGGCGTGGGTGAGAGACATGAACCACCCCACCCCCTACGCCATTGCCGGGGC
>CACRXP010000094.1:1374023-1396062 GCA_902702965.1 Spirometra erinaceieuropaei
TTCACCTCGAAAAGGCGTTACTTTCCTCATGACCGTCCCGCCCCTTCCATGCTCTGTCGCCTCGCCTATTACTGTCTAATCGCCCCCCCCCCTTCTTTTCAACGAAGTGGCGTAGTCTGCGTTGCCATATCCAACAACTCCTCTCTGATTGAATCTCACCGACGACTGTCCCTCACCCGCTAGCTGATCCGTTCAGCTCCCCAGCGAATCCTATTCAATGCCAACATCCACTTGCAGTGAATTCTGGGGAGGTCCGCTGAAATGAGTCATCAGTATCTCGCAATGTTTGTTTTTTTTCTATTTTGCTCGCATGTGGAATACATTTACATCACAGTTCCGGGGCAGTGGCCACTCTTGTCGGGGCACGGCAAAATGAAGTCATGTCTGGCACCTCCGCGGAGGAACATTTACCTTCCTCCGATTAGGACATCTTTCCCGCAGTTCACTAAATGTCCAATCAAATTCCGGTCAGATGTGATTATGTAGTCCCACTTGACGTAAACAAACTCCAACCACCCGTACTACGGAACCGGTGGCAATAGGGGGGGTTTTTACAGGCGGGGACAGGGAACGCACAGGCGACGAGGTCAAGTAGTTGTATGCAAAAGAAAAGCTTTTGATAATGAGCGGTTGTAGTTTGGGAGGTTGAGAAACGGTTGCCCTAACTCTAGCCCCTTATCCCTAGCCCCCTAATCCCAACCCCAACAGTATCGGGTCCATCAGGTGGGGCTGCAAAACCTCATCTTACCTTAAGATGTGTGCGGCACTTTAAGCACCTGTCAGTCCTCTGTCTCGATGACCGACGGGTAAAAAAGTTCGCGGCTTTCTCCGTAGCCCAGAGCACAGTCAACTGCATATTTTATCCACAAGATGCTCAGGATGACTATAGCTATGATTGGCTTCACTAAAACTTCTATACCTCTCCATGTCCTCAGTATGCAGCTCCTAGGTGCCCGTGCAATACAGTAATTTATGTGGGTCGGATTTTAAAATTCGGATGCAAGTGGTGGATAACCTATAGTGCAGCTGTAGTGCAACCGAAATACACTCTTCTTTCAAGCACAGTATTTAAAGAAATTTCAATCTTCCGTGAAGAGTGTCTTAAAAATAGCAGCCTGACGTGAATATACAGTGCGTGACCGATCTCATGAAATGTTGGCCGCAATTATGAAATGCGTTTTCGATTAGGAAGGATTACTTAGGTGAGGTTGCAATATTAATTATCGTGCAGTATAATCCTATAATATTTCGGACTCGCAAGGATGTCGGCTTTTGAATGCACTTCTTTTCGACCTCCTTCAGAAACCAGACTCAGTAAAAAAATGGTAACAATCGGGAGATGGCACCCAAAAAATCCGCTACCTAGAAATAATACCTTTAACGGTGGACTCAAACGCCTTCCGGCTATATCAGCGGTTGCAGGTCTACTTTCACGCACTACTTGGACTTTCCGCGACGGCCTAACATGGGTTGGAAAACGAACTTCGCAGGAGGTTACATGGACGATGGTCGCTGTTACCCAACCTTCCCCATCGTTACACACGTACACCTGATTATACGGCATACATTCGCATTATGGCTGTTTATTACAAAACAAAATCACTTTTAAATAGGATAAGTCTGCAGAACATGGGACAGGAACAGCTCCCAGGCATCTGCCAAAGACATGGTATTGAAGCCAAACCAAAGACGATACTGTACTTCGTCTATGTGAGCCCACACAGCTCGATCACATACACGGCCTCCCTTGTAGAGTTTCCTTTTCAGTCTACTCCAATATGCCTCAATGGCATTGGTGTGCCGTCCGGTGGTAGGGTCCTTGAAGTTCTTTAAGTGGTTAACAGAGAAATGTAGATAACCTTGTGAGGGAAGACGATTTTACGCCTTCCACCCGTCCGTTATCGCTATACTGCCTTTGCTGACCCATTTTGTAATAACGGAACAGAGAGCGGGCCAACTTCGATCATTCACCTGTTCAAATAGGGCTTTCTGTCGGCTAGTATCGTACATCCCGACCAGCTACCACCCATAAAACCCCTATTACCACCTGTCCCGTAAGACAGGCTGCTTTGGTTAGGCGGATTTTTTGGGGTGCCATCTCCCGATTGTTACCTAAAAAAATAACTATTTAATTAGCATGCGTCTTTTACATTGATTTTCGATGGTGTTATAAATTCAAATATATACTTTATATAATCATGCACAAAAATGTGCTTTCTTCTACTCGTTTGGTAGAAAATCCCATTGTCTTCAAATGTTATACCCAAAGACAGTGTATATTTAAGTCTTTTAAAAGTTTCCCAATTTCTGAATTGTTTCGAGCCTGATCAGCCGTTGCACTAGCGTTTAGCGATTTCAGTCTACGAGGCGTATGCCTTCCGCGTAGGGAAAATCATACACTCCTCTATGCCTTTAACAAGATATCATATAGAGTTTATAAGATTTTGCAGTGGATGCGGACTATGTTGCACATTTCATGAGGAGCATTGGTGAACGGACATGTGCGATGCTGTATGCATGGACATTGCACGGTCTTAAAAAAACTCATAATTAGACACTTAAAAAACTAATATATAACCCTTCTTCAAGCATAAAATGTGTAGCGAATGTAGTTTTCTACAAATCAAGCAGGATAAGGCATATTTTAATGCACGATTTCTGTAAAATATATTTGAATTTATAAAACCACCAAAAATCAGTGTGAAAAACGCATGCTAGTTAAGTAGTCATTTTTTACCGGGTGTGGTTTCTGCAAGAGATCGGATACGGGTACATTCAGAAGCCGACATCCTGCAAGTCCGAAATATCATAGGGTTACGTCGCGCGATAATCAATATTGCAACCGCACCTAAGTAATCCTTACTAATCGAAAACGCATTTCAGAATTTCGGCCAACATTTCATGACATCGATCACTCTCTGTATACTCCCCCTCGCAGCAGTTTTACGCAAGAGCACTTCTAATGCTGGAATGCTGTTTAGGAGGGCTTTGCGGGTGGGGCCGTCTAAAGGAACAGACGACACATTTGACTCCCCGTAACAAACCAGAAGGTCACGGTTACGCCATATGCTTGTTTTAACATACTAAGTCACCCTGAGGAACTAAAGGCCTGCAACTGTCTTCTATGTCAGGATCAGCAAACCTGGTACGCGATGGCGGTTTTCCGGTACTTGATACACTTCCGCTCCCGCTGGGTATGCAGGTCGTGAGCATAGCTGCCCATTCATCCTCGCCCTTCCGATCCGTTGTGGTGTTGCTGTTGGTGAAAATCCTGGTCATTTGTTATGTAGACCAGGGGGTTTTGAGTGGAGCGCCAAGGTGTGGACTCGACCATCTGCCCTCCCCCTCAGCCTCCGGTCTTCTTGACTCTGTCTTGACGCCGGGCCTCCCTGGAGGGGGAGGAGAGAGTACGGTAGATGCTGCGCAAGTCCAAATCCCTTATAAACTAAAGCACGCGCAAATCGCCGTGCCTGCTTCACCTTGCTGTGGAGCACACGGTGGACGCGACGACCGAACTGTAGGAAGTCACCCTGAATTCAAACCCGGGCATCATAAGAAGTAACCAATAGGAAACTGCGCGATCTCCTAAAGAAAATACCGCACGCTCATTTCAAGGAAGGCCCAGATTGCTTATCGGGAAGCGGAATGGCCAATCAACTTTTGGTAAGGCTGTCAGGGCCTCGCTCGTAAGACCCCTTTTACTACTATTACCGTGCGGGGGGGGGGATCTTACTCCAAAGTTCCGTGGGGGGGGGGAGGAGAGGGTATATATTAATATCCTATCAGAGTGCTATCTGCGCACACTCCTTCTTAAATGTCCGATTGGATTTATCCAAGGATGGATAGGCAGTATAAAAGAGCACACAGAAGGTGTATGGAGCTGCATAGGCGGCTGGAGATATTCTCTGTCAAAAGCCAACACCCGTCCTTGCGTGAACTGACTTGAGATCATGCACCACGATCATCGGCGTTTTGGCTGCATTTAAGCAATATTTTCATACTAAAGGTCCATTTAAGAATTCTGGTGGAATTCGGGCAAAATACGAGGCTGTTCAGCCTGCGACTGCCGGGAAATTTCTCCGAAACCCTCGTTCGGGAAGTTCGTAGTGGGACAAAGGAATAGGGACTCCCGCATTATAGGTGATCTTTTTCTAAACTCCGCGGGGAAGGGCCTAAGGTTAGGGTTAGTGTCTAGGTCAAGGTTAAGGTCAGGTCACGGGAGAAGGTAACCCTTGGAATTCAGCCCCAGGGTCACCTGCCGTATGGTGGGGGTCCTAATTCTTGTGTTTAACCAAGTTCATTAGGTAACTGTAGCGGCCAGCCATCATGACCAGTCAGGCGTCATTGTTTAAGACGTCGCTGCCTCAAGGTCATTCACCCTTTTGCAGTGGGCCGTTCCAGACGCGCTGACCTGAAGTCACACGACCGACAGCTCTCGGGCATACCTGCGTCCGCACGGCCGCAGCTGCCCATGCGGCCACTTAAACGCACCTCCCCCTGCAAGCACAACCTAAGCCACTGGGGACATCACTCCTTGCTGCGGAGCCGTGCTAGACGCGCTGAAATGAAGCCACCCGACCGACTTCCACTCGGACGTACCTGCGTCCACACAGTCGCAGCTACCCATGCAGTCACTTGAACGCACCCCCCTCCCTCTGCCTGCAACCACAACCTAGGCCACTGGGACATCACCCTTCGGCAAATGCAACGCACACGAATTGGAGACCGTTTGAGCTTGGCCCACGAGCCTACAAAAGCGGCTGCCACCACTGTCTCAGGGACTCTCAGGCATGATTGGACGCAGTCAACATCAGCCCTGGCTTCGCCAGAAGCCATTGCTGCTGCCTGAGAGGACAACTCCGGGTTCTGTGCACAATAAAACCCCCATTCAGGTGCTTTTGGTCTTCCAATCAGGGATTCGACCTGGTGGTTGTAGCGCTCAGAGCACTTGCTCTCGCCGCTTGGTCACGACACATCACACAGCAGTCCGGCCGGTTAAACGACGGATTGTGCTGACAGATAACAAAGATGTGAAGCTTTTCGAGCAACGTTGCCTTAGAACAGTCCCCCTTGCAACCATAACCTAAGCCATTGAGACACCACCCCTCGGTAAACGCAACACACACTGACTTGACACCACTTGAGATTGGCCCATGAAAGCGGCTGCCACCACTATCTCTCTCAGAGATTCTCAGGCATGACTGGACGCAGTTAGCACCAGTCCTGACGTCGCCAGTGACCACTGCTGCTGCCTGAGAGGACAACTCCGGATTCTGTGCACAATAAAACCCCCATTCAGGTGCCTTTGGTCTTCCAATCAGGGATTCGACCTGGTGGTTGTAGCGCTCAAAGCACTTATTCTCACTAATGTGCCGCCACCTATCCCTGAAAACGAACGCAGACATAATTCCCAAAGGCACTCCATGGTGACAGAAACTTTCGAGAACTGTCACAATCGGGTGGTTGGGGAGAATCTTCAACATGTCGACTGTAAGGCAATATTGAAAACGTTCGAAAGTGACGGTGAACGCAAAAGAGGAAGTATCTTCGCTTGAGTCAGTCTTTTTAGACTGTGGCCAGCCTCTCCGTCTAAGCGACTGCGCAGAAATGCTTATTTTCATGTGTTAATCGAAAACGCAGCCAACTTGGCAGGCACAATTTCGCCAGGAATTGCTGAATTGTGTGTTAGATGAACCCCCTGCCACAGCAACTGATTAACGGTCTCATTTTGTTAACATTCAATAGACTGAATGTTGACAACTGTGACTGATAATTATCAGAGGAATCAGGCCGGTCATTTCAGTTTTGCTCGAAATTCTCATCAGACAGTCGTCAAGTAGACCTGAAGTTTAGACCCAAGTTTTCCGGCTATCAGTCATCGGGTTCAAACTCTTTCCTGCCGTTAGCGACGTGAAGTACTTAAGGTCACTAGGCCGTAGTACTCGCCAATCTATCCTGACTGCGGGCTGAAAATGAACATTTCCGTTCCCCTTCGGACGTGATATTTAGATTGGGATTGGATTGGCTAATAGCTCCCGCCCCTTAAATTGTCCTCCTTGCAGTCAACATGGAGTCGCTAACATGCTGCTTGCATGCTTTGTTAATATCCCGACTTAGTGTGACATATGGCTGCTCTTTAAATGTCTTCTTAACTGACCCAATTTCGAGAACTCTCGACAGAATGGGTCAGGCTTTAGTACAAACAGCGGTCTAACCCTCCTGAACTAAAAGACTCGAACAAAGAGCCTTTGGCAGAATGGCAGAATTACAAGGGAGACTGGAATGGCCATTTCTGGCTTATTGGCCGTCGTCAGCCAGCCATACTCAACCCCGAAGTGTGGAACACCTCGGGCTCGATCTCGCGAATTGTTAGTTAGAAGTCCAACGTCTCTACTCACTGGGCCACGAGCCCGTTGCCCTGTCGGTTTCGATCGGGAATACACAAAGGTAGGGGGGGGGGGGTTCCACACCTCGGGGTTGGGTAAAACTGACTGACGACGGCTAATAAGCCAGAAATGGCCACTCCACTCTCCCTTGTCTTTGTCGGTAATGCTATTCTGCCTATATCGTGCGCCGCTGTGCGGCTGCTGGTTGGGGTCGAGAGAGAGAGAGAGAGAGAGAGAGAGAGAGAGAGAGCTCGTAAGGTACAACGGATCGAGTAAGTTCCGTAAGAACGCTCGGTGAGTGCGCCCTACCAAAGAGCCTTTGCTTTTCCACAGACTAGGCTACACTAAAAATGAGCCAAGTAGTCATCTGACGAATTCAAGGTCGTCTGTCTAAAAAATCCCGCATGGGTATTCAGCCTACTGCAGTAGAATTGGTGGGGTTTTCGAACTCGTGTAGGGGTTCACTCCCAGGGATAGTAACAATAACAGAACGAGCGAAAATTATTGGGGATGTTAGCTGATAATCGATCGATGACGCCAGTCTGAAGGTGACTGCACAGGGTTACGCATGCCGGCGCTAGATCAATAAATCGATTGAGCGAGTTGTGATCGGAGGTTCAGGCTTCAGCTAATTCTCGGTCCGCTTTGCTTTCGGCGTGAACGATTATCCTGGTGGCTGCGAAGTTAAATTCATGAACCATTTCGTGGGTGTGGGCAGCCAGCTGTGATAAGTCGTCGTGCAGCCAAGTTAGGTTCGGGTATGCGCCGGCGTACATAGCGCTGTGCAGTCACTTCCAGTCTCGCGTCATTAATCGATGATTGGCTAGCACCGCCTATAGCTCGTTCTGCTATTGCTACTATCTCCGACGATGGACTTCTGCGTGGGTTTGAAAGCTCAGAACAATAAACAAACTATTCCGGTGATCGATCAGTCTTCTTCCGCATTGATACGCACACCTGAGACTCAAATTTTCGCCTCCATTCGTGAGTTACAGTATTTACTTGCTGCCAAAGATTTCGACCCCATTTGCACCACTTTAAGGCCTAAAGTATTTACCAATACATTCCCCAAAATTTCTAATTAGGCCTTCACGACCGCAAGTTTGCTCGGCTCTTTCTGTTTCCGTCCAATTAGATGGGGCCTGTGCAGACTGAGGTGTCTACCGTGTAAATAAAAAAAAGGTAAGACCGTGAGTTAGGCAAAAAAGACTTTCAGCCATGTGCGGACAATAGGACTTCATACGAGCTCCACAGAGACCATAGCCCAAGTCCACAAAGCCGTCCACCCGCGTATAATTACCTTTCCCAGTGCCCAGTGGCGTTGACTGTAGTTTTCTTCATTATTTCCACCTCCCACTCCAAACCCTGGCTACATCATAATTTTCTACTTGCCCTCATATTTTATGCGTTTCAGTAGCAATGTACGTGCTCAGGCTTGAATAGCTTTCTTTGTTTCTACCGTCCCGGCTTCGTACACGTCACCACTATTCACTCGGCGTAGGACAAGTCCTTCGACTGGAGATCCATGTCGAAGCTTCGGAACTAACTGGTCGACCAATTTTATCTGCCCTCTGCCAGATTTATTCTCCCAAATTATTGACAAATAGAGTAAAACTTTATCGAACAATTAATGCAGTTAAATAGCGGCGTACCTCGTGCTCGACGATGTCCGTAAAATCCGCAGGGCCAGGAAGCCGGCGCGACGACTTGCTGTCCATAATTCCGGAGGTTAATTTAAGCCCAGATGCCCTCTTTGCCTGCGTCCAGTTATCCAGTAGGAACACTTAACCCCCCCCCCCGCCTCTTCGCTTAGTGATTGGATCGGTGATAGAGATTGCTGGCAAATCACTATCCAGCGCGATGTCCACCTGTTCGAGGCGGTGCTCTGATTGGTGTAGGCTGGGCTTCGGGCGCAAATACTTAATGTGACTAATCTGGAGGGAACTTCACAGCTACTGTTGCATATTTTCGGGCTCGGAAAACGCTCCAAAAGGTGCAGACAACTGGTCGGATAGAAGGACTCGACTACTGAGGCCTTATGACGTCTTATGAAGGAATAAAAACCGAGAATTGAGGTTTATTTTTTTTATCAGTGCACGTCAAACTGACGCGCCGCTGCACGCGGACGAAAAACAAAACAGATTCTTCATGAAATATAATTTATCTCTTTTCTTTCCCAATTGTCCTATTGTTTTAGGCTGGAGTCACTAGTGGCTAAAAAGGGAAGGCATGGTATTGCTGAAACTTAGATCCCAATCCCCGTAGACCCACTTTGTCACAAACACTATTGAAGCAGTGTTTTCCCGGGATAAATTTGAACAAGGCGAAGGCGACAAAGCAGGCAGAATTTAATGACGTCATAAATTTCGAGACCTCTCAGTCAGCTGCACACGGTCATTGCATAGTTATATTACAAGGCAGAACTGTTCAATCAGCGATCGACCTAGAGAGCTAAAACGTGATAGGTAACCTGAAACATGGGTGCATATGGTGAGGGGGGGAGGGGGAGAGAAGTCATCCAAGTATGAGGGAACTGGTGCGGCGTGATTTGGAGTGCAACGTGCGGGGAGCATTCAGTCATGCCGGGAGAGGGAGGGGGCGGGTGGGGGGCAAAATGAGAGGGCGGACATGGGAACAGGGTTTCGTCCATAATCGATAATTACCATGGCAGTGCTAGGTTTATCACATGGTCCAGCTGCTTACAGAGTTCTGGTTTCCTCCTCCCTATTGCAGCGGCCTCTGCAAAGCGCAAAAGACGCCCGGTCGTCGCCCGAAACAGGACCTTGAATGCAACCATTTGGTCCACCGTATGGCCCGTGTCCAATAGGTGCTTTGTGATTGAGCTCCTGGGTACCTTATTTTCCGCCTTAAGCAGCCACTTCGGCATGTGTTCTGCTGACCGAGCTGCCAATTGCCTTTGCCTGCGCCCGATGTACTTGCATCCGCAACTACATGTAAACTCATAAATACAGTTTGATGTGGCGTGCATAGGCAAAATGTCTTTAGCTGGTCTAACTGGGATGGCGGTTGTGGTGCCTATGAACAACAATTTAGAGGCGGCATACGTCCTTTCGATAGTGCACCGAAGTCGTCGCTTGATCACGTTTGACACATTATCCCCCTTGAAGGGGAGGTAGATGGTCACGGACTTTTTAGGTACAGATATTTCTTCAGGAGTTTCTTGTTTGGGATGGCGATATTTATCGATGAATTTCTGCGGATACCCGTTTGCAAGAAAAACGTTTTTGGGGAAAGTAAGCTCGCCATCGATCGTATCTGAGGAGCAGATTCTGGTGGCTCTATTGAACAGGCACAAAACCAAGTTCCGTTTTCTCTGAATTGGAACGAAACTGAGGAAGTGCATGTATTGTCCTTTCCAGGTGGGTTTTCGATAGATGGATCGATGAATAGAGCCATCTGCTCGCCTACGTACAAGAATATCCAGGAAAGGCAGTGTGTCATTCTTCTCATGCTCGATCGTAAATTTGATCTTTGCATGTGCTTTGCTCTGAGCCTTGAGCAGTAGTTCTCCGTCGCCTGGGTTTTTGACTATAGCGAAAATGTCATCCACATATCGCCTATAGAAGGAGGCTCGTTGTAAGTTCCGAACTAGTTTTCGCTCTAGATTAGACATAAAAATGTCCGCTAGGACTGGCCCCAATGAACTGCCCATAGCTACACCGTCGATCTGTCGATACAGCCGCCCGTTGAACAAGAACTGTACATTCTTTGTGCATATATGTAGTAGTTCCCGTAGTTGCTCTGGTGGTAGGTGTGTTTCACCCGCATGCTCACAAATTATGTCAATTGTTTCATCCAGTGGCACGTTTGTAAACAGGCTCTGCACGTCAAGCGAGATCATGTGTTTATTCAGTAGATTCTGATGCTTAAGCTCATCTACGAAGGAGAAAGTATCTTTGGTAGTATAAACGGCAAGGTTGCGTCTGATTGGTTCGATTTGCTTCACTAACCATTGGGCAAGTTTATGTTAAGGTGAATTCCTCATTGATAGAATCGGTCGTAATGGTACCCCTGGTTTGTGCAATGTTGGCAGTCCATATAGTCTGGGAATATGCAACCCTACAGGCCTAAGACACGCAGCCATGTTCTCGTCTATTATTTGCTTTTCAAGTAACGATTTAACCTTTCTCCCAATAAGGTCTTCTAGCGCTTTTGTTTCTTCTTTCTCATGGGCTTTCGAGGAAAATTTGCTGGTGTCGCTCAATATCGCTTCCATCTTTCTCACGTAATCAGTCTTGTTTAGGATCACGACCCCGCTTCCTTTGTCAGGTCTTGAGATGACAACTTCAGTAGTCTTACGTAGGTCAGTTAGGGCCGAGATGTGTTGTCTGGTTAGCAGTGGGCGTTGCGTAGTCGGGAAAGTTCTGTATTGATAGGCGCTATCTACGAATTTCGCCTTCAACCATCTCACGTTGTCCTCTGACGTCGGTGTTAATTCCGATAATTGGTGATATAGGTCTTCAAATTGAGCCTCAATCTCCGTCGGATCTATTTTTCTTCTCGGCACACAAAACTTAAGTCCTAAAGAGAGGGCCTCGGCTTGCAGTTTAGTCAGTTTCAAATTCGAAATGTTGACAATGTAGTCATCTGGATTTACTGGAAACGATTCGTCTACGGGTTGTCTATTTAGCGACTTCATCAGATCAGCGTGGGACGATTGTCTTACTTTAGCTTGCAAGTTTAGAACGTATTTTGTAAACAATAACCAACACATTGGACTCACCGAGTCCATCACATGCTGTGACTGGTCTAGTTGGCAGCGCCACCATATGCACCCATGTTTCAGGTTATCTATCACGTTTTAGCTCTCTAGGTCGATCGTTGATTGAACAGTTTTGCCTTGTAATATAACTATGCAATGACCGTGTGCAGCTGAACGAGAGGTCTCGAAATTTATGACGTCATTAAATTCTGCCTGCTTTGTCGCCTTCGCCTTGTACAAACACTATTATCGACAAAGGCCGGATAGATTGAACTAACAGATTCTGGCGAATTTATTAGCGTCCTCAGTCAATGAAACTCCAACCCAGACCCGGACAGGTCCAACCGGATCACAGGACAGCATAGTGTTCCATTCCGTTGCGTTGCTGTGTCTTAAAGTCCTCGCAGACATTCTTAATTCTTCGCAAAATTAAAATGGACAAAAATGATCTCCAGGGGTAAATTAGCCACACGTTACTGCCGAAAACTCCTTAGCACTTGATGATGATAATACGTCCCTACTGCAAACCGACAGATGCCTGTGAGTTTTCCACGACTGAACAAAGAGAAAGTCAGTGCTCATATTAAGGTCCTGCGATATGTTCGGATTGGTGGACACAAACTCCTGGCCGACTTCGGGTGTAAAAATGAATGAGTGCCAAAAGACGCTGTAAGAACGGGCAACTCACTCGAGCTTTTTCACCGTCTGTAGTCAGTCGTACGCAAGCAACAGCTTTAAATTACCAGCGGGGTTTGAACCCACAGTCTTTGTTTATCGGTCATCAAGTCAAAGTCGTATGTCAGTTTCTGCCCCTCCCCTCACGCGAATCATAGACTACCGTATCACATCTCGCGGAGTCAGGCTCCATAACGCCCGGTCAGATCTGTTGGTGGGGGAAGGTGTGATTGTGTGATATAGTCGGCAGTGGTTTACCGCAGGTTTTCATGGATGCGCACATGGCCTAGTAGGCCCATGCCGTAGTTTAATGCTCGAGGACAGTTGAGGCGGATGCAGCGCTCCAGGCACTGGTTCGCCAGTCTTTGTGTGCTGGATTTGCAAGTGGATGTACGGGGGTCAGCGTGGGCAGGACTGATCAGGGGTGTGAGAGTCGATTTCTGCGGCGATTGTGGTGGAACCGACGGTGGCGGGCACGCTGAGCGATGGGGTGTGGATTGGGCTAGACATTGCGATTGTGCAAGATGCGCTAGGTGTGTCGATAATGTTGGCGACACAAGAACACACATTAATCGTCACCGGACGCGTTGCACGTACAGTGGGTGGACTAACTAATGAAATGTCAACCGAAATTCCGAAATGCGTTTTCGTTTCGAAAAGGTTAATCAAGTAGGATTGTAAAATTAATCATCGCAGAGCGTAATTCTATAATTCGGTTTTAAAAAAGTTTCTAATTTTGGGAATTTTAAATACCGTGAAATGGCCGTTCATAAATCGTCATGTCTCTGAATTTACCAATGTAGCTTGTAAAGTTAACAATATGGATCAAATCCACTGCAAAATTTTATGAACCCTATATGGTCCCCCTTTATTACCGTAGAGAAATGTGTGGTTTTACGTACGTGGAAAATATACAGCATGTAGTTTGAAACCCTGAATCCAAGTGTAACGGTAAAGCGGGTTCAAAATCATTCGGGAATTGGAAAAGATTTTTAAAACCCAATTATACCCTTCCTTCGAGTATAATATTGGGAGAAGACGTGATTTTCTCCCGAATAAGTAAAAGAATGATTATTTTGTGCATGTTTTCCATGAAATATATTTGAATTTCTAAGGGCATTGAAAATAAATGAGAAAAGTTCGTGCTACTTGAGTAGTCTTTTTTACGGAGTGTAGTTTTTGCATGCAGCCGGAAGGAAGTTCATTTAAAAGCCGTCATCCTGGGGTAACTGAAGTATTACAGAATTATTTTGCAGGCTGATTAGTTTTACAAATCTGCCTAATTAATCTTTTCGAAACGAAAACGCATTTCGGAATTTCGGTTGACATTTCATGAGTTAGCCCACCTACTGTAGGTATGGTTGATTACCTTTGGCCGTGCTGGAGCCTCTGAGTTCGCGTCCACTCCGCACTCTAAAGGTGGAAGCGGTTTGGGGTTTGCCATTTGCCGAACCTGATCCCTCTCAGGGCCTGGCGACACGCAAACGTGGCGGCCAGTTGGATAAACCTCAGCCACCCCTTCCCCCCACCATTGGTCAAACAAGACACCGTTGACAAGAGAGTGTGTGTGAGAGAGAGAGAAAAAAAAGATTATATTTCATTTTCCCCAATTGGATGAAAAGAGTTGCAAGTACCCCGATAGAGTCATTGCCAAGTACATGACCGAAAGACCACCAAAGCCCTTGATGCTGACGGCAGAAAAGAAGAAGCTTTTCATCGGGGTCCCGTTTCAAGGGGACGCGCCAAGTGAACTTACAAGAAAGCGCATAACTCAAGCTGTATCATGCACCTTTCCAGCAGCTGACGCCCGTGAACTCTGCGCCACTAGCCCCATCCTACACGGAGAGGGCAAGGACAAACTGCCAGCCCAGACCACTTCTATGTGCATCTACTCCTTCACCTGCTCCTGTGGGGCAGAATATATTGGTCGCACGAGCCGGTGTTTGTCCAAAAGAATAAGGGAACACCTTCCAGCATTATTAGGAAAAGGGCCAAATAAAGAACGTCAACAGCTCTATCCTCGCCCACATGGTAGACACAGATCACTGTCAATAGAAGCGAAGATCACTGTGTACATGCCGGACAGGCATTCTGAGTGATTTACAAGATCACTTCAAGCTATCCAAAATCATTTGGACAGCGTCTGTTGGTAACAGCAGAGGCGGCTGCAATCAAGCTAAACAAACCAGTTCTATGCGCACAAAGGAACTTCGTACAGGCCCCACAGCTACCATGGCCCAAAGCCGCCATGCCAGCCACCTGCGTATAATTACCCGCCCCAGTGCCCACCATCCCCCTCTCCCCCCCTGACACTGACAGTAATTTTGTTTTTCACCTCACCCACCCAGACCCTCCCTGCCAAACCCCAGATACAGAATAACTTCTGCTTGCCCGAATTTTCCTTTTAATCATTTCGACAGCAATATAAATGTATGGGCCTGATGAGAATTTATCGAAAGCTCACGTATGCCCGCCAAATTGTCTTTTGGGTGAAAAGAGGAGACGAAAAAATGAAGAGACCCGGAAGAGAATGGTAATAATAATAATGCGCAGAAAGTGGAGGAAGCCGACAAAGCCTTGAAAAGTGGGAACGGTCGTTACCCCCAGGATTTCATGCTTATAGCTAACGCGTCAGGTGGTCGCACGTGCATACAGAAGCGAGGAATTAAAAACAGCAATGTCAAGTTTCGTAAACCTGAACGATAATCTAACTCTTCACCTCTAATGGAGAGGAGTCGATGGCAGTTCAGCAGTAATCGCAAGCTTGTTCGTCCACCCACATTTACCTAGCACCCCTTGCCAGTTGAATGCCTACGCCGCAAGTTTCTATCCGTCGGCGAGGCGACAGCGTTAGGTCGATCGATATTCCCCCACCCTCCCCCACCGATCGGCTACAGGCGGACATGGATGAATGGCCTTACCGACAAAGACTAGGGATACTGGAATGGCCATTTCTGGCTTATTAGCCGTCGTCAGCCAGTCATACCCAACCCCGAAGTGTGGAACAGCCAAGGCTCGAACTCGCGACCTGTTTGTTAGAAGTCCACGCCTCTAACCACTGAGCCACGAGCTCGTTGCCCTGTCGGTTTCGATCGAGAATATACAATGGTAGGGGGGCGCTCACCGACTGTTCTTACGGAACTCATTCGTTTCATTGTGCCTTACGGGCTCTCTCTGCCGTTCTGCAATTCTGCCTATATCATGCGTCGCTGTGCGGCTGCTGGTTGGGCTCGAGAGAGAACCCGTAAGGCACAACGGAACGGGTGAGTTCCGTAAGAACGATCGGTGAGCGCCCCCTACCATTGAACAAGGATGGTATTGCCTCGTTTAATTTCCGCGAACTTTGAGTAAATCTCTCAGAACGAACCTTTTTAGGCACGGTCCGAAATTTGGTATGAATATTTGAGCTGAAATCCATCAACTACTGCTGAATAGCCCCGCAATATTCACAAATCGTCAACAGGCAGTCAGTAGTATGTAAATGTTTAAGTATTTTACCGTACTAACAACACGCCGCAATAGTACAAGGGCTGGCTCTTGGCTTGGCGATGCAGTCGCCTCCGCTGACCTTTCAGCTATTCACATGTCCCGTATCAGCGTCAAGACTGGCCTACCGATTCCGTCTATCAGATTTCATTTTGGAAGACTCCATGTCGACCGTCGTACTTTAACATGCTGTTAGGAGGAGAAGTTAGCGAGTCCACATGAAACTGACAAGGTTATGTGTAAACCAAAAAGAGCACACCAAGCCCTTGGCTAGAATTTCCAATAAAGCGGATGGGCTAGGATGAAGATTACTGGTCGGGAATGACTTATGTGGACGTCCAAACAGGACCGGGAAATAAGAACGTCCCCCCACAAGGAATAAAGGTGGAAGTGCGCATAATTCTAGAAAGAGCAAAGTACTCCCGTGTCCTAACCCCAACAGTACAAAACTAAACGGTTGCCCTTATCTTGGCTCTAACCCTATCCTTAACCTTAACTCTTATCCTTAACATAACCCTAGCCTTAAACCTAACCCTAATGTTGTATCCAGCTGGTCAACGCTTGGAATTCTCCACGCCCTCCTCACAAGTGCTTCCACATTTGGCCCCTGTTGACATTCCCTTCCCCCGTTTTATAAACCTCTTTCGAGCGAGACAGGCGTTGTTTTAATTAACTAGTTTTCGTATTCTGACCTTGAGCCGCGGACTCGATATGATCGAACAGTAACAAAGGACTTCTTTGTCTAGGGTATCCATTGTTGAGGTTTGTACGTTTTTTATTACTACCTTATTCTATCAATAGTGCCATGTATACACAAAAATCGGTTTTGGCTTATACGCGTGACTCACTTAACCAAGAATTCTACACCTAATTTCACTGGAAGTTTGGTCGTGTTGTAGGCGGCCCCTGTTCTCCTGTCCCGTTTAGACGTCCGCATAAGTCAGTCCTACCGATTACTGAAGCAGTCGTCGTAATTGAAGTCAACAAGCCCAGGGGCGAAAAAGTCCAAGGCGCTTTAAACTGTCGAGCTGCGTTAATAATTGGGGATTGGTTGAACTCTGTCATACCATCGTAACGCGATAGTGAAGTGCGAGTGAGCTGGATGCTCCGAAATTCCGCGTCATCGTAAACTGCCTCTAACAAATCCAAAATGCCGATCATGTGTAAATGTTCTCGCTCGTTTAGAACAGATATTTACTCGCGGAATAACACCTGCGATTTACACGTGCCAATGAGGAGGACATTTCAGCAATTTATCTAAAGGGGGGGGGGACGGAGGGAGCGTTCAGACACGGGGACACGAGCCCCCCCCCCAGTACTGCAGGTGTCTACGCGGTAAATCCCAGGGTAGTCCCAGTTTCCCTGTCCTAGTTTTAATTATAACCCGATTGTCAACCCTCATAACTCTATCCAAAATCACCCCTGAACCGATCAAGGTAACAGAAAGAAGGTGTAGAAGATCTTGTAAGTGTATTCGACACGAACAGCAGTGCTCTCCCAATCACCGATGCATCAGGAAATTTTGGATGAAATCCTTCTGTTCGCTCTCCTCCTTTTGCAGCGACATCATCTGCATTCTCAGTCTAAAATGCAAAAGTGCAGAATTTCATCTACGATGACTGACCGGCAAAGTCGTAAACGAACAATAAGAATAGGTTGTGCCAACGGGCTGAGGCTCCGCGTTCAGGTTTTAGGCGCGCGAGCTATCTGTCAGTCACTTCACAGGCACAATGGTGGAAATGAACAAGTGAATAAGATACAGTAGATGTGCTAACTCATGAAATGTCAACCAAAATTTCGAAATGCCTTCTCGTTTCGAAAAGATAAATTAAGTAGTGTTGTAAAACTAATCATGATGCAGCATAAATCTATAATGATCCAGTTACCTCAGGGAGTCGGCTTTCGAAAGAACTTATTTTCGGCTGCATGCAAGATCTATACTCTGCAAAAAAATGACTACTTATGTAGCATGCAATTTTCTCATTGATTTTCGATGCCCTTCAAAATTAAATTATATTTCATGGAAAACATGCATAAAAATATTCATTCTTTTACTTATTCGGTAGAAAATCAAGTCTTCTTCCAATTTCATGCTCAAAAGTAGAGTATAATTCGGTTTTAAAAACTTTTCTAATTCCCGAATAATTTTGAACCCGACCTGCATTCAGGGTTTCAAAACTACAAGCTGTATATTTTCCGTGTACAGAAAACCATGCATTCCTCTACGGTGTTAAGAGGAGACCATATGAGGTTCATAAAATTAAGCAGTAGATTTGAGCAATATTTTTAACTTTACAAGCCACATTCGTAAATGCAGATACACGACGTTTTATGAATGGCCATTCCACGGTATTTAAAAATCTCATAATTAGAAACTTTTTAAAACCGAATTATACTCTTCTTTTGAGTATGAAATTGGAAGAAGACGTGATTTTCTACCGAATAAGTAAAAGAATGAATATTTTTATGCATGTTTTCCATGAAATATAATTTAATTTTCAAGGGCATCGAAAATCAATGAGAAAATTGCATGCTACTTAAGCAGTCATTTTTTGCAAAGTATAGACCTTGCATGCAGCCGAAAATAAGTTCTTTCGAAAGCCGACTCCCTGAGGTAACTGGATCATTATAGATTTATGCTGCATCATGATTAGTTTTACAACACTACCTAATTTATCTTTTCGAAACGAGAACGCATTTCGAAATTTTGGTTGACATTTCATGAGTTAGCACATCTACTGTACGGTCAGTAAAGATAGGGGAGAGGGGGGAAGTGGTAATTGCAGATTTGTTAGATGACGTCAGTCAGCCATATCCAAAACCAGGTTTTTAAGAAGTGAACCTGGAGCCTTCATCAGAGAAAGGTTTGAGGACACCGGTTAAAAAGACAGAAATGGTCATCCAAGTTTCCATTGTCTCCGTTGTCACCCTCCTACTACGTATACAGTAGGTGGGCTAACTCATGAAATGTCAACCGAAATTCCGAAATGCGTTTTCGTTTCGAAAAGATTAATTAAGTAGGGTTGTAAAACTAGTCAGCCTACAGTATAATTCTATAATAATTCAGTTACCACAGGACGCCGGCTTTCGAACAAACTTCCTTCCGGTTGCATCCAAAAACCATACTCCGTAAAAACGACTACTTAAGTAGCACGAATGTTTTTCTTTGACTTTCGACGCCCCTAAAAGTTCAATTATACTTCATGGAAAACATGCACAAAAATATTCATTCTTTTGCTCTCTCGGTAGGAAATTACGTCTTCTTTCAATTTTATATTCGAAGGAAGGACATAATTCGGTTTTAAAATAGTTTCTAATTATGAGACTTTTAAATATCGTGAAATGGCCGTTCATAAGACGTCATGTCACTGCATTTACCAGTGTGGCTTGTAAAGTTAACAATATGGATCAAATCCAAAGCTAAATTTTATGAACCCCATATGGTCTTCTCTTAATACCGTAGAGGAATGTGTGGTTTTCCGTACGTGGAAAATACATGGCTTGTATTTTGGATACCCTGAATGCAAGTGTGACGACAGAGCGGGTTCAAAATTATTCGGCAATTGGAAAGGCTTTTTTAAAACCGAATTATGTCCCTCCTTCGAGTATGTAATTGGAAGAAGACGTAATTTTCTACCGAATGAGCGGGAGAATGAATATTTTTATGCATGTTTTCAATGAAATATAATTAGAAATTTAGAGGCATCGAAAATCAATGAGAAAAATGCATGTTACTTAAGTAGTCAGTTTTTTTATAGCTTTTGCATGCAGCCTAAAGGAAGTTCTTTCGAAAGCCGGCATGTGGAAGTAACTGAATTATTTTATTATTATACCGCACACTGATTAGTTCTACAACCCTACCTAATTAATTTTTTCGGAGCAAAAACGCATTTCGGAATTTCGGTTAACATTTCATGAGTTGGCCCACCTACTGTAACACCAGCCACGGTGCGAGTGCCAACGGGCGTGTTAGATTATGCCCAAAGGAACAACGCGAAGGGCCTGGCCTGCAATCTGATCGGTGAACGCACTTACAGGACAGTTAATATTTCCCGATCACAACCGACAAAATAACGGACGCCTAGCTCAATGCTAGAACGCTGGATTTATAAACGCTCAAAGACTAAGAAATCGGGGTTCGAATCTCAGGTCATTCAGATTTGGGGTTGGACAGGGCTGTCTGGTGACAATCTATAAGTCAGAAATGGCCACCCAGGTAATGGGATCGCTGGGGAGGATAGTTGATTAACGCTTCACACTCGGCAGAACCATCGGAGATAGACACAAAATGGAAAGTCAGGTTAGCAGACGTAAAAGATCCGGGCTGATAAATGTGATGGGCTCAACGGATCAGTGAATTTGAGTGGCTAACGTTTCAGAGGGCTTTGCCAGATTTCCATTATCAAAGCCTTTTGCGCAAAAGGTCGACCAAATTATTTGGCTTCGGGTCGGTCAGTTTTCTTCTTCTTTCGTTGCTTTGACCCTCTAACCGTTGTTTGTCAATGTCGGTGGCCTCCTGCATTGTGTGTCGTTACCTCAATGGACGTCGGTTGAACCTTTGCTCCCTATATGGGTGAATTAGTCGACGGGCCGCGTTTGCTCGACACTTAAGCTACCTGTGACGGTCTTATCCTAGTCATGGCGTGTGAGGTGACGCAGGATTTATAGACCGCAGGAAGGTCCAAATGCCTGTTGATGGGGTTTGCATTTGAGTACCAAGCCTCAAGTATGAGACGTCCTGTCTTTGAGGTGCCGCGGTTTGGGACGGCTGTTCCGTGGAAGTCAAAACTGTGGCCAGTTCCTTCGATGCGAGTCAGAAGCTGTGAGTTCGGGTCTAGTCTCCGAGCTGCCATTTTGTGCTCGTGTAGGCGGCTCTACAAGCTTCGTTCGGTTTTTCCAACGTAGTTGCAGTCTCCATCGTTACAACGTATTTGATAGACCACTGCTGAGGTTCCAGTGGGTGGCAGTGTGGCTTTGGGTTACATCAAACGACGAAGAATTGCTGCCTGGGGTAGATGGACAATGTCTACCCTGGAGGGTTGTAGCGGTCGTGAAACCGCGGACTAGGGATTATTTCCGAGGCTGTGCGCGACAACATGCGATCCCATAGGACCTATCTCATTTGAAATTTATATATATATATATATATATGCCAGGAACGCAGGATGAGATTGCCGACAAGGAAGAGTGGAATGGCCATTTCTGGCTTATTACGCACTGTCAGACAGCCATACCGAATTCCCGGTTTTGTAACCCCTGGGGTAAGAAATTTCTTAATCAGATACTAACTAAAATCCCATACCCGTGCATCGCCGACTTCCTCCTGCTGCTCGGTGCAACCGCGAGGGAATGAACTCGTTAATAGATGCGCCAGCGTTCCCACGCGGTTTATCGTAGAAGCCAACTTTTAAATACATTCTGTGCTTTCTTCAGAGGTTGCTGAGGGAGCAGGGAGGACTGTAATCAGAACATGTTTTCTCAGGTCCGGTGCCAATATTTACAACGGATATGTACATATGGCAGCAATAGACCGACAAAAACAACACAGACAACGGCCGTTTCGGACGCATCACGCCAGCACCTGAGACTGTAAACAGTAGTATGTGCATTCTCAATGTAAAGGTGGGCAGCAGGTGAGGCTACATCTTCCAAATTACGCACGTGCATACATTTCTCTCACAGCAACTGATCAGTACAAAAGCCGAATTGACAAATCACTAACGAGCGGGAGTTCTGCAGACTGGGGGGACACCGGACAGGCTGACTCCTTTGTTATTGTCTTAAACAACCAGGAACTCGCCCCCCCCCCGACAACAGTCCAAGTCAGCGAGCCTGGGCCCCCTGCTCCCCCCCACACACATTGAAGAAACCCCCCAGGCAGAGCGCCTGCGTGTGTCAGTGGCAAGGGGGTGGGGAGAGGTCGTGGTGACAAGGGACTGCAGTTAACAGTTCCCTCACACAGCCTCCATAAAGATACCCCAGTGTCAATTGCGGCAGCTCTGGTCGCCAGGGCATGGTAACAGGTTGGTGGCACGGACGCACACACCGAACGCGAGTCTAAACCGCTGTGGCGCCGACTGACTGACCAGTCACTGAGACATTTCCGACGAAGCAGCAGCAGGAAGACTGGACATTATTAGGAGAGCGAGAGCTTCCCCCCTCCCCTAGGATGCATCACCACAGCCCGTGGTTAACTAGAGGAAGAATAATGCACCCCATGCCTTCACGGAAGCGCGCTTGGGTTACGACACTCCCCCTGCGGAGGCGGGGTGGCGGGTTAGGGAGTTGGGGGGAGAACTAACCAGCTTGACAAGCTTCAGGGGGAGGGGGACGGATGTGCATTTTAAAGCAGGCAATTAACTGCCTGCGGCTCTCAGACCGGATTCGTTGCCTTCAGGGCCGGGGGGGGGGGCGATAACAGAAGCAGCAGTGACGGTCGCAACCGCACTACTCGCGCCGTCCCCACCCCGGTTTGTGTGACAGCGGACCGTCGACCTGGGACGGTGGTAAAGACGACACCAGGTGGGGGAGGCCATGGTCACCTCGTTCGTGTAGAGTCGTTCTTTTGGTTACTAGGGCAGGGCAGTCGGTCAACCGTGTCAACGTGGCCATCTCCGGCAGAAATGGCCTTTCGCCGGCTGCTGGGGCGTTAACAGGTGCCTGCAGTTAGTGAGTAGTAACGGCGGGCAGTCCTACTGACATTCACACCGAGTTGAAGCACATTCGTTTTTTTTCACTTGTCTGGCCGAGGTGGCATTTCATTCGTTAA